>JABTTQ020000183.1:0-597734 GCA_016081115.2 Rehmannia glutinosa
CAAATTTCGATAGTTTAGATAAAAAATTGGACTATTATAATCCAATACTTTGGTACATTAATTTATTAATCCCTGTGGATTCGACCTGCAAACCCATTCTATAAACTGATCCGTACACTTGCGGTGAAGCTAAAAATACAATAACAAGTTTCTTGGCGCTGTCGGATTAATCAAATTTTTGTATCGATATCATACGATAAATGTAACTATTCTTAATCTAGACAATTTTCTTTTTTTCTTTTAGTTTGTTGTTTAATCTCTACTTTACCGTGGTTGACTTGTTTTCTTTAGTTGGTTCAGTAAAGGCATGATCACCCGCCGGTCAAAGGAGAATTAGCACCATTCATACCGGGCGTCGAGTGCTTGCTAGCGGAATAGTCAAGGGCTGCAAATGGGCGTAAAGACGCGTTAGAACAGACTCACGACAGCGTATAAGATAACAACGAAGAAATAATGGGGGCAAAAATGGAGGTAACAACCGGGCCAACAGGTGGATGTCGAAGTTACCAATACCGGAGGTTCCGGTCAAGCAGAAATTCAACGAAGAGCTTATTCGCGATTTCTTCGCCCAATCAATCGCAACTATGGTGGAATTGCCAACGCCCCAATTAATGCTAATAATTTTGAGTCAAGCCAGCATCGATATTGATGGTGCAGCGAAGTCGGTTTGGGGTTTCGCCTCAAGATCCCAACTCTCATCTTGCGAATTTCATACAGATTTGCAATATCAAGATGAATGGGGTGACCGATGATGTTATACATCTTTGCCTATTCTCTTTCTCTTTAAGGGATAAGGCTAGAACCGCTAGGCACACTAACTCAGGGAGTGTGAATAATTGGGATGAGTTGAGTCGAGAGGTTCTTGTTCAAGTATTTCCTACCAAGTAAGACACTACAACTTAAAAGTGAGATCACTCAAACATGATTTTACGAGGATCAACAGCTCTGTTTCTTTTACAATGGGTTGATGGGACATACTAGATCGTTTTAATGGATGCTGCGGCACAGGGGGCGACTACTTGCGAGATTTCCGGAGGATGTGTTCAACTTGGAGGAGATGGCCATGAATAGGCTATCAATGGCCATCCGAGAGGACTAATATGAAAAGCGGTAGCCAAGTGTCGATTCAACCCAATTAAAGAGTTGACAGCCCAGATGGCAGATCGACTAAACTAATCAAGTGCTTTGACAAAGGCAACGATAAACGCGGTGCAAGTAGTGGGGGAATTCCACTAGATCTGATAGAGGAAGCAAATTATGTGAATAACCGGAATTTCAACAATTTCCTAACAATCAAAATCCCACTCATTACCATCCAGAAGCTTGAGGAACCACGAGAACTTCTCCTACGCAAACACGAAAGAACGTGATGCAACCACCACCGGGTTTAATGTGACAAACGGGTGTTATTCTGCATCCTAAGCCCACCATGGAGGATATGTTCACGTCATTTACGAGTGAGACGAGGAACAGTTCACCACGATGAGGCAAAGATGGATAAAATTGAAAACCATGTCACCCAATCGGTCCTAGATGAAGAATCTTGAAACCAAATTGGTCAAATAGCTACGATTATTGGTGGGCAAGATCGAAGGCGGTTTCCGAGCAACACCGAAAGTTAATCCAGAAGCAAAGTAAAGCCATTCGTCTGAGGAGTGGAACGGAATACAAGCGCCGAAAATACCGTAAACTTTGAAAAATTGCAGGACAACACGGCCCATGCGCGCCGCACGGGCAGCCCGTCGTCCTACTGGAATGGCAATCAATGCGCCGGGAGATGCATAAACCGGGCGATTGGCGGGAGGTTGAGGCGGAGGAAGGAGCCAGGGAACATCGTCTTGAACTAAAACTGGGGTGAAGCTTTTAAATCTTCCTCTAACCTCGATAATTCTAAACTTAATGTTCCCTTCCTTTTCCCCAACATTTTCAAAAGAATAAGTTAGACGCATGAATTTGCTAAATTTTTAGAAATTTTTAGAAATCGCATATTAACATTCCTTCTGCAGACCATTGGAGCGTATGCCCAATTACGCTAAATTCTTAAAGGATGTTATGTCAAAGAAGCGAAAGATGACTAGCTTCGAGACAACTCCAATGGACAGAGGAGTGCGGTGCGATAATCCAAAGGAAACTACCACGAGAAATTGAAAGATCCAGGGGAGTTTCACTATCCTCTGTGCAGTGATGTTTTCTTTAAGAAAGCATTTTGTGATTTAGAGCGAGTATTAACTTAATGCCCTTGTCTATTTTCAGGCAACTTGGATCGGGAGAGGTGAAGCCGATCTCACGGTCACCCTATAACTCGCGGGGACCGATCACTCACTTATCCAAAGGAATCATCGAGGATATCTTGTCGAAGTTGATAAATTCATATTCCCCTGTGGATTTCTTGGTGTTGGATATGGAGGAAGATAAAGACGCCCTTTCGATATCTTGGGCCCATTCCTAGTTACGGAAAGGCCTTAATAGATGTGCAAAAGTGAGCTCACGTTACGGGTTAATGATGAGCATGTTTTATTTACTATTTATAAGCTGCACTTCAATTTCATGATGGTGTTGAGACATGTAATTTTATAGACGTAGTTGAATCTTGCATTGATGAGTATACGGATCATACATTGTTTAGGGATACTTTGGAGTTGGTTTGACACATTCATGTTCAACATCGAGCTTGACTATTGATATTGATAACCAAGACTTGTATGATCGTTTTGTGCTTTGATAATACGCAGAAACTGAAAGCAGCGCAAGAGGCGCACACACATCGAAAAATGTACGGAGTCGCTTCTACAGAGGCGCACGGCCCGTGCCTCGAGCACGTCTGTGTCATGCGCATAGCCGGGGAAAACTCAAGAAAACGACGACACGGCCGTGCCAAAGGGCAGCGGGCAGCCCGGGTCGTGGTGAAGAAAAGTGAAGGACTCAAGACAGCATGGCGTCGCTCATCGCATGGGCCAGCCGTGCGTCCATCCGATGAGGCCAAACCGAACCTTTAACTCAAGCTCCTTGCCCGAGCATCTCAAATATGCATTCCTTGGAGCGAATAATACGAGTCCTAATCGTGATCATCTCTTTTAACTTGACCAACTCGATAAATTGCTTAGGGTGTTATGAAAACATAAGTCGGCCATAGTTGGTCAATCTCCGATTTAAAAGGCATTAGTCCACCGATTGTGATGCATAAGATTAGGATGGAAGATGTCTATAAACCTTCTGCAAAATCAAAGACGATTAAACCCTATAATGCAAGAAGTCGTTAGAAAAGAAGTTTTAAAATGGTTAGATGTCGAATTATATATGATATTTCCGATGCATTGGGTAAGTCGGTGTACAAGTGGTCAGCCAAGAAAGGGGATGACAAAGAGGAGAAACGATAATGATGAGCTTATAGTGACTAGAGTAGTAATCGGATGGCGAATCTGTGTGACTATAGGAATTTAAATGATGCTACCGCAAAGATCACTTTCTCCTTCCCCTTTATTGATATGATGCTTGACCGTTTGGGAGGATATGATTACTACTATTTTTCGATGGTTATTTCTTGGTATAATCGATCATGATTGTCGGGAGGACCAAGAGAAAACGACCTTTACATGCCCCTATGGTACATTTGCATTTTGCGTAATGCCATTCGGACTTTGTAACGCACCCACTACTTTTCAAAGACGCATGATGGCTATATTCCATGATTTCATTAAGAAAATAATGGAGGTTTTTATGGATGATTTTTTCGCGTTTAGAGATTCTTATGATCATTGCCTGGATAACCTTCTAGTTTTGCGAGATGCGAGGAGACCAACCGTGTTTTAAATTGGGAAAAGTGCCATTTTATGGTACGAGATGGCATTGTTTTAGGCCACCGAGTCTCTTCTGCAGGTTTGAAGTTGATAGAGCAAAGGTTGTGGCAATCGAGAAAAACTACCACCTCCAACAAACGAAAGCTACCGAAGTTTTTGGGACACGCCGATTCTACACGGAAGGTTTATCCGTGACTTTTCTAAAATCACTAAACCTTTAAGCCGCTTATTAGAAAAATCGCTTTTCAATTTTTCCGATGATTGTTTGCGTGCTTTTGAGATTCTCGAAAAAAAGGCTTTGGTGGCGCACCAATTCTAGTAGTTCCATTGAGTCCGCCTCTTGAACTAATGTGTGACGCCTTGCCGACTTTGCAGCTTGGGGCTATTTTGGGTCGAAAAGGACAAGATGTTCAGAGCCATCTACTATGCGAAAAGAACTTGCATAAAGGCCACAAAACTACACAACCACCGAGAAGGAAATGCTGGCAATCGTGTTTGCATTCGACAAGTTTCGATCTTACTTGATTGGAACTAAGACGATAGTCCACACCGACCACACAACAATTAAATATCTATTTGACAAAAAGGATGCCAAGCCGAGACCGATTCGGTGAGATCCTCTTGCTACAAGAATTCAATGTGGAGATTCGAGATAGAAAGTGGCTGCAAGAATGTAGTAGCGATCACTTGTCCATGGAATACAAGAAGGAGGAAAGAAGACACGGAGGCGATTAAGGAGGAGTTCTAGATGAACAACACGATGTTGCAAGCTAAATTCCTATTGATGCAGATTTTGTTAACTATTTGGTTGTAGGGGTCTTGCCTCCGGATTTATCATCTTATCAAAAGAAGAAATTCCTCCATGACGTCAAGTTCTACATGTGGGACGACCCTTTGCTCTTTAAGAGTGCGCCGACACCATCATCCGACGATGTGTGCCTCAAGAAGAGTGGGAGGGAGTTCTACAACAATGTCATTCTTCACCTTCCGGACACTTGGATTCGACACAAATGCGGTGGCTAAGGTATTGCAAAGTGGATTATATCGGCCTACGTTAGCTAACGATTGCTATCTATTTGTACAAAGTTGTGATAGGTGCCAACGGATGGGAATATCTCGACGACATGAGATGCCTATGACCAATGTGATGGAAGTTGAACTCTTTGATGTGTGGGGATCGACTTCATGGGCGTCTTTTCCCATCTTCGTCGGGTTATCAATACATTCTACTTGTAGTAGAGCACGATCTCGATGGGTTGAGGCACTACGCACATGACTAATGATGCGCGAGTAGTGCTCAAATTCCTAAAGAAAAATATATTCACTCGGTTTGGAACCCCGAGAGCTTTGATTAGCGATGGGGGTCACACTTTGTGAATAAATTGAGAGCACTCTACTTGCGAAGTATGGGGTCAAGCGCGTGGCATTAGCATACCATCGCAAGTAAACGGCAAGAGAGGTAGTCAACGCGAGATTAAGCGATTTTGGAAGACGGTAAACATAAATTGCAAAGATTAGGCCGTGAAGCTAGATGACGATTATGGGCATATCGGATCGCATACAAGACACCATTGGGCACTTCTCCGTACCCGTTAGTATTCGGGAAATCGTGTCACTTGCTGGGTCGAATTAGAGCATAAGGTGTTTTTCATGTGAAAAAGTTAAATTTCGACTTCCAAGCAGCGGGTGAGAAGAGGCTCCTACACTTAAATGAGATGGAGGAATTCTAGATGAAGCGTATGAAAATTCCCGGATTTACAAGGAGCGAACCAAAAGATGGCACGATCGAATGATAAAGAAGAGAGAGTTTTTTAGGGTGAACAAGTCCTATTGTTTAACTCGCGTCTTAAACTCTTTCCGGAAAACTTAAGTCGAGATGGTCGGGGCCATTTGTAATAAAGAAAGTGTTAAATCCTCCGGGAATAGTGGAGTTGGTGGCCGAGACGGAGAGACGTTCATGGTAAATGGCGCAGGATCAAGCACTACTTGAGCCGGATCAAAAGAAAAGGTGACACGACTCACTTTGCTAGAGCCGTGATCGACTAAACAGGCGTCAAGCTATAGATGTTAAATTTAGCGCTTGTTGGGAGGCAACCCAATGGTTTCTTTTTTTATTTCTTCCCATGTTTTCTTGGTTTGTTTTTTCCTTTCCTAAGTTAGATTTAATTGCTTTCATAGGTTAGAATTTTTCCCTATTTTTCTATAAAAAAATCAAAATTGAAAAACAAAGTTACGGATCGAGCACGGGCAGCCCCGTGCGCCATGCGCACGACTCCGTCTTTATCGCACTGAAAGGTATTTCGTTTGGCCCCATAAAGACGGGCCACCCGTGCCGTTTGGCATGACCATGCACTTTCGAGAAGTGGGCAAATCCTTCGCCCTTAAGCACGGCAGCCCGGCTCATGCCTCACTAAGATATATTGGGCAGGCATAAATGGTTTTTTTCACAAAATCTTCATCCTTCGCACGAGCATACAAGAACTCGACCCCTCCAAATGTTTTCCAAAATTCTCCTACTATATCACTACTAATCAACTCCCACACTACTCTAAACACAATTTGAACTTGTGGAATTGCTTGGAAGCAAAGATTTGGGGTAGATAGCACCTAGTGGTTTCAAAATCCAACTCTCTTCCAATTCTAAGGTTTAAGGTATGAATTGCACTTTTTATGTCGAATGTCTTGAGAATTATGGATTAGGATTGATATATAATGCTTGTTTGATACTTTATCCATGATTTTGATTGAAATTTTCAATTAGGCATTTTATCGAACACCTTGGGGTTGTTGAATTATGATGTATTTAGTTGATTTGCTTGATGGATTATACATGTGCTAGATTGTTTAGGGCGTTTGTGGCTAGGATTCTCGGCAATTATATTGGTATTTGAGTTGAAAGCTTAATTGTAGATTAAATTGTTGAGATGAGACACTATGCGCTTTGTTAGATTGTTGTATTAATTCATCGTTGTTTTACTTGGCACGATGGATTCTCACGATTGTTTTGCAGGTACTAACTCGAACAAATGGCCGAACCACAAAGAGGTCGGGCGGACGTTTGAGGAGACCCGCTAGGGAGTTCGACCCAAACCACCCGCATGCTATGGACTCACTTTTTCACCAAGCACAATATAATGGAGTGATGGAGGCAGGCTCATCACTCGTGATTACATTCCCACACGCTATGTCGATGATGAGTGTACCCAAACTCTCGGGATACACGAGGAGTGTGGCAAATGTTTGAACGAGTTGGTTGGACCGCTTTCATGCAAGGGGCGTGCCAACATACAAGATACTCACACTCGAATTCTTAAGCACCGTCCAGTTACTAAACGCGACCAAGAAACGAGCCTCGGAAAATCCACTTCAGGGGATGGGCAACGATGGCGGGAAATCACGATCGCCGAATTGAATCAAATTTATGGGGTACCATTCGACGCCCCGTCATTGAATGGTGAAAATTACAACGCGTAGGAATTAAGCGGTTGTTTAACGTAAACCCTAAAATCGATATGCAATATGCCGACGCACTTCAAAAGGTCACGGCCCACTAGAGTATTCACCTAAGTACAACAACGGGGTATGCAAGCGAATGAGCTATACCTACTATGGTGTATGCTCACTCGCACCCTTATAACATGGCGGCATACTTTGTGGAACACGCCGTCTACATACAACTATGACATGATGTGGGGACAATCTTAATTGGGGGAATGATAACCCCATTCGCGGCATTTTGAGGTTGACATAAGCCATATGGAGCCATTAGCGAGGCAGCCAAAAATATCAACTTGAGCGCCCTTCACACCATGAAAGATCATCAAAGAATGAGGAGAATATCCTCTCGTTTTCAACAAAAATTGGTCTGCGTTTCCTTCCTAACCATGGCTCATAGTTGTGGTTGACAACCAAATCAATCGGCTTATGTACTGCGAGGATCATATCAAGAATCATGCGTGGGTTTGGCGGCAAGAAAGAGATGAAGGGTAGCGGGTTTCCAGACAAGAGGACTTGGTGATAGAGGTGCAGTGAGTATGATAGGCATGAGAGGATTCGGCGGGGATTCAGCGAGTGAGGCTTTGAGCGGGCGGTCCAAGTAGGGAACCGATATTTCGAGCTCTCGCCAAAGCGAGGAGCGTGGGGGATAAGACGATCATGATAGATTATGTGCCTTTGAGGAAAGCTCGTCAACATAGAAGACTTTAGTGATTTTCTAGAAGTCAGAGCAAAGGTACCAAGCCCGAGCTTGTGGTACCAAACACACGAGCAAAAGCGGGAGTTGGAGATATTGTAGACACTACAACGGATCGAGAATCGCATATCTCCGGGGCCACTACCCGCCGCCACCCCCACGTTGATACGGGTTATATCCACACTTTTCATTGAAATTCTACCTTCTCTTTCATAAGCTATAATTTCATTCAAGTTTGGGGAGACGTAATATTTTTTGACGGGGTGTGGCGTTTGCATTCATTTAGTTGCATGTAGAGCATATAGGGTTGCATTGCATTAGATGTTTGATTTTTTATGGTTTTAGCATGTTTATCGCTTTAGCACGTTTATTGCTTTCCTAGTTGTTAGGGAGTGAGTTGACCGCTATTGTGTGTTTGTTGTGTTTTGATTGAGATCTTGATCTTGGGAGCATTTGCGGATTGGTTTGTGTTGTTTTGAATTAGATGTTGAATGTGAGTTGATCGGGTTGAGAATAGTTCATATGGAGCATGTGATTATTGAATCATGGGTAACATACTTTGAATTATGCACTTACAAGCCTGTGAGCTTTTGAGCCTTTACTGCTTTCATATTATGCAGTCTTGTTTGTGATTAGTGTGTCATTCATGTTAATTTGAATTCTAGAACATGCTTTGGTATCTCCGTCAAAGTCACATGTTGTATGCATTCATGAAGATGATTTTAGGCCATCTTTGTTTAGCCTTTCAAGCCTTTTTGCCTACCTTATGATATTTGACTTCCCTAGTTAGCCAATTTGAGCTTCTTCGCTGATTTTTTGTTGATAGCCACATTTCAAGCCTTGAATCTTATGTAAAATATCTGTTACCCTGAGCTTAAACGTATAGAGTTGAGAAAAAGGGGATGAATAAAGGATTGAATGAAGGGGTGTCAAAAGTCAGAAAATGTGTACATGTTCGGAACTTGGGAATAAAAGAGGAAAAGGGGAAAACTACTCACAAAAGTCGGGAAAAAAAACGCGACTGCAAATGTGAGTCGGCCAGAAGTGAAAAATAGGCTGAGAATTGTGATGTAAGGCGAAGGGAATAATGTGTATGAAAAAGAAGGGAGAAATAGATAAGTGAGAGGATATAAGGCGATTGGGAGCACATAGTCGATTTGAATTAGAAAAATAGTTTGAGAAGAACAAATGTGTTTTCCAATCTATACGCTCGAGTTGAGTCACTTTAACCATATTTCCCTACCTTAACCAAAGAGCCTTCATTACAACCTTAAATAAAGTCCTTTATGATTTGTAAATTGCATACAAACGAGTGGCGGAGATGTGAGACGATTTGCAAGCATATGGTAATTCTTCATCATTCATATGACTTGAGCAAATACACGTCCCTTATCATTCTAGTGAGTAGAGTATACACTTTATCCCTGAGAGGCGTGATTTGAAGTGTTCTACCTTGATTTTTATAAACTTGTGCTCCGTGTTAGCTCTTTGAAACTTGGTTGATTTGTGCTTGATGTCTATGGAAAGATGACATAAACTATGATGCGGTGTTCTTGAGTTTCTCTTCTTTTCCCCATTTGTGTTGTCTTATTTATAAAGTGTTGACCGGGACTGTCAACAGTTTAAGTTTGGCGGTTTGATTTACTTGTATTTTGCATGTATTTTGGGCTTAATATTGGCTAGAATGTGTTGATATGCATGCATTATATGAGTAAATAAGGTTTTATTCCTGTTTTGTGGAAAAGGATTACGTTTTGCTCGTTTTGTAGGAATTTATCTATATTTGTAGCATTTTGGCAACAATTCGGGCATTGCAACCGCTAATACTTGACATGTTAGACGAAGTTTGGAGTCGAATCAAGAAGAAGTTGGACGAACCGGGCAAGAAACGGAAGAAAATTGCCAAGTACTTGTTGTTACAGGTGAGCACGGGCAGGAGTGCTCCTCTAGCACAACCCGTGCTCAACCCAGATGTGAAGACCCAATGTTCGGCCTATAGCACGGGCAGCCCGTGCCATATGGACACGCCCGTGCTCCTCTGCGGGAAAAACAGAGTTTGACTCGTTTCGACTCAGGTTTTCGACCCAAACGAAGTACAAATAGACACGGGGGGTGGCCATAAACAAGGACACGCTGATTTTTACCCTAGAAACAGAGAAAAGAGCGAGTTTTCCGACGGATACTTGAGAGAGATCGATCAAGACCGCAACCACACCTTTGAGGATTGAAGATAGATCGAGAGATCGTCATCATCCCCGAGTCACTCATTCCATCGTATCGTTATTTCAATTAGTTAGATTTTGATTATGAATAATTTGTCTATGAATTGTTTATCTTCAATGTCTAGCTAAACATCTTGTGATTCCGGGTTTGGGAGTAGGTTAATAAACACTTTCATGTGATGATTAATGATAATTGAAGTTAATGTTTTTTTCTCTATTCAAGTACTTTGCTTTAATTCTTGTTTTATCAAAAGGCCTTTGATTTAAACTTGTTTGATATATTGATTCATAATTCTAACCGATGAGTTTCAATACTAGACCTTGAGTACTTGACACAAATAGATTGCATGACTGAGAAGTCTGTGAATATTTGTGAGATCTTATAATCTTTTGAACTTTTGGGAGTTGGGTATCTCATGTTGAGTAGAGATGCTAGCATAAATATTCCAATCAATGCTTTTACATACATCTCGAGAGAGGGGGTAAATCACTTTGGTGATTGGTCTTTAGAGAAGAATATGTTTAACCTTGGTTTGCTTAACCTGAGCATAAAAGTGGGATATTAATTGAAACCATAACCCATGAATCCATCCATCCATACTTGATCGTTCAATCGCTCTTTGCTTTGTTATTTTAGGATTAATTTCTGCTTTAGTAATAATAAAACCAATCCTTTAAATTTCGATAGTTTATATAAAAATAGGACTATTATAATCTAATACTTGGTACATTAATTTATTAATCCCTGTGGATTCGACCTTGCAAACCCTATTCTATAAACTGATCCGTACACTTTTGCGGTGAAGCTAAAAAAAAAGGCGAAAATAGATTTTGTCTAAGTGCTCCTGGGGATCTCTAGTTCCATCATATTCAGGGAGATTGGAGGTATTGATTCTCAAAGGTAGTCACTCGGTCAAGATGGCATGGATCAATGGACTCCTTTTCATCATGGCGGTAGCTCGCGAGTTGGCTTGGCTAATGTATACACCTACGACTCTTCTCGGGCTTGTGAGTGTGGACTTGGGAGTGTTGGGCTCCGTTCATTTCGCTTCAGCGGGAGCATGTCGGTCTCCTTGATTTTCTTCAAGTCCTTCATTTTTTTTTTTATTTTTTTCCCCAAAGTTGGGGTCTTCAACGCCTGGCGAGCTTGAGGAGGTCTCATTGCGGCTTTCTTTGCGGCATGATTTGTCAAAGCCGCTCGGGGCCTTCTTAGAGCAGGGCTTGGAAAGCTTTTCGTGTCGAACGACCTTCTTTAGCAAACGGATCCCCAAGAATAGAGGGTGGCGCCTTCCTCAGGTTGTGGCAGGCGACGCCTTCCCATGAGAAGGGCGGATGGCCTTGTCTTCTATGTGACAGTTTTTTCTTCTTTTTCGCCCCATGGCCAACAACTGGGATTCTTTATCTAGTGGAAACTATTAACAATTCTCACCACGCCCTTCATCTCCTCCTTCCCGACCATCCAAGTTAGGGTCCCTAGTCCCAAGGAGCGGGCGGGCAGATCAACCCGCGATGCGACCGGGTTGGTGCCCGAGAGCATTCCAAATAGCTTCATCCAGGGCCAGGCAAATTTCTTCAAGCGAGAACCCCTCTTGCTCCTCCAGGAGAGTGAGGATCGCCCTTCGTCTCCAGGCATCGTTTCTTCTTGTTGATTTCTAACCCTACGACTAACAACTTGAGATCCGGCTTCACGTGCTTGAGATCAGGTCTGTATCTTCACGTGCTTTGGTTGTTCCCACACACAGTGCCAAAATGATGTTGCTTTTTAGGGCAGATCACTCGAAGTCAGGGTTTCTGATAAAGTCCAAGTCTTCTCCTTCCCAAGCGGGAAGTCTTCCAAGCCTTCTTCTCCGGGAGTTGGAAATCTTCTATTGGAAACTTTCCTGAACACACACAAATATTAGAAGGGCCTCCGAGTTGTCCTAGGAAGGCCCCTCCGACGCTCAAGTCAGCACGGTGATCGAGAGAGAATGTAAGATAATAACTGAATACCGAATATTAATTAAATGAGATTATAAGAGATTAACTTATAAATGAAGAGGAATGATCTTTTATACCACAGGCGGTGGGTCTTGTGGGCCATGTAGAGAAAGTAGTGTTGGCGAGTCCCAAACTCATTTTGGCTAGATTATTCCATCTATAGCCAATTGATTATTGAGCAATTAATAATATTATTCCATTATAAATTGAATTATATATTAAATATTAAATGATATTTTTGTCCCCAACAGATGGGTTAATTCCAAAAAAGAAGTGTATTTTGTTGATATAAATATTACCAATGTTTTTAAACATGGATCAAACAACAAACTAAGTTAATAACTGGGTCATTGGATCACTGGTTCAACTGATTAAAATATTCTTAAAAATTTTGGTTGCCCCCCACCCCCACACATATATACATACATATGTACACACTTGTACAAGATAAACACAAATACAAATATAAAAGAACTAACGAATATAAATACAAATAAAAGCTAAATTAGAAAATTAAAACATCCAAGTATATATGTAAATTGAAATAAAGGAGTAATTTTATGCAAACTTAGTAAATATATTTTCCTTACACTTGAAATAAAACGAAGAAAAATTATTTACTGAAAAAAAAAATTATTTTTTTCAAATATAAACGGTATGTTGTAGTAATGAAATTTCTGTGGGAATTTTAAAAATTTCAACTATTGTTTATTTCATTAGAATGTGATTGTTTTATCATATAGTGAATGAAGAAACATATGAAAATAATATAAATGGAAGAACAACTACGAACTAAATCCGTACCCTTATTTTCACATTATATACATAATTAAGTAAAATAGGAAATCCTGAATGTAAATACAGTTAAAAGACAAGAAAACAAATAAAATATTTCTGGTGACGGGTTGGTGCAATGGTGTCCAGAGAAAACTTGCTTTCTTGATACTCCATTGTTCTTGTCTTTTACCTTTGCCCTTTACTTTTACTAATAGCTAATGTATATCATAGATGCTAATTAATCTAACAGACAACGCCTGGGTCGGACCCTGACCATGAGCGGGTTAGCCATTTCACAAGATAGCCTCATCACCTCAGACATGTCCACATTATTATCACCACAACACAAAAACTGAAATTCATGCAAAAGTGTAGCCACCCAAAAGTTGACCGTGGTCAAGCCCATTGTTTTACCTGGACAAGACCTCCGACCCGACCCAAAAGGGGCAAGTCTCAGATCCGATCCTAACACGGAGAATTCTGAATTTGGGTCTGGGCTCAGAAACCTCTCGGGTTTGAAATTGAGTGGGTCGGGCCAAATAGATGGATCCCGGGCAATAGCCCACATATTGACCATGGCAGTTGTTCCAGCGGGCACATAATACCCGTCCACGATGGAATCTCTTATTGACAAACGGGACCATGAAAGGAGCGGGCCTGGAGGATGCAACCTTAAGACTTCCTTGACCACCGCCGTTAAGTAGACCAGTTCCGTTAAATCTGACTCCGTTACCGCACGTGACCGCCCAACAACATTGTCCAGCTCTTCATGGACCTTTGATTGAACATCAGGGTGCAACACTAATCTTGCCAATATCCATTCTATCACAACTGCCACCGTGTCCGTGCCCCTAAATATCATTTCCTGCAATTGATGACATTGGAAAATTTTTAATATATATCACATGAATGATCATATAACTATATATAAAATAATTTTCCTCAAAAACCAAATAAAAATAGTTTCATGTTTATTTAAGAACTAAGAGTGGTGGGTATAGGTGACAAACATACTTTAAAAGGCTTATTTGCAAAATTGGTCCGTAACTATATAGGACCAAACAATTTTTAGTTATCTAAATATTTTAGTTAGCAATTTTGATATGTAACATTCTAATTCCGTGAAACTTCGGTCCCACAAGTTCCGATTTGGTGCAGTTTTGGTCTTAACTGACCGTTCAATATTTCATTTGTTATCCTAAAAATTTTGCATGCTTAATATTCTTACCCACAGAACGGAGATCATATCTGAATCTGACAATCTTTCAGGCCCCTGAAGAGACAGCAGAACATCCACGAAATCTCGGTTTAGCTCTCCCTTTACCTCCTTGTGCTCAGCGATTATCCTCCCGACAAACCGGTTCACCCGCGGCACGAGCCGGGAGCACCTGAATCGGATTTTTTGTAAATCAAAATCAGCCAAGAAGGAGAAGTGATCAGACCAGTTCAATTCTCCCAATAAATCGTACCCTTGCTCAACCAAATCTCTCAATTCCGCCGTGTCGGAGTTGGCCGAATCAGCAAGGTCGTATTTCCGTCCAAATACAGAGCACACCATGTTGTTTAAAGACGCCAGTTTTAATATGTCCCTGACCGGAATATCACTACGTTTTTTCGAATTCAATATAGCCACTACCTGATTTGCTATCTCCAGGCGTTTATGTTCATAAGCTTTGATTTGTTTCGGGCAGAAGAGGTGTGCCGAAGCGATTTTTCGTAGCGACGTCCAGTAAACGCCGTAAGGCGCAAAACCGATGGAGCGATTGAACATCAAGCTGTAAGCCGATTCGTTAGCCGGACGATCGGCGAACGTTGAGCTGTTTAGGATTTCTTTAGCCACGTCAGGGTTGCACGTGACGATGGCACGTGTGTTTCCGAGGCTGAAAGCCATGAGTCGTTTGGCTTGGCAGGCTTCAGCCATGGAAGCTATCTTGCGGTGGGCTAAGCCCGCCATAAGGCTCATGCTTCCGATGATTGGAGCTCCTTTTGGGCCTGGAATGGGCCGAGAAATGGGGATGAGTTTTCTCCAATTGAGACTGCCCCAAGCTGGGCCGCCGGGGTAAGCCCAGAAGATAAGGTTGAGGATTAGCCATGAAAGAAGGAAGAGAAATGTCAAGATTATGGTGGTTAGAGGAGTAAGGGATCTGCATTTTGAAACGAGAGCGAAGAGCCAGAGGCTTTCGACGTTTGATGTGATCATGTTGGTGGGGCAAATATGGAAATATGGTAGAAAGGTGGGCTGCTTTTGAGGTCTTGATTTGGAGAGACAATTATCCTGGTTTATATAGGGAGCGAGCCGGTAAAGTAGTAATGAATAATTCTCTAAACATTGGATACATGAATTATCCAATTTTATACTGTACGAACCTAATAAAATATGGTGGAAGTTTTGGTTTAGGTTTTAGTATTGGAAATTGATATTTAATCTTTATTTTATATTATAGATTATAAATATCTTATTAATAAAATATTTCATAAAATATTCGTAGCTCTATATCTTTAATACTCCATCCGTCCCACTAATATAGACAATGATGATAATTCACACAGATTAAGAAAACATTATAAATGTAATTGAGATTATAATTTTGTCTCATATTCTTCCTATTTTGCCCTTGCATTAAATGGACCCAACTATATTTAAAAAAATAAAATTGGTTGAAAACAAAGTGAATTAAATAGGGGTATTTTGGTCTATTGTTGTGTAATTGATCTCTCAACAAAGAAATAAGACTATAATTTGGGACGGAAAAAAAAAAAAAAAGAAAGTTGGCCTATCTTAGTGAAACGGAAGGAGTATCAATTAAGAAGAGTGATTAAAATGTGAGATTAAGCAATGACAATATTTATTTTTTAAGTTATAAGCCTTGTGATAACTAATTATTGAAATTTGGATATTTAATAACTCTGATAACTTGCGGTCAAGGTTTACTTAACTAATCATATATACTACAACATATGCCTGTTAAGTTCTGGCATAAATTAATTAACATCTAATTGGCACGGAAAGAAGGAAAAATAAATCAAAATACGTACGGAGTTATGACATTATGTAGCCATCGGCCATCCCATATTCCTGGGGCCAGGGAGTATGTATAGGTTAGTGAGAAATGGTTAGACAGTTAAAAGTATAAACGAGTGATTAATTTTTTTACTGGAATTAAGAAGAGCAACGCCGGGACGAGCAACAGAGATGAAACAATTTTTGATAAAACCTCATTTTAGAATAGAATATGGAATCATTGAGTCAATGGGAATTAATTGCGTGCTTATGCTTGGACCAATAAAAACATTACTAATTAAGTAATGATATAGTAATAGTGCGGGGTCCAGAGAAGTTGAATTCTTATTTATGGGTCAAAATGGGTGAAGTCACTTTACTGTCGGCACTGTTTGTCATTAGGCTGCCCTTGGTAATAAATTGCACTTCAACATTTGTTATTAATATTCGTTTATCCCTCAAAAAAAAAAAAAAAAAAAATTCGTTTACACTTTTACGAGTGTTCCTACTTCCTACGTAGTACCTTTACGATTTTTGAGTATCTTAATTTTCCTTTTTTCATAACTCATATGCTTGAGGACAATATATAGATGCGGCTCCTCTTTGCTATGACCAATATAAACCGTGGGATGTGCATGCAATATCCAGAGTTATATTATTATGGTAGGGCCTGTTGATCATGTACGTAAAACCAGATCATCTTAGATAAAGATAACAATTATGTTCAACCTCCCAAATTTAATAATAATTGATCTATCCGCGAATCGAACTCACACGGTGATTTAGATCATAGAATTACCTTCGGGTCACGGACATTCGGGTAATCGGGTTCGAGCTCTTGGGTGACCTGAAACGGATAAACACACGCCAGGTTAGCCGGGGGTGGTCCCGGCTAAGACCCTCCGATGCTTAAGTCAGATCGAGTTGATGAGGTACGGGGGTATAGAGACAGTAAATATGAAAGTAAGAGGTAAGAGAGGAAGAGTGAATAGTTCCCATCAAGTTACTGTAGCAATGTATTTATAGATATTCCTGGCTAATGTGGTTGTGCCAAGTGTCACCATTTGTTTTTATTTGAGCCCTCATTCTAGGGTTGTGCCAAGTTACTATCTTTGGTTGTGCCAAGTGTCATCTCCTGGTGCCCATTGCGGGTTAGACCCATTCCCGGTTCGGGTCGAATACGGAGATCAAACCCTATTTCAAGACCTGTTTGTGTAGCCTTAAGATCTCTTTGCCTTATCATTATTCCTCCGGTTCACGAGGTTGTGGAAAGCTCGGGATCATTTGGATGGGCTCGAGGTAGGTGACAAGCTCGTGAACCTTGGTCCTCGACCGTCGGGCCCAAGTTTTTGAGTTCGAGGTCGAGGTCATGCGATAGCCCAAATCCTTGATTTTGAACCCGCATATTGCACCTTTCCGGACCCGTGTATTTTATCATTTTTCATTTATTCATCATTTGTTTTTTATTTGAGCCCTCCTTCTCCGGGTCATGAGTTCTTGAGGTCCTATCTGCGAGCCAAGTGGTCACTAGGATCCCTTGTTATTTTTACGAAAGTTTAGAGATCTCTTTTTGAGAACTGAGGGTCACTTGAGATCTTGAGATCTCACTTGTGAGCTGGGGGATCACTTGGGATCCCTCTTTTAATTATTTTCGCAAAGTTAATGAGATCTTGAGATCTCACTTATGAGCTGGGCAAGTGATCCCTCTCTTATTTTTGAACAAGTTATTGAGATCTTGTCACTTGTGAGTTGGGGGATGACTTGGGATCCCTCTTTTATTTTTGCACGAGTTATTAAGATCTTGAGATCTCACTTGTGAGTTGGGGGATCACTTGGGATCCCTTTTTATTTTCACACAAGTTATTGAGATCTTGAGATCTCACTTATGAGAATGGGGATCACTTGGGATCCCTATTTTATTTTCGCACAAGTTATTGAGATCATGAGATCTCACTTGTGAGCTGGGGGATCACTTGGGATCCCTCTTTTATTTTCGCACAAGTTATTGAGATCTTGAGATCTCACTTGTGAGCTAGAGGATCACTTGGGATCCCTCTTTTATTTTTTCGCACAAGTTTGAGACCTTGAGATCTCACTTTGAGTTGGGGGATCTTGGGATCCCTGTTTTATTTTCGCACAAGTTATTGAGATCTTGAGATCTCACTTGTGAGATGGGGGATCACAGGATCCTTCTTATTTTCGCACAAGTTATTGAGATCTTGAGATCTCACTTGTGAGCAAGGGATCACTTGGGATCCCTCTTTTTGTTTTCACACAAGTTATTGAGATCTTGAGATCTCACTTGTGAGTGGGGATCACTTGGGATCCCTCTTTTATTTTCGCACAAGTTATTGAAATCTTGAGATCTCACTTGAGAGTTGGGGGATCACTTGGAATCCCTCTTTTATTTTCGCATAAGTTATTGAGATCTTGAGATCTCACTTGTAAGCTTGGGGATCACTTGGGATCCCTCTTTTATTTTCGCACAAGTTATTGAGATCTTGAGATCTTACTTGTGAGGGGGGATCACTTGGGATCTCTCTTTTATTTTCGCACAAGTTATTGAGATCTTGAGATCTCAATTGCGAGTTGGGGGATCACTTGGGATCCCTCTTTTACTTTTGCACGAGTTATTGAGATCTCGAGGTCTCACTTGCGAGCTGGGGATCACTTGGGATCCCTATTTTATTTTCGCACAAGCTATTGAGATCTTGAGATCTTACTTGTGAGTTTGGAGGATTGATGGCTCAAAAGCTACTCTAGAAAACCTTAGGCAAGTGCACCTATCATTTTGTAGTATAGATTAT
Organism: Rehmannia glutinosa; assembly: GCA_016081115.2. NCBI lineage: Eukaryota > Viridiplantae > Streptophyta > Magnoliopsida > Lamiales > Orobanchaceae > Rehmannia > Rehmannia glutinosa. Next base: position 18,774 of record JABTTQ020000183.1, read on the forward strand.
TTAGTACCGAGTGTCATTCCCACTAGGATTGTAAGTACTATTAATTACCGTCTTTTTGTTATCTAATCTAGCAATTTTCAGAGTTTTGTTTGTTAAAATGGAAAATAAAAAATAGAGAATTTAAGATAATTGCAACTTACAATAAATCAAATAAAAGTAGATTGTAGAATGAGAAATCAAGAGATAGAAATGTGTTGAATGTAAATCCCTCTAGAATGTTTTTGTGATTCAACAAGATAAAAATACACCCACAAGCCCTTAAGCAAAACCAACCTCTTTTAATAAAATCTCATGTTATGTGGATCATAGAAATTCCCGATTTAAGTTAAACCCTTTCTTAAGGCGAAAAACTCCTAATCTCAAGTTGATTAACTGAAATCTCTTTCTAGTTAAAACCCCCAAAATTGCATTATAACGATTTATGAATTCCCATATTAGGTTTGACCCTAATTCGGAAGATTTATGTCGTCATATATCTAGGATTGCATGCAACTCTTTTCACTTATATAGGTTCTTTCCCACCATAAATCTCTCGATTACCGGATGAGGAATAGATATCAAATTAATATACCGGAAATATTAACTTGAATGAAGTAAACATGATATAAGTGAATCACACAAGATATGAGAATTTTATTAAAAACATACAAACCTTAATCACAAATCCATTCTAGAGTTCATTACATTCAAACACTAGGAGTTTAGCTACTCATGATTTTGACAAAAGAGTAAATTACACAAGAAGATTTAAGTATTGTAGACATGATGTACTTATCTTTCTCAAAATCTCAATGACTTCTTCTTTGATAGATGATGTTGATCCAAACCTTGTTCTCCAATGTTGCTACAAGTTTACTCCTCCAAGACCTCTTGATCCCAATTCCACACAAAATGTTGGACACAATGAATATTTTCTAAGTGTCTATGATGAATACACAATGAATCTCTATATGAATGAATATTACATGAATGAATTTCCCAACTCAAACTCTTGGCTTTTATAGGCACCGTCTTTGTGAAAGAACACATCAACAAATGCTCCATTTCCATGCTTGTTAGTTGAATCATTGTGTGCACATTCATGGTTGAGTTGGTTGAATCATTGTATTCACATGACAATACTCCACTTTCATTGGTTGAGTTGGTTGAATCATTGTGTCCACATGACAATTGAGGGGATAATAGAGTTTTGGTGCAGCAAGATGAGGTATAAAAGTTGCTCAAAGGTTGTCAAAAAGCAAAAGTCTCTATTATTTCCGCCAAAAGAAGAAAAGATTTTGAGCTGGAGACAAAACACGGTTGTGCTTAAAAAGCACGGCCTGGCCGTGTTCGTCAAATTTGACGAACACGACCGTGCTTATGTGCACGGCATGGCCGTGTTTTTTTCTTCGTCATTTGGGATTTTTTGGCGGTGTGCTTTTAAACACGGTTTTGGGCGTGTTTTGATGATTGGCGTGTGAAACACGGCCGTGCTTTTGTAAGCACGGCCTGGGTGTGTTTTTCTCGTTTTTCTTGTTTTTCTTCCCTTTTAAGCATGGCCATGTTTCCCAACACACTAGGGGTGTGTTCTGCACGAGATTGAGTCTTCTTGCCTTCTTTTAGACTTTGTTTTTGTTCGTATTTTCATACGAAATCCATACGAGTTTGCTTCAAGTCTTTACATTCATCATTTAAAACAAGCCAATGTGTTTTTTCTTGAATTTATTGATTAATGAACTAAAAAGTTAAAGAAATTATCTAAAAAGAGTTATAAAAAATGTGAACACAAATGCACTTATCAAACCGCCTCCAACTTGGAAATTTTGCTTGTCCTCAAGCAATTTTAAAACAAAGAGTGGGGTTGAAATCAAAAATTAGGTATCTATTTTTACAATTTCGACATGATTGAAGTAAATCGCTAACCTTTTTATTCCCAATTGAGCCAATCGATTCGTTCTTCCAAGTCAACCAATTTGTTAAAAAGAGGGTGACTTGATGGTGGAATCGTTTAATCATCACAGTTGTCATATCACAGAAATTGTTAATCATTCGCTTAGACCAAATACAAGAATGTAACGATAAAAGGAGATGTCCAAAACTCGGGTTTTTATTTATTTATTTTTTTTTTATTTTTTTTTCATGCATATAATTATAAATTAGGACATTTTTGAGGTAAACTTCCACTAGGTTTAAATTTTGAATGCCTTCCAAAAACTCCTAGGGTGGTGTCCCATACTCATATTTGTGCCGCCGTTTTACGTAAAAGACAAACATGGGGCTCATGAATGCTCCTAGTTACTAAGCAGCAACAAACAGATGAGTATAACCTCGATTTGTCCTTTTTTTATAAAAATATATATATATTTATTTATCGATTTTTTTTTAAACCCGAATAATGATTTCTCCAACGATCATGACACAAAGTATCTAATTTTAAGCAAAAGCCAAACTATTTTCATGACATTAAACTCTTTTGGCCAAATTCATCCTTTTACTAGAGTCACACGATTTTAAAATATTTTGGCGATTTGAGTTCTCAAAAAGATGACTTTTTCGGGAGAAAAATGATTAAAACAAATCTACAAACAACTTATCGAATTATAAAAAAAAATATATCTCATGTTTGTTTGCAAGAGATTTAAAAAGTGCATAAAAAAATAAAACATCCACAAAAATAACTAAAAACACAATCTCACACAAAACTAAAAAAAAAAAAAACAGGTAAAATTATCCAAATGTGCTGATAAATCTCACCACCTCCAACTTCAAGGGTCACATTGTCCCCAATGTGAAGAAGGAGATGTGATACAATACAGATTAAAAAGCGTAAAAAAAATGAAACAGGAAAAATACGACCTTCATTGTGGTGGTGGTGGGAAATGTCCTTGCGAAATATGTCATTGTTGGATACGATCCATCATGGCAAAATAGATTCTTCTTTGGTCGTATTGTTGTTGTTCTTTGTTGTTGAAGATTCATGAAAAATTGTTGTTGTTCTTCAATTCGAGCGTAGTGCTGCATCATCATTTCCCCGTGGCGATCCAATATAGCTCGCTGCTCCATTTGCTCCAAGCGAATGGCGTGGACAAGAGATCTAGTATCATCCATGGGAGTTGGTGGTTGAGACGTCGAGGGAGCATCAATATCCGATTCCTTACTTTGATAGGCATCCGTGCCTGAAGCCGGCGGTGCGGGTAATCGGAATGCATCCGGGTTATCACCCTGCGGGTACATCATCTTCCAATTGTCCGAATCCCGAACCAAAATGCGAGAAGGGTTCGACAACGGATGCGTGTAGTCTGTATTTTTGAACCTTAAAGCATAACCCATACCGCTCCGTTGAATTATTCCCATAGCAATGCAAGATTCAAAGTCGGTCCGGGTTGGTCCCCGGGCTTGCTTGAGTCCTGCGAGGTTATAACCATAATGGGTATAAGGCCACCAATGATGATTTTACCTCGATTTTTCTTGCTCACTTTGAAAAAATGCTTTGCGAGATAAGAACCCGTGTCGGCCAAAGAGGAATTCACCATAGACCATAGAAAATAGAGCTCATCAACTCGGATGACTCCTTCGCTTTCGCCCCGGCCAAATAGTGTGCTTGAGAGCACCCGATGGATATAACGGAAGCAATGATTGACGATGCATGAGGATTTTGATGAGGAAGGATTATATTCCAGCTCATGCGTAATAGCTTGCCAAAATTGTCGATCACGGAACCCCAATGGCTTTATACGCAACCCATTTGTGGGTAAATCATAGATAGAATTAAATTCTGCCATTGTGAGTTGGTGATCATTGTTGAAGAGCCGAAATGTGATACGTCCTTCTTCAGCGTGTCGGCCTGATGTGATCTCGGCGTCATAGGAACTCAGAAATTCTAATGTGAGACGGATGTAGGTGGGCGTGGCTAGATTCATGAAATAGCCCCACCCAAGCTGATTGAACATCCAATCCACATCTGCACTGGCTTGAGCCCATCCAATGTAGGGTTATCGAGAATCGTGTGTTTATGATTTGGCGTTGGGCTGAGCGATGGTATTGAGCTTCATGATCATCATCCGGAAAAATATACCAAACGGGTTGGTAGGGACCATTGGGTTAGATGAGTGGCTCGGCGACCGCCGTGTGGGGGGGCCGCGGAGGATGAAGCATCACCGACGTCCGCGTTTCGACCTGGGATTCCTATGTCAACATAAACTTATAAAAGTGTGAAAAACCATCCTAAGAGACATAGACAATATTCTAAGCAAACCCAAGCATGAAGAAGCATCAATTTATTCAAAATTCCACCATATCAACACCATTATTATCAAAATTCAAGAATATTCTCTTTTCAACAATTCATCAATAGCCAAAAATCAATCCAACAAGAACAATGATATCCCCTTTTCAACAACAATCAAATGAACTTAAGGCTAATTCTACAAACTTACTTTATGAGTATCAAGAACAAATTACCAATTCCTAAATTTAGCAAGATGGACATCACAAGAAATAATTTCCACAAGAAATAATTTCCCACAATTACCACAATAACCAAGAAATTACCACAAACAAACTCAATTAAACTCACAAAAATTCACAAGAAATATGTCATAAAAAAAATTCATGATTTTACCATTAAGTAACAAATATCCAAATTTTAATTTCCCTAACATTCAATTTCTAGGGTATGAAAAATTGGCAACAAAAATTCATGAATTTGCTAATTACAACATGGGGGGAATTTTCACAACATTACACAAGAGAATAAAAACACCAATTGAAATAAATCAAATTTCGAAATTGAAAGAAAAAATTTGAAAAAGAAGAGAGAAGAACAACAACACATACATTGAAGACATTGGAAAGGGGAAGAAGGGAGAGCCTTGTAATGTGAGGGTGTGTGGTATGATGAAGATTTTAGAGACGAAAGAAGAGAAGTGGGGGTTTGGGGGAAAGGGTTTGAGAGAAAAAAGGAATTTGGGGAAGAAGAAGGGGTTTTGAGGAAGAAAAGAAGAAGAAAATCGGACCCCCCTGTTTTAGACGGTACCGAACACGGTCGTGCTTTCAAAGCACGGCCAGGCCGTGTTCGGTACGTCTTTCACTCTTCAGACTTTTTTTTATTATTGTTTTTTTCGATTTAAAACATGGGCGTGTTATTTAACACGCCCTGCCCGTGTTTCGTACACTCATTCCAGTCTTTTCCGAATTTTTTTTTATTTAAAACAGGCGTGTTGAAAAACACGACCCAACCGTGTTTGGTACGTCTTTCCATCCCCAATTGTTTTTTTTTGAATTAAAACACGGGCGTGTTTAAAAACACGCCCTGGTCGTGGTTTGTACGTGAATTGTCAACATGGCCTGAATTGAAAAACACGACCAAGGTGTGTTCGTCAATTGATTGACGAACACGGCCGTGGTGGATAAACATGGCCTGACCGTGTTTCTAATTTTTTTTTATATTTAAAACAAAACATCCGCAAACAACCAAAAATAGGAAGAATTAAGCAAAAGAAAATACACATAAAATACCGGGTTGCCTCCCGGGTAGCGCTTCTTTTATCGTCGTGTAGCTGGACCTGTTTTACCTCTACTCGTGTGGTGTATTTTGGGGGTCGTTAAGACGGATGGAATCTCGATAACTATCATCGATGGTGCCCCCAAAATAAAGCTTCAGACGATGTCCGTTTACCTTGAATGTTCCCATTTCCTTGTGCGTGATTTCAATAGTCCCGTAAGGGAACACTTGAGTAACAGTGAATGGGCCAGACCACCGGGATTTTAACTTACCTGGGAATAGTCGGAGTCGGGAATTGAAGAGTAACACTTGATCACCAGGTTGGAATTCCCTTGTGCACTTAATGTGTTTGTCATGCCATTGTTTTGTTTGTTCCTTGTAGATTTTCGAGTTCTCGTATGCCGAATTTCGCCATTCTTCAAGTTCGTTAATCTGCAATAAACGGTTATTGCCTGCACTTGACAAATCATAATTAAGCATTTTAATAGCCCAAAAGGCTTTATGTTCAAGTTCAACCGGCAAATGACATGCCTTACCATAAATGGTCGGTATGGGGTAGTCCCTATTGGTGTTTTGAAAGCCGTTCTATAAGCCCAAAGGGCATCGTCGAGTTTTAGGGACCAATCCTTGCGAGAGTGTCCAACCATTTTTTCCAAAATTCTTTTTAATTCGCGGTTGGACACTTCGACTTGACCACTAGTTTGAGGGTGATAGGCGGTGGCGACTCGGTGTGTGACACCATAACGTTTTAACACTTTGTCAAATTGACTATTACAAAAGTGAGTGCCTCTATCACTAATGATGGCTCGTGGAGTACCAATCGGGTAAAAAGTTTTTTGAGAAAATGCACCACCACTCGAGCATCATTTTTAGGCAAGACTTGAGCCTCTACCCATTTAGACACGTTGTCAACGGCTACCAAAATGTATTTATTGCCAAATGACGCAGGAAATGGTCCCATAAAATCAATACCCCAAACATCAAAAATTTCACAAACAAGTATACCGTTTTGGGGCATTTCATTTTTTCGAGAAATATTCCCTGTTCGTTGACAACTATCACAAGTTTCAACATACCGTTTTGCGTCTTTGAAAATTGTAGGCCAATAAAACCCCGACTCAAGGACCTTGCGTGCCGTAGTATTTGCTTGGTAGTGCCCACCGGTGGGTCCTTTGTGACAATGATTCAAAATGGAGATCGTTTCAGGAAGTGCGACACATCTTCGTATGATTTGATCCGCACAAACTCGAAAGAGGTGGGGATCGTCCCAAATATAATACTTGAGGTCCGAAAAGAATTTCTTCTTTTGTTGATGGGTCATCCTTTTTGGTACAACTTTTCCTGCAAGGTAATTAGCAAAATCTGCAAACCAAGGAATATCAATTGAAATTGAGTTAAGGGTAAAGAATTGCTCATCTGGGAAAGAATCGTTGATATGTCCATTGTGTTGCTTGTCGGTGCAGGAGTGCTCAAGCCGAGATAGGTGGTCGGCGGCAAGATTTTTGGCACCCCATTTATCTTTGATCTCCACATCAAATTCTTGGAGTAAGAGAACCCATCGAATTAATCGTGGCTTTGCATCATTTTTGTCAAGCAAATAGCGTAAGGCAGAGTGATCCGTATAGACAATGACTTTTGATAATATCAAGTATGATCGAAATTTGTCAAAGGCGAAAACCACTGCAAGTAACTCCTTTTCGGTAGTTGTATAATTGGATTGAGCAGGATTCAAAGTCTTACTTGCATAGTAAATTGGTCGGAAATGCTTATCTTTTCGTTGCCCGAGCACTGCCCCTACCGCATAGTCACTAGCATTACACATGAGTTCGAACGGTTGAGACCAATCCGGAGCTACCATGATGGGAGAAGTGGTGAGTTTTTCTTTCAAAGTATTGAATGCTTGAAGGCATTCATCATTGATATCAAAAACCGCATCCTTCTCCAAGAGGCGAGTGAGTTGCCGGGCAATTTTTGAAAAATCCTTGATGAATCGCCTATAGAACCCGGTGTGCCCCAAAAAGCTTCGGATTGCTTTCACTGTGGTGGGTGGAGGCAATTTGGAAATTGTTTCAACCTTCGCCATGTCAACTTCAATACCCCTGCAAGAAATTTTATGTCCTAGAACAATACCTTCTTGTACCATGAAGTAACATTTTTCCCATTTAAGAACTAGGTTAGTTTCTTCGCAACGAACAAGGACTTTTTTAAGATTTTCAAAACAAAGATCAAAGGAGTCCCCAAAAACTGAGAAGTCATCCATGAAGACTTCCATGATTTCCTCTACAAGTTCGTCGAAGATGGCGAGCATACAACGTTGAAAAGTCGTCGGTGCATTGCACAACCCAAAAGGCATGCGTCGATAGGCGAAAGTACCATATGGACAAGTGAAAGTGGTTTTCTCTTGGTCCTCCGGTGCTATCGGGATCTGATAATAACCTGACATGCCATCAAGGAAGCAATAATAGAGGTGACCAGATAAACGTTCAAGCATTTGATCAATAAAAGGTAAGGGAAAATGGTCTTTGCGAGTAGCATCGTTAAGCCGTTGGTAATCGATGCAAACTCGCCAACCTATTACCGTTCGCATCGGAATAAGTTCATTCTTTTCATTCGGTACCACTGTCATCCCACCTTTCTTTGGGACCACTTGAACTGGACTTACCCAATTACTGTCAGAGATTGGGTAAATTAGTCCAGCATCAAGTAGTTTGATTACCTCTGCCTTAACTACCTCTTTCATGTTCGGATTTAAGCGACGCTGAGACAGAACAACCGGCTTGAAATTTTCCTCCATCAGAATCTTGTGAGTGCAAAAGGAAGGATTGATCCCTCGAATGTCGGAGATTTTCCAAGCGATGACCTTTTTGTGTTCCCGTAATATTGCCAACAATCTATCCTTCTGATGTGAGGATAAATTAGAGGAAATAATCACGGGAAGTTTGGAATTATCGGCCAGAAATGCATACTCCAAGTGTTCGGGTAGCTCTTTCAACTCCAACAGTGGTGGGTCCTCAATGGATGGTTTGTTATGCCCCACCTGAGAATTTTTAATTTTTTCGAACTCTTTCTGTCGTTCTGTTGGTGTATTTTCCTCCAATGCGAGTACAGATTCCCTAAGAAAGGGATTTTCCTCCGCTATACCTGCACTTTGAACAATACAAGTCTCCAAGAATTCGTTAGAAATCATGCTTGGTAATGAATTTGTTATCTCCATATCGATAAGATCAATAGCAAAACAAGAGTCATCTTTATCAATCATATTTTTCATTGATGTAGCGATTTTAAAAATGACTTGTTCATCTTCGACTCGTAAAATTAGTTTGCCATCATGCACGTCAATGATTGCCTTAGCAATAGCTAAAAATGGACGCCCTAGGATCAAGGGGACTTCGACATATGTATGCATATCAAGAATTACAAAATCGACAGGAAATATAAACTTATCGACTTTGACCAAAACATCTTCAACAATGCCTCTAGGATATTTAATGGATCTGTCAGCTAATTGCAAGCTCATCCTAGTTGGTTTTGGCTCCCCTAGACCCATTTGTTTGAATAAATCATAAGGCATGAAATTAATGCTAGCCCCTAGATCGGCCAATGCCCGGTCAACAATCAAATTACCGACATGACAAGGAATAGTGAAACTCCCTGGGTCTTTGATTTTCTGAGGTAACTTGTTTTGCAAAATTGCCGAGCATTCCTCATTTAATTGCACCATGGATATTTCTTCAAGCTTCTTCTTATTTGAAAAAAGATCTTTTAGGAACTTGGCATATTTCGGCATCTGTGAAAGGGCTTCAACAAAAGGAATATTGATGTGCAATTGTTTAAACAAATCTAAAAACTTACCAAATTGGTCGTCATGCTTGTCCTTACGCAATCGGCTTGGATACGGGATAGGTGGTTGGAATTCCGGTACCATTTTCTTCGTTTCCTTAAGTACCTGTTCATCTTTCTGTTGAATGGGAGTGGGCTCATTCTCCGGCATCCGTACCTCGTCTAGCTTTGTTCCACTCCTTAGAGTGATTGCTCTTACATGCTCTCTTAAATTCGGTTCGGCATTGCTAGGTAAGCTCCCTTGTGGTCTTTCGGAGATCATTTTGGCAATTTGGCCAATTTGATTTTCCAAGTTGCGAATGGACGCTTCTTGGTTCCTTAAGGATGTTTCGGTGGCCGTGAAACGGGTTTCCGTTGTTTGAACGAATTTGGACAATAAGTCCTCCAAACTTGGTTTTCGTGGTTGGAAACCAGGAGGCGCTGAAGAATTGGGGAGTGCGCTCGGATTAGGCTTCTGTTGACCTTGATTGCCCCAACTAAAGTTCGGGTGTTGACGCCAACCTAGATTATAGGTGTTATTGAAAGGATTATTTTGAAAAGGTCGAGATTGATTACCTAGATAATCCACTTGTTCATGCGGCGGTATCGCGTGAGGGCAATCTTGGTGGTTGTGCGATCCTCCACAAGTCTCGCATGAGAAGACTTGTTGTGGTGGTTTTGGAGCTGCCAACCCGTCAATTTTCTGAGTCAGAGCTTCGACCTGCGCGGCTAGCGTAACTACCGTGTCTGCATTGTATACACCCACTGTCCTGTTGGTTTTTCCTCGCACGGATTGCCATTGATAGCCATTCATGGCCATTCCCTCAATGAGATCTTGGGCGGCTTCGGGTGTTTTATTGTTCAACGTTCCCCCCGCCGCCGCATCAATCATTTGTCTTGTCTATGAGAGTAGCCCATTGTAAAATGTTTGGACTTGCATCCAAATGGGAAGACCATGATGTGGCCATTTTTGCAGCAATTCTTTGAATCTCTCCCAAGTGTCGTACAAGGTCTCATCGTCCTCTTGAGTGAATGAAGAGATCTCATTCCTCAATCTTGCGGTTTTAGCGGGTGGAAAATACTTCAGAAGGAACTTTTCCGCCATAATGCTCCATGTTGTGATTGTTCCCTTCGGTAAAGTGTTTAGCCATTGTTTGGCCCGTCCCCGAAGAGTAAATGGGAACAAGCGTAAACGGATGGCATCGTCGGAGACTCTATTTATTTTGAAAGTATCGCAAATTTTGAGGAAATTCGCGATATGATTATTTGGATTTTCGTCCGATAGGCCATCGAATTGAACAAATTGTTGCACTATTTGAATGACATTCGGTTTGATATCGAAATTATTGGCTGCAACAGCGGGCCTTACGATACTAGATGATGTACCGTCCATAGATGGCTTGGCGTAGTCGTACATGGTTCTTTGTTGTTCATCCGCCATATCGGGATCCTTGCTTTCGTTAATATCCTCCTCGTGGTCTGTACTAATACTTTCCTCTGTGTTGCTAATGTCGGTCTCGCGCTTCCAAATTCGGTGACGAGTAGGCATGCACTGCGGTAAATAAAGAGGATAAGTATAATCGAAGACTTACAAAGATAGATACCTAGAAAGACAAATGATAAAAAAAATGATTAAATTAATAAAAATAAGGTGTTCTTAATATTACAATCCCCGACAACGGCGCCAAAAACTTGATGGCTCAAAAGCTACTCTAGAAAACCTTAGGCAAGTGCACCTATCATTTTGTAGTATAGATTATTGAGTACCGAGTGTCATTCCCACGAGAATTGTAAGTACTAATAATTACCGTCTTTTTGTTATCTAATCTAGCAATTTTCAGAGTTTTGTTTGTTAAAATAAAAAATGAAAAATAGAGAATTTAAGATAATTGTAACTTATAATAAATCAAATAAAAGTAGATTGTAGAATGAGAAATCAAGAGATAGAAATGTGTTGAATGTAAATCCCTCTAGAATGTTTTTGTGATTCAACAAGATAAAAATACACCCACAAGCCCTTAAGCAAAAACCAACCTCTTTTAATAAAATCTCATGTTATGTGGACCGTAGAAATTCCCGATTTAAGTTAAACCCTTTCTCAAGGCGAAAAACTCATAATCTCAAGTTGGTTAACTGGAATCTCTTTCTAGTTAAAACCCCAAAAATTGCATTATAACGATTTATGAATTCCCATATTAGGTTTGACCCTAATTCAGAAGATTTATGTCGTCCTATATCTAGGATTGCATGCAACTCTTTTCACTTATATAGGTTCTTTCCCACCATAAATCTCTCGATTACCGATGAGGAATAGATATCAAATTAATATACCGGAAATATTAACTTGAATGAAGTAAACATGATATAAGTGAATCACACAAGACATGAGAATTTTATTAAAAACATACAAACCTTAATCACAAATCCATTCTAGAGTTCATTACATTCAAACACCAGGAGTTTAGCTACTCATGATTTTGACAAAAGAGTAAATTACACAAGAAGATTTAAGTATTGTAGACATGATGTACTTATCTTTCTCAAAATCTCAATGACTTCTTCCTTGATAGATGATGTTGATCCAAGCCTTCTTCTCCAATGTTGCTACAAGCTTACTCCTCCAAGACCTCTTGATCCCAATTCCACTCAAAATGTTGGACACAATGAATATTTTCTAAGTGTCTATGATGAATACACAATGAATCTCTATATGAATGAATATTACATGAATGAATTTTCCAACTCAAACTCTTGGCTTTTATAGGCACCATCTTTGTGAAAGAACACATCAACAAATGCTTCATTTCCATGCTTGTTAGTTGAATCATTGTGTGCACATTCATGGTTGAGTTGGTTGAATCATTGTATTCACATGACAATACTCCACTTCCATTGGTTGAGTTGGTTGAATCATTGTGTCCACATGACAATTGAGGGGATCATGGAGTTTTGGTGCAGCAAGATGAGGTGTAAAAGTTGCTCAAAGGTTGTCAAAAAGCAAAAGTCTCCATTATTTCCGCCAAAAGAAGAAAAGATTTTGAGCTGGAGACAAAACACGGCCGTGCTTAAAAAGCACGGCCTGGCCGTGTTCGTCAAATTTGACGAACACGGCCGTGCTTATAAAGTACGGCCTGGCCGTGTTTTCTTCGTCATTTGGGATTTTTGTCAGGGTGTGCTTTTAAACATGGTTTGGGCGTGTTTTGATGATTGGCGTGTGAAACACGGCCGTGCTTTGTAAGCACGGCCTGGGTGTGTTTTTCTGTTTTTCTTGTTTTTCTTCCCTTTGAAGCATGGCCATGTTTCCCAACACACTAGGGGTGTGTTCTGCACGAGATTAAGTCTTCTTGCCTTCTTTTAGACTTTGTTTTTGTTCGTATTTTCATACGAAATCCATAAGAGTTTGCTTCAAGTCTTTACCTTCATCATTTAAAACAAGCCAATGTGATTTTTCTTGAATTTATTGATTAATGAACTAAAAAGTTAAAGAAATTATCTAAAAAGAGTTATAAAAAATGTGAACATAAATGCACTTATCAGGGATCATCTGGGATCTCTCTTTTATTTTCGCACAAGTTATTTAGATCTTGAGATCTCAATTGCGAGTTGGGGGATCACTTGGGATCCCTCTTTTACTTTCGCACGAGTTATTGAGATCTCGAGGTCTCGCTTGCGAGCTGGGGGATCACTTAGGATCCCTCTTTTACTTTCGCACGAGTTATTGAGATCTCGAGGTCTCACTTGTGAGCTTCGGGATCACTTGAGATACCTCTTTTATTTTTGCATAAGTTATTGAGATCTCGAAGTCTCACTTGTGAGCTGCGGGATCGCTTAGGATCCCTCTTTATTTCTGCACAAGTTATTGAGATCTCGAGGTCTTACCTGCGAGCTGGGGGATCACTTGGTATCCCTCTTTAATTTTCGCACGAGTTATTGAGATCTTGAGATCTCACTTGCGAGCTGGGGGATCACTTGGGATCCCTCTTTTATTTTTGCACGAGTTATTGAGATCTTAAGATCTCACTTGCAAGCTGGGGATCACTTGGGATCCCTCTTTTATTTTCGCACAATTTATTGAGATCTTGAGATCTCAGTTGTGAGCTGAGGGGGTCATTTGGGGCCCTTTATATATATATATATATATATATTTTTATTTTTATTTTTGAGTCTCGGGATCCAGCGGATCCTTGCTCGAGCTCTCTGGGATGAACCTTTCGCACAAACACAGTATCAACCATGACTATGTACATCATTTCGATTTCCAAGTTAAGGGATTTTTCATCTTGATCTCCCCAGTAACAAAATACGAGGTTAAGGGATATCAACTTGCGTGCATGCGCCCTTTACCCCTTCGACAAAAAATGTCCATAATTAGCTATATAAGTTTAGGTCTTATAATTCATGACCCTATAACTTTTAACAAAACATGGGGTTATAAGCAAATTCAATGGCTATATACCTACTTTATAAGAAGAGATACTCGGGTCCAAAGACCTCTCCGAAACCTCTTGATTTGACTATTAAGGCTAGGGGGTCTCAGGATCTAGAGATCTTTCTGAAATATTTTATTTAGCCTTTCAAGGCTAAGAGGTTTGGGGGTCCAGAGACTTCTCTGAAACCTTTTAATTTCCAGGACTAAGGGTTTCAGGATCTAGGGACCTCTCTGAAACCTTTTAATTGGCCTTTCAGGGCTAAGAGGTTTCGGGGTCCAGAGAACTCTTTTGAAACGGCTTAATTTTTAAGACTACGGGTTTTAAGGTCTAGAGACCTTCCTGAAATCTTTTGATTGGCCTTCAAGGCTAGGGGTCTCGGGATCTAAAGACTGTTTTGAAGCTTTTATTTGGCCTTTTTTTTTGGATGGATTTTTTGGTCATTACATCACTTTATTTTTTCATATGGATTTTGGGTCATTTTAACCTTATTTATTGAAGACTAAATGTATGATTCAACTGTTCTTGGACCCTTAGATCATTTGGTCTTGAGGTGAGTCTCCCCAAATCAAAATCTTGTATCCATTTAGGTCTTATGGTCTAAAGACCTGGTGCCATTTTCCCGTGGGCCTCAACTCTTTGGAGTCTTAGGGTCTCTGGACCTTGTGCCCTTTTTCTTGGGCTAGAACGCCTCAGGGTCTCAGGCTCTCAAGACTTCGTGATGACCCTTTTTCACTGCATGAAAGCTTCGAGGTCTTAAGACCTTGAGCTACTTTTTGCTTGGTTCTTGTTACCTCGGGTCTTGGAATATCAAGACCTAGTGCTACCATTTTCATTGGGCTTGAACGCCTCAGGGTCTCAGGCTCTCAGCGTCGTATAATTTTTTATTGGGGCGAAATACCTCGAGATCTCAAGACCTTGCATTCTCCTATTCTTAGGGCTCAACTCCTCGGGGTCTTGGGGTCTTAAGACCTTGTGCGCCCACTACTGTTTTTTTTTCTTTAGGCCTCGTGGTCTCAAGACCTTGCATCTTATTTTTTCCTTGGGATCAAATCCTCGGGGTCTTGGGTCTCAAGACCTTGTACATTTTTTCTTAGGCATGAATGTCTCAGGATCTCAAGATCTTAAGTCCTCGCGAATTTCTACCCTTGGACCAGAAGACCTTTGGTTATGAAGATCTTGTGTTCTGAGGTCTTTAAGGCCTTTGAGATTTTCCTTGTCTTTGGGTCTTAGAGACCCTTGGGCTTGTGTTTCTTTTGGGATCTTTAAGATCTCAATTGTGTTTTATGGGGCCACTTAAGCTCTTTTTTTTTGCACACGGGTTTTCGAGATCTTGAGGATCTCATTTGTGAGTTATGCAGTCACAAGTTTTCGAGATCTTTGAGATCTCACTTGTAGGTTATTGGGTGTCTTGGACCCTTTTCCTTTACACACAAATTTGAGACCTTGAGGATCTCATTTGTGAGTTATGGGGTCTCTTGGACCCTTTTCCTTTACAACAGGTTTTCGTGATCTTTGAGATCTCGAGCTTGAGTTGTTTGGGGGTCTTCAACACTCTTGGTGTTTCTTCAAGTCTCGGGGTCTCAAAAAACCTATAACTTGAATCGTTTTGGGGTCTTTGAGACCCTGGAGATTATCTTCAAGTCTCGGGGTCTTGGGGATCCTAGAGCTCGAGTTCACTTGGGGTTTTCGAGACACTGGAGATTTTCTTCAAGTCGTGAGGTCTTGAGGACCCTCGAGTTTGGGTTCATTTGGGGTCTTCGAGACCCTGGGGTTTTTACAAGTCTCAGGGTCTTGAGGATCCTAGATCTTGAATTCTTTTTGGGGTCTTCGAGACCCTTGAGATCTTCTTCAAGTCTCGGGGTCTTGAGGACATTTGAGCTTGAGTTTTTGAAGACCCTCTTCTTCAAGTCTCGAGGTCTTGAGGACCCTCGATCTTGAGTTCTTTTTGAGGTCTTCCAGACCCTTGAGATCTTCTTCAAGTCTCGGGGTCTTGAGGACCTTCGAGCTTGAGTTATTTTTTGGGTCATAGAGACACTTGAGATCCTCTTCAAGTCTCAAGGTCTTGAGGACCCTCGAGCTTGAGTTCTTTTGGGCTCTTCGAGACCCTTAAGATCTTCTTCAAGTCTCGGGGTCTTGAAAACCCTGGAACTTGAATTCTTTTTGGGGTCTTCGAGACCCTTGAGATCTTCTTCAAGTATCGGGGTCTTCAGGACCCTCAAACTTGAGTTCTTTTTTAGGTCTTCCAGACCCTTGAGATCTTCTTCAAGTTTCGGGGTCTTGAGGACCCTCGAGCTTGAGTTCTTTTTGAGGTCTTCCAGACCCTTGAGATCTTCTTCAAGTCTCGGGTTCTTGAGGACCCTCGAGCTTGAGTTATTTTTTGGGTCTTCGAGACCCTTGAGATCTTCTTCAAATCTCGGGGTCTTGAGGACCCTCGAGCTCGAGTTGTTTTGGGGTCTTCGAGACCCTTGAGATCTTCTTCAAGTCTCGGGGTCTTGGAGGACCCTCGAGCTTGAGTTCTTTTTGAGGTCTTCCAGACCCTTGAGATCTTCTTCAAGTCTTGGGTTCTTGAGGACCTTCGAGCTTGAGTTCTTTTTTGGGTCTTCGAGACCCTTGATATCCTCTTCAAGTCTCGGGGTCTTGAGGACCCTCGAGCTTAAGTTCTTTTGGGGTCTTCGAGACCTTTGATATCTTTTTCAAGTCTCGGGGTCTTAAAGACCATAGAACTTGAATTCTTTTTGGGGTCTTCGAGACCCTTGAGATCTTTTTCAAGTCTCAGGGTCTTGGGGACCCTCGAGCTCGAGTTCACTTGGGGTCTTCGAGACCTTGGAGGTTTTCTTCAAGTCTCGGGTTCTTGAGGACCCTCGAGCTTGAGTTATGTTTTGGGTCTTCTAGACCCTTGAGATCTTCTTCAAGTCTTGGGGTCTTGAGGACCCTCGAGCTCGAGTTGTTTTTGGGGTCTTCGAGACCCTTGAGATCTTCTTCAAGTCTCGGGGTCTTGAGGACCCTCGAGCTTGAGTTTTTTTTAGGTCTTCCAGACATTTGAGATCTTCATAAAGTCTCGGGTTCTTGAGGACCCTCGAGTTTGAGTTATTTTTTGGGTCTTCGAGACCCTTGAGATCCTCTTCAAGTCTCGGGGTCTTGAGGACCCTCGAGCTTGAGTTCTTTTGGGGTATTCGAGACCTTTGAGATTTTCCTCAAGTCTCGGGGTCTTGAAGACCCTGGAACTTGAATTCTTTTTGGGGTTTTCGAGACCCTTGAGATCTTCTTCAAGTCTCGGGGTCTTAGGGACCCTCGAGCTCGAGCTCACTTGGGGTCTTCGAGACCCTGGAGGTTTTCTTCAAATAGACCCTCGAGCTCGAGTTCACTTAGGGTCTTTGAGACCCTTGAGCGTGAATTCTTTTGGGGTCTTCAAAGACCCTCGCCTACTTTGATGCTTAGACCTGCTATCGGGTTGGGGTCGAGCAACCCATTTCCCTTGTATGTCTCTCTCGCGAGCTGCTGACTCATTTCCATGACCAACTCGAAGTCTTCCTTCCTCATAGAGGTCACCTTGTAGGGATCTCTCTTCTCTTCTTCCGGGAGATTGGGCCTGGATTGAGATGAGAGGAACTCGGGTTGCATCACTCCTTCACTCTACCTGGGGGTCTCTAGTGCCCTTTTCTGAACGTGTTTAATTGGGGTCTCCATACTTCTGTACCTCTTTTCTTGGTAAAGGGGAAAAAGTTTCCCATAGACGCGCCAACTGATTTAGATCAGAGGATTACCTTCGGGTCACGGGCATTCGGGTAATCGGGTTCGAGCTCTTGGGTGACCTGAAATGGATAAACACACGTCACGCTAGCCGGGGGGTGGTCCCGGCTAAGACCTTCTGATGCTTAAGTCAGATCGAGTTCATGAGGTACGGGGGTATAGAGACAGTAAATATGAAAATAAGAGGTAAGAGAGGAAGAGTGAATAGTTCCCATCAAGTTATTGTAGCATGGTATTTATAGATATTCTTGGCTAATGTGGTTGTGCCAAGTGTCATCATCTGGATGGTGGAGTTGTACTATGCTGTCAGGGAGATCAATGGTCCACCTTTGTGGGTTAGACCCATTCCCCCAGTCCGGGTCGGATACGGAGCTCCAAACCCTATTTCAAGACCACATTTGTGTAGCTTAAGATCTCACTGCCTTATCACACGGATACTATTAAATGAGAGTTCCATCAAATCTTCGTCAGCTCGCTCGCATATACCCCGAGAAGCAATTTGATAGAGTGGGGCTTTGTACCCTGACCTTCACTCTACAAGAGACAATGAATTGGTTGCCCAGTGTGGGTATATATTAACCTAATCTATAAACATAATTTTAATTAGAGTATATACTGAGGTTCCAAAACTATTAATTTTTATATTAAAGTCTCCTTCTTGCATGGTGTATGGATATTAGCCTACGTTCTAACTGTTGCTATTTTTTAGTTTGAGTTGGCAAGTGTAATGAATTATATAAATTTTATAATTTTATGTTAAATATAAAAAATCAAACAGGTGTTTTATTCTACCAAATGAAAATGAAAAAAAAGAACAATCAGACCTCCGACCCGTCTTTTTTCACGGTCACGATTAAGGATAGTGGAAATTGATTTTCTGTTTTATTTTTTATGTTCCACTTCCTGTTTCACCACATTTGATAGTAGACTAGTGTTAATAAAATAATCATGGTTGTTGATCTCTTAGATGTAAATACAAGTGTCAAAACTGTTGGAAAAACTGGATGGTATATATCGAATGGCTGAAACAAAACGAGCAGAGTAACAATATGAAAGTTGAGGAAAGAGTTAGACTCTTTGTCTTTAAGACAAAATTGCCCGGCTCACGGTGTTAATGGAAAGTTGCAATCGCCTCCAAAGATACAACAACTTACGTTTTGTGATAGCAACACTACAAATCACAAGACACTTTGAACTTTATAGTGTTTTTGAACTCTCAAAACTTTATATAGAGCTTCTGGTGCCTCTTCAAACTGGGTGCAACCCTAGGTCCGGGTAAATCTTGACCGTCAGATCGCGCCCTATGATCAACAAGCTGCGATGTGATGGTCCTGATCGCATCTGACTGAAGGAACACACCCTTTGGCATACACCTCTGCATATTGGACAGTTGTGTCCAGGCATGCACCCCGTCAGCGAACAAACATGTCCAATCAGTGCCATCCTGTCACGTGTTGCCGTAAGGAGTTCCACATGATTAATCCTTATTAGTTGTGAAGCTCTTAATTAAATAGTCAAACATTTTATATGTTTCCTATGTGGGATATGACTTTCCATATTCCCACCCTTTTATATTCCATTTATAAAAATATTTTAAGTGGCCAACTTCATGCATTTATTTCTCATTCACCCGACATTGGTTTTGAGAAATTCAAGATGCTAAAGTCATCTCCCGCTGCGTAGATTAAGTTTATCTCATTTATTTCATACATCGAATAAATGAATCCACATAAACAATTGGTCAAAATCCAATTTTTTAAAACCAATTCCAACAAAAACATTCAATGGAGTAGAATAGGAAGTGGATATTGAAATGGAACATAAATCTCCTTAAGCAATGATTGTGGACATGACTTCAATTTTACTATTGGCTATTAAATTAAATAATGTTTTTCACGTTTAACTTTTGGATGGACAATGCCAATTGAATTTATGACCTGTTTATTTCACAGTGGCCCATACTTTGTTTCTCTGTCAAACGAACACGAACCGGGTCAACAAAGATGGACATTAGGTAACTATTCCCATGACATGGTAATGGATGGGTATATGTAGTGGGTGAACCGGATAGAAAACTTAATAAATTATGAAAATTATTAATTAATTATAAAAATTAATTAAATATTTAATTTTAAAGATTTTTGATCCAAAAATAATAAGCGCACAAGCCCACGATCCGGGCCGGCGGCGCGCTTGTGTTTTGAACCAAACCCGCGCTTGTCCTTTTTGAACTAAACAAACTCATATGTTCAAGATATATTAAGGCAACTTTATCACTCCTTTTTAAAATGTGGGATGCATCCCCTTCCCCCAAACTCATTTATTGTTCAACTTGGGATATATTAAGTGTTTGCAAACTATTTATCTCTTTTTCTTATGTGGGATAATTTTATTTTATTCTCCTTTCCCACATTTTCCATTTTCCATACCATTTATTTGTATTGATGATTTTTGGCATAACTTCGGAGGAAGCATTAATTTTCCATTCACCCGGAATCGGTTTTGAGAAATTCCAAATGCTATTCTCATCTACTCTCTTAGTAGAATTTTTACAAATAATTTTATTTTATTTTTCACTAATGGAAACCACTTAATTATTTGGTCAAAATCTTATTGGGTAAATATCAATATCATTATTTAAATAACTCAAATTTCAAAAAGAACACTATTTTTATGGTGATTGTGATGCAAAGTATTTTTGGCATAAAGTGAGCATTTCCAGACGTACGGAGGAAGAAGCGCTTGTGGGTTCTGTAAGTTCATCACTGCCGTACTTTGGGTGATTAAGGAGATGGAAATCTATGCAATTATTTTAAAATGTAAGCTGAAAGGATATTATTTGACCCATATCCAGATTCGCATGTGACATCACAAAAAAGGAAAAGAAAGAAAAATTATATTAAATAAAATATATTATGAAGGGGGAATATCAAAGATTGGCCGTTGCCCCTTTTTCTTAGATTTGATTCCTTCCTTAATTATGTAATTTTGTATAATACTGTGGTACACAATGACTCATAACCTCTAAAAACTAAAAAGTGACGCTACTCACGCTAGAACTGGATTTACATAAAGAAGGGGAGTGCCTGAGCGAATAAGCCAACGCAAATTTTATAAATGAGCAAAGTTTCAATTAGACTATAAAAATTATAATAAGCTTGTAGCTCAATAGGTAGCGCTCACGCTTTATAAAGGAGTTGATCGGGATTCAAATTTAAATCTTTAAATTTCTTTGAGATTTATCATCTTTCCTCCCATCCTCCCAATTATTGAAAAGATAGATGGTAAAAAGGGAAGCCCGTCTCGAGGTGAAAGGAATTGTGAAAATTAATCTTGAATATGTTCACACTTCACACCAATTACCCATAAAATTAATAAATATATAGCTACATGCAGAAATTCTAGGATATCAAAATCATTTGAAGTCTTCAAAGATCTATGAAATAACAAAATATCTAGGCCCATGAAAAGATTTGTGTGTAAATACCTCAACAAACAAGAACACGAATGATCGGACTGGTTAGTAATCTCTGGATATCTTATGGGACCTTCGTTTCCAATCTTGATGTGGAGAACATAAAATTGTGTGACCATAACCATAAATCTCTTAAGAGAATTATCAATTTAAGGTTCTCATAATCCCCTAGGAAAGTTTACTCCTATTGGTATTTACTCTTCGTTACTATATCAAATTCAGTAGCTTTAGGACTACAACAAGTTTAGATCACTTAATTAGTCCAACAATAAATAGCAAATATAATTAAATAATTCCTTACACAAGGATGTACATGTTAGTCCAAGTGGCTATGAAAATCTAGATGGTGAATGAATAGATTTTCCCAATTTTTCGATTACGCTCTCTGTTTAGAATATGAAGATGGTGAAGAGATGGAAGTGCAGAAAATAAATCAACACACAATGATTTATAGAGTTTCAACCCACCTACGACCTTCGTGGTCTACCACCCGGTATGTCCGATTGGATTTCGAAAAGCAAAAAAGTTTGTTAATTAAAACCAAAACAATTACAACATTTACCTTGAATACCACCAAACTCTTCTACAACACCACCTATGAAGAGCATCAAACTCTTCCAACACCTTGAATAGCACCAAACTCTTCAACACGAAAGCACCAAGTTTTTCAATCAATCACCTCTAATTAACCAAACGTGTTCTTGTCAAATGAACATTAACAAGAATTTCTTGTTTTGGATGTTGTTACAATTACAATCAAGATTACACTTTAAATGAAACATTACAACTCAAACGTGCAAGTTTAATCAAGAAGTAAATCATAATAATCAAGATGTGAAAGTGATGTGCTTATTTATTACAACAAAAATGTTGAAAATGAAAGCTTTGAGAAGTTTACTGATTTTCCTTATTGTGTTATATTCTTGTGTGTTATGCTATTGATCCTTCAAATTCTTCATCTATTTATAGGAGAGCTTCAAGATTGGATCTACAACATAGGCTCCTCCATCTTCAATTTTGTTTATAAAAGAAGGATCAAAAGATCTACCAAAGTGGTTAAGAATGAGAAAGTAGATCTATCTGATAATGACTTAACAATGGATAGAATTTTGCTATCAAAAATCATAGGGTGACCGATTGCTATGTTGAAAATTCGAAAGTTTAAAACGTTAATCTAAGATTAGACACGGGTTGCCCTGGGGGTTGGACCGGTCCACCACATAAGGAGATCGGTCGCCTAAGGGGTTGGACCAGTCCCCCCTAAGGTTGGACTGGTCCCCTTTCAAACAGGGACCAAAAATAAAAATATTGCAACTTTAGACACCAGTCGGCCTGGGGATCGATCGGTCGACCCCCCAGGTTGGCCTCCGAGCAACCGATTGCCCTCCACTTTTTTTTTCTTCTATGTTTCGATTCTATTTCAAAATACAACTTTCAGGTACGGGTTGTTCTATAGGGCGATCGGTCGACCCCACCGGTTGGCCTCCGAGCAACCGATTGTCCTCCCCCTTTTTCTTCTATGTTTTGATTCTATTTCAAAATACAACTTTCAGGTACGGGTTTCTCTATAGGGTGATCAGTCAACCTCAATACAGAGAAGTCACTACAACATAAATGATATTAGGTAACACAAATTTTGTAGCACTTTTTACATAAGGTACATATGTTACACATGTTTGTAATATTTTTTACATTACAATATTTATGTAACACTTTTGTAGCACTTTATCAATATGTAACACTTATATGTAACACTTTTATATAAGTAACACTTTTTAAGTATCATTTTTTTTTTGTTATTTCTTTTGTAACGCAAATAGGTAACACTTTTATCAATATGTAACGCTTATATGTAACACTTTTATATAAGTAACACTTTTTAAGTATCACTTTTTTTTTTGCTATTTCTTTTGTAACGTAAATATGTATCACTTTATTTAAAAAGCACTCTTGGCAACACTATATTTTATTAATTGTAACACTTTTTAAGCTATATTTTAGCAACACAAAATTATATAACTATCACTAAATCATGTCAAAGATTTATTTAATTAATTGATGACACCAAACTTAAAAATTGTAGAAATCATGTACTATGTTTTTTTTAACTGAATTTTTGTTTTCTTTTTACAAAGTATTTTAGTTTTGCTTTTAATTTTTTATTTTTTACGAAGGTAATTAATTCCGTCTTAATACCGACGGAAAATACGCATGTATATATTTTATTATTATTATTATTTTTTAAATTTTTACTGGCGGAGACCAATTTCATCGTTAACCGTTTTTTATTTTTTTTATTACTTTTTTAAAAAAAATTACCAATGAAAATTGATGTTGTCGGTAATTACTTAGGAATTTTTTCGTCGATAAATTATTTTTTCGTTATTTTCTTTATTATTTAATTTTTTTACTGTTAGGACTTTTTATCTGTCAGTAAATTAATTTTATATGTTTATATATTTTTTTATTTATATCGATTGAATATTTATCAGTCATAAATTTATTTTATATATTTTTGATATTTTTAACTTGTTGTGTCCTTTAATATATAATATAATATAATTTTCAAACTATATACTATATAATATAAAACTTGATATATACAATGTATAATATATTTTAATACATATATTATAAAATATAATATTTATTATTTAAAATATATTATATATACATATAATATATATATATATGTGTATATATATATATATATATATATATATATAAACAAAGCAAAAGTTGTAATAAGATTCAACTTAGCTTAGTGGCAAATTGCCACTTCTATACATAAGATTCATATGTAACACTTTAGAAATATTGATTCAAAGTGTTACCAATAGAAAACTTAATGTAACACTTAGAAAAAGTGTTACTAAAAGATAGTAAAAGTGATACCTTAGACTATAGGTAGCACGGGCAAGTGCAGCGCCATAAAAGTGCTACCTATTGTCTATAGTAACATTTTATTGCCATTAGGTAATATTTTTTGAGTGTTACCTAATATTATTTATGTTGTAGTGAGTTATCCAAATTTTGTCGAAAATAAAGTTCAAGAAGTACTTCAAAAAATTAGTAAAAATCATTAAAATTGTTTTGAAGTATTTGAACAACATTGGGGACATTGTTTTGGTATAAAACTCATTTATAAGAAATTATCAAAATTACGATAAAAATATTTATCTAACAAACTCCCATTTTTGATGATTACAACCCAAAACAATTTTAAGAGAGCGAATTTTAAAATGAAATACGTTTTTCCGGTCAAAATCAACTATCCATTGTAAGCAACACTTCTCATGATAGAAAATAATAAGGATATGAGCAATGGTTTTTCAAAACATTTTTATAAACTCCCTCTATCAACATGTTAAGCAATAGACAAGCAACTTAAAAGCTAAAAGCTCAAGAGCTTAAAAGCTCCCTTTATAAAAAATAAGTCATTAGCCATAAGAAATAGTCAATTATACGAGCAATAATCCATAATCCATCCTTAGCTTATAGCTTTTTCTGTGACAACTTATAGCTTTTTCTGCGAGCTTTTTCTAGCTCACTTGATCTTACCATGAGCTTATGAGCTCATTCCATTTTTCTCCCCCTTTGGAATCATAAAAAAGACTATTAGCACGATAAAAACATCATAGATAGACATCAAAGTGCGCATTGAACCATAATATCATAAGATGAAATGGAAAGCTTAGAATTCCAAAATGTAGGAGCAATCTGTAGTACCTGAGAAATAGGGAGAAAAAAATAGAAATTAAGGCTCGATTATTTGCTAATTAAGGAATTTAAAAAAATTTGGAAATTTCTGAAAATTCTATTACATTTGGGCTTAACAAATTATTTTTTTTATAGACTTTATTTTATATCTTGGCCCATTTAAAATAATCTTAAACCTATTATCAAGCCCAAAGCCATATCATCTATCGAAATAAGGTAACACCAAAAAGATACCAATTATCCTAATAGTCTTCAATCAATATTATATAAAAGTTAATATTTCAATTCTAATTTATTTCAGCTAATCAATTTTATTATGAAATTAATTAGCAATTGATTATACCTTCCATTCTTTTAGTCATCAGTTTAACATCCAACAAATTTATACCAACACTCAGTCCAAATACATTGAGGAATTCCAACTCTATTACCATAAATTACTAACCAGATTTTCCACAAAAAATTAAGACTAAAATTAAGCTACATTAAATTTTTTGAAATCACTCTCACTACCTGATAAGGGTAAAATATGGTCTGGGTTGACCTGTCTAGGCAAAATGTATTGGGTCAATCTGTTAAGCCCTGAGCTTTGGGCCGATCTAATAAGGTTCAGCGTATTGGGCCAACCCATTAAGCCCTAAGCATTGGGCCGATTTGATAAGGTTCAGCGTATTGGGCCGATCTGCTTAAGGTCTAATGCCTAGGCCGACCTGCTGAGCCTCAAGCTTAAGTTTGTTAAATTGATCTGATTAGGCCTAGTGTAGTAGGCTGACCTGTAGAGGACTTGGGTCATGTCGACTCTCATGGGCTGATCTATCACAGTTCGGTTCTATGAACAGAGGCTCAGACATTTAAAAGGATACGCACTAAAGATAATGATCCGAGGTGTGTCTCAGTCGATTCAAAACCGAAGTCTTAAGGACGTAAATTAGGGTTTTGGAAGATCCAATCCTAACCTAATGATGACTCTGACACCAAATCGTAACGGAATCACGGATTTTACGGAAACCCTAATCTGGGCTAACGTATATAAGCCAAAGTCCAGGTTCATTCTAAACCTAATCACACTTTTACTTTTACATTATATTTCTCTGCCTCTTGCTTCTCTTCCAAGTCACTGACTTAAGCATCAAAGATGGTACGCCGGAGCCCCCCTTCGGCCCCCCTTATGCAGATTTTGCGGAGGAGTTCGACTTAGAGGTTGATCGGCAAGAGGAGGATATTTTCGAGAGCAACCAATTGCTGTCGTCTGTGGGAACATTGAGTGGAGACGTGAGTATCGAGCGACTGTTATGGAAGATATAAGGAAAAATCTGGAGAAAGACCTGAATCGCACGCCGTTGGGAGATACTCCGGGCGGAGTTACACAAGAAGACACCATGCCTCCGCCTCCGCCACCCTTGGAGGGCGAAGGGCAACGGCTTCCAAGAGCAGGGGTAGATGGACAAACGCCCATGTCCAGTGGAAGTGTTGATTTGGGCCCAATGTTCTTTGAGCAGTTGGGTGGTTTCATTACTAGGGCCATCGAGCAAACGGTGGAAAGGCGACTGAGGGAAATGCTTCCGCCACCAACCCCGCTTGTGGTCTCTCCTCCGGTGGTCCCTCCTCATGTGGTCCCTCCGCCGGGGATCCCACCGGAGGTCAGAGAGAGAGGTCGGCGGCATGTGTTGGCGAAAAAGGTGCATTCGTCAATGGCGGAGCATACATCAACTAAGGATCAGGATTGGTCAGAGCGGATGGATGACCTCCATCGTGAAGTGAGGGATATTCGTAGGAGAGTTGGGGGAGCGCCGAGAGTGGCTTCAGTCCGAGTGCGGAGGGGAACTCCCTTCTTGGATGAAGTGATGGTGGATGAGCTCCCATCCTCCTACCGAGCCCTGAGGTTTGAATATGATGGTACCATGGACCCGTGGGATCACCTCTGCCGTTTTGAGAATGCTGATTTGCTACACAGGTTCACGGATGGCGTGATGTGTATAGTCTTCCCTACCACACTGATGAAGTCAGTTGAGCAATGGTTTAGCCAGCTTGCTCTAGGCTCTATCAAAAATTTTGATGACTTCAGTTTGGCATTTCTCAATCCGTTCACGAGTTTTGTAAGTACCAAAAGGCGCACTTGACTGTTTAAGAGAGGAAAGGGGAAGGACTTCGGAGCTATATACTGAGGTTTACTGTGGCTAAGTTGGAGGTGCCTTCGGCTAGTCCAGAAATTTTGGCTAATGCCCTAGCTCAGGGCCTGAAAGACGGGGAGTTTTTTGAATCTTTGGTGATAGAGCCGGCTAAGACCTTTGATGAGTTGTTAGCTCAGGCAGAGAGGTATATTAACCCGGAAGAGGCGAGGAAAATGAAGAGAGAGAAAGGAGAGAAAAGAAGGGAAAGAAAGGAAGATCGGGAGGATAAAGTATCTTAGAAAAAACCGAGGTCCGAGGCAATGGGTGGACGGCCTAGGTATGAGAAATATACGCCATTGGCTTTACCTCAGGGCGAGGTGCTCATTGCTATTGAAAGGCATCCCGACTTGAGGTGGACAAAGGCGCATGCGGAGGCACCAGTAAAGGCGAAGTGCAAAGAATTTTGCAGATTCCATAATGAGTATGGACACACAACATATCGGTGCACACCCCTGAGGGATGAAATTGAGAGGCTCATTCAGGCAGGTCATCTCAGGGAATTTGTGTACATTGATAAAAAGGAGAAAAAAGGGGAGTATAAGAGAGATAACCGTGGTTATCATCAACCTCGGCGGGAGCCGGAGTGTAGGGGGAGGAAAGGGAGGAGCAACCTCCACCTCCGCCTCCACCTCGGTGAGAGGTCATCCAAATGATAGTTGGAGGACCGACGGAATGGGATTCTAGGAGTGCTCGGAAGAACTACGTGAGAGAAACAACACTAGATCGGGTGCAATAGCAGCTGAAAGTGGAACAGGTCGGACCAGGGCCAAGCATCCAATTTGGGCCGGAGGATAGCAAGGGTATCGTGACACCTCATAGTGATACTCTTGTGATCACGACGACGATCTCTAATTATGATGTGCAGCGAGTATTCGTGGATATAGGGAGCTCGGCGGACATCTTGTTCTATGATTGCTATAAGAGGATGGATCTCTAGGTCGGGTTGGAGGCAGTGGACACAGTGTTGGTCGGATTTTCAGGAGGAATGATCCAACCAATAGGTATGATTACTTTACCGGTCTCTTTGGGCAATGAGCCTAATCACAAAACTATGATGATTCGATTTTTTATAGTAGATGCACCTTCTTCGTATAATGCTATGTTGGGTAGACCGTCATTGAATGCTTTTCAAGCTGTGGTGTCGGTGTACCATTTGAAAATGAAGTTCCCCGTGGGGGAAGAGGTCGGTGAGGTCGGCAGAGATCAGTACATGGCTAGAAGTTATATGTGGAAAGTATTCAAAAGGCGGAGAGGAGAAATATCTTTGATGATGATAAAAATAGAGATAAAATAATTAGACTTGATGAGCCGGTGGAGCATGTGCAACCTAATGAGGAGATGATAATGGTTGAGCTGGTGCCAGGTGACCCCGATAAGGTCACTAAGATTGGGAAATGATTATCTGATGAGCTAAGGGAAGAGCTGGTGGGGTTTCTAAGGAGCAATATGGATGTGTTTGCTTGGACAACAGAAGACTTGGTGGGAATCGATCCGAGTATAGCTGAGCATAGGCTCAATGTCAATCCATCATATAAGCCTGTGGAACAAAAGAAGAGAAATTTTGGTCCTAAGAAGGATGCTATAATTCGAGCGGAGGTGCAAATGTTGTTGAACGCGGGGCATATCAAAGAAATCCAGTTTCCGAAATGGTTATCCAACGCAGTGCTAGTACCAAAAACGGAGGATGATTGGCGTATGTGTGTGGATTTTAGGTACTTGAATCGGGCTTGCCCAAAAGACTACTATCCATTGCCCCGAATCGATCAGCTTGTGGATTCGACTTCGGGATGCGAATTGCTCAGTATGATGGATGCATCGCAGGGCTATCATCAGATCAGATTGGCGGAAGAGGACCAAAAGAAGGTGAGCTTTACCACTTCTTTTGGTACATTTTGTTATGTAGTGATGCCGTTTGGGTTGAAGAATGCAGGAGCCACATACCAGAGGTTAGTGGATAAAATGTTTGAAGGGTAGCTCGGGAGGAACATGGAAGTATATGTGGATGACATGCTGGTCAAGAGCATAAAGGTCGGGGATCATGTGCGTGACCTAGCTGAGACGTTTGACACTTTGAGGAAGTACCGAATGAAACTCAACCCTAAGAAGTGTGCTTTTAGCGTGAGATCGGGAAAATTCTTAGGGTACATGGTGACGGAGAAGGGGATAGAGGCTAATCCAGAGAAGGTCAGAGCTATCAGGGAGATGGCACCACCTCGGGATGCTAAAGAGGTACAATGCCTGACAGGTCGGCTGTCAGCTTTGAATCGGTTTATTTCTTACTTGGCGGAGAGGAGTTTGCCCTTCTTCAAGGTGTTGAGAAAGGCCAAAAAGTTTGTTTAGAATGAGGATTGTCAGAGGGCTTTCGAGGATTTGAAAACTTATTTAGCTGATTTGTCATTATTAACTAAGCCACTGCCGGGAGAAATCTTGTACTTATACATTTCAGTGGGAGAGCAGGGGGTCAGCACGGTCCTTATCAGGGAAGAGAGGTCGGTCCAGAAGCCAGTGTATTATGTCAGCAATGTGTTGAGGAATGCTGAGCTGCGGTAGGGGTGAGCAAAACCGAACCAAAACTGAAAAACCGAACCAAACCGATGAATTTGGTTTGGTTCGGTTCGGTTTTTTAGGGGACCGGTCTGCGGTTCGGTTGTTAGAATCCAAACTGAAATAATTTTTGGTGCGGTTCAGTTTTTGCTATAGGAAATTCGGTTTCCACCGAACCGAACCGCAAAGCTGCCTTATATTTTTAAATTTTTATATTTGTTTTTATATTGTTATTATTTAACTTCTATTTTTCCAGTTTGCCCTAATAAGCCCTCTAACCCTTATTACTTGTTGGAGCCGCTCAATAGGTATTCACTCTCAAGCTCTATTTCTCACTACTGCAGGCGATGCGACGACGCCCATCACACAAAAACCAATGGACCACCAATTTAGAGCCACAACTCCAAGTTGACTGAAAAAGGGAAACGGTAAGAACTAAGAACCAAACTTTAATTATGTTATATTATAAGATTTATACTTTGCAATTATAGTGCCTAGTGGTCCAGATTCTGGTTGTCTTGATTCATGAACTTCTGATCTTTGTATTTTATTAACTATAATTGTGAAGATTTTTTGAAATTTTTGAAACACTTATTGTGAAGATTTTTTGTAATTTTTTTAATGTCTATAATATGCAGAGAAGCCATAGTCTCTAAGCTCTAACCCATGTTATGAAGTATTAATTGGTTCTTATATTTTTAGGACTTTAATTTAAAGTGATGGCTAAAGAAAAATCACCTTCAATACCCGGAGCAAGCCAAACTGATACGCAAAGTCAACAAACAGAAGCAACTTCCAAGTTGAATAGAAAGAGTAGCACAAAGAGGTCTGAAGTATGGGATCACTTTATCTCATAAACTGAAGAAGGTACACAAAGAGCAAAATGTAATTATTGTGGTAAAACATATAAATGCGACTCTCGAAAAAATGGCACATCTACACTTTGGAATCACTTAACGTCTTGTAAGCAACATCCACTGGTTGTAGAAAAAAAACAATCAAAATTGTGTTTGCAACCAATAGTGGAAGGGGATGGAAGTGTTGAAACAATGGGTGGTCTTATTAATTGGAAATTTGACCAAGAATTGATCAGGTCACAATTATCTAGAATGATAATTGTTGATGAGCTTCCATTCAAATTTGTGGATGGTGATGGATTTAAAGGTTTTGTGTTTGTTGCACAACCTAGATTTAAAATTCCATCTCGTTGGACTATTTCACGGGATTGTTATCAGTTATACCTAGATGAGAAGGTGAAGTTGATGAATTATTTCAAAAAATCTGCTCAAAGAATTTGTATTACCACAGATACTTGGACTTCATTGCAAAGGATCAATTGTATGTGTATCACTGCTCACTATATTGATAAAGACTGGAAATTAAATAAGAAGATAATCAGTTTTTGCCCAATTGAGAGTCATAGGGGTGAGGAATTAGGAAGACAGATAGATGGTTGTTTGCGTGATTGGGGAATTTCAAAGGTATTTTCTATCACTGTTGATAATGCAAGTTCAAATGATACATGCATTAACTACTTGAAGGGTAAATTGACTTCTCGGAATTGTGTTTTTGCAAAAGGCAAGTACCTTCATATGAGGTGCATGCTTATATTATTAATTTGATAGTTGTTGATGGGTTAAAGGAAGTTAGTCCATCAATAAAGAAGATCCGAGAAGAAATTAGATTTGTGAGACAATCTCCAGCTAGGTTGGCAAAATTCAAAGAATGTTGTGAAGATGAAAATATAGAAAGTAAAAGTTTATTGTGCTTAGATGTGGCCACACGGTGGAACACTACTTATTTGATGTTAAATGTTGCACAAAATTTTGAAATGGCATTTGAGAGGTTTGAAATTAAAGATCCATACTTTAGAGTTGAGCTTGATGATGGGGTGCCAACACATTTTGATTGGGAAAATGCTAGGAGGATGGTTGATATTTTTTATCAAATTTTTATGAGCTAACCTTGAGGATTTCAAGTACATTGTATATCACTTCTAATCTATTCTATCATGAAATTAGCTCAGTTAATTGCTCGCTGAAAGAATGGGTTAGAAACACTGAGAAAGATGTCAAGGTAATGGGTGAAAAGATGAAAACAAAATATGATAAATATTGGGGGGATCCTAAAAAAATGAATAAACTTGTTTATGTGGTTGTCTTTGTTGACCCTCGATATAAGTTTGAGTTCATTGAATACGCGCTTTGTGAAGAGCATGGAAAAGAAGAGGGTTTATAAATTGCAAAGAATGAAAAAAGAAGTTGTAAATGAGTTTTTTGAAGCATACAAGGCAATGTACCAACCTCAAGTTGATCCATTGAGACAAAAAGATACAAGTTCTTCTCATCCCGAACCTTTACAAAAGAAATCCAGATTTATTTTGGGAGATAAATTCACAAGGCAGAAGATAGAGAGTGGAGAAGTAGAAAGCAAATGTGACTTGGATGTTTACTTGAAGGAAAAAGTTCTTGTAGTTGAGAAATGTGAATTTGATATTTTGATGTGGTGAAAACTCAACCAAAATAGGTTTCCCATCCTTTCACATCTTGCTCGAGATGTATTAGCAATGCCCATTTCTACGGTAGCATCGGAGTCCGCCTTTAGCACAGGTGGTAGAGTTCTTGATGAATATAGGAGTTCTTTAACTCCTAAAATTGTAGAAGCTCTAATTTGTGCACAAGATTGGTTGAGAAAACAAAAACAATCCAGGACACTTGAGGAAAGCCTAGAAGATCTTGAAAAGATGGAAGAAGGTATTCTAATATATGGTTTAGCTTGAATTTATAGTTTACTTGGACGTACATATTTAATGATATTTCTAATTTGTTTTTGTAAATTTGAAGCTTTGCAAGGTGTTGGGATAAGTGATGTCAATGAGAACACAATAGACTAACAGAGCCTTGATTTCCAGCTCATTGGTAAGTGGTAACTGATAAGTTTGTGATTCTTTTTTTTTTTTTTTTTTTGCATTTTTCAATTTATGTCTTTTTCATAATGATCTTGTTTCTTTCTCAATTCATATATTTTATTACATGTTTTGTACAAAAACTTGATAGTTGTTGATATGATGAAGCAACTTTGTTTTGTAGGATGTTTTTGAATTTTACTTTCCTTTTTATTTATTAAAATGTGTAATGAAGCTAGCTTGTTTTATGAAACTATTAATTTGAACTTGTGATTTGTAAATGATGATCATTGAGCTCACTGAAACATTGAATGATGATTATGAAGATATTAAGTGTTTATTTCTTTTGTTATTATGTTATGGACTGAATTTGAAAGTCTAAAAATTATCAAATATAGGCATTTTTATCAAAAAAAAAAATAATAGCCCAAAGTAAAGCCCAAACCAAAAAACTGAACCGAACCAAACCAAATTATTTTGGTTTGTTTGGTTCGATTTTTCTAATATTGTGGTTCGGTTTTGGTTATCAGAAAAATGAGTATTCGGTTTTCGGTTTTTTCGGTTCGGTTCGGTTTGGCACCGAACCGGTCATTTGCTCACCCCTAAGCTGCGGTATGCCGAAATCGAGAAGGCATGTTTAGCGTTGGTTGTGACTGCAAGGAGACTTTGTCCGTATTTTCTCTTGCACAAGGTAATTGTCCGAACTAATCTCCCATTGAGAAATGTGATGAGCAAGCCTGAAGTGGCGGGAAGGTTGGTGAAATGGGCCATTGAATTGAGCGAGTATGATATTGAATTCGAGAACAGGTCGGCCATCAAATCTCAGGCTTTGGCGGATTTTGTTCAAGAATCGACAAGAGCTAATAGTGGAGAATGAGCTTGGGTGATTTATGTAGATGGTTCGGTAGGGAGCTCGGGATGTGGGGGCTGGTATTGTCTTGATCAGACTGCAAGGAGTCGAGAACGATTTTGCTGTAAGATTGGAGTTCAAATTGTCCAATAATGAGGTGGAGTATGAGACGTTTATCATAGGGATCCAAATGGCCGTCGAGATGGGGGCCACTAGAATAGTCATTTACATGGACTCTCAGCTCGTCCATAAGCAAGTCACTGGAGAATTTGAAGTTAGGGAGGAAAGGATGAAGAGGTATGTCGAGGCATATCGAGTCTTAGAAGAAAAATTGAAAGAGATTAAGATATGCCAGGTCACAAGGGCATAGAATGGTCGTCCTGACTTTTTGGCAAAAATGGCCAGCTCGGCCCTGGAAAATCAAGCCAAGCAGATTACGCTCTTGATGACAAAGGAAACCGTGCTGGGTTTGTAGGTCGGTGAGATTGAGGAAAATGAGGATTGGAGGTCGGCCATCATGGCCTATCTAAAAGAAGGGGTTTTACTAGGAGATAGGCGGGAAGCAGCTCGACTGAAAATCCGAGCCACACATTTTTGCATAATTGGGGATAAGTTATACAAGAGAGGTTTCTCAATGCCTTTGCTGAGGTGTCGGAGTGGAGAAGAGGGTACATATGTGCTAAGAGAGATGCATGAAGGGTGTTGTGGAAATCATATGGGAGCAAGAATCGTGATGAAAAAGGTGGTGAGGGCAGGGTATTTTTTGGCCTTATTGAAAGAGGAAACAGAAAAGCTAGTGAGAACATGTGAGAAGTGTCAGATTCATGCACCTTTGATACATCGTCCCGAGAGGAACTCATGACTATGAGCTCGGCATGTCCTTTTGTAAAGTGGGGTATTGACATAGTGGACCCGTTTCCTCCAGCCTCGGGGCAGAGGAAATTCTTGATTGTAGCAATCGATTATTTTAGCAAGTGGGTGGAAGCAGCCCTCCCTTGCTAAAATAAATGAGGATGCGATGATGAAGTTCATTTGGCAGAATATTGCATGTCGATATGGAACGCCTCAGATCTTGATATCGGATAATGGAATGCAATTAGCGGGAGCAGGGATCCGAGCTTGGTGTAAGGAATTGAAGACCAGGCAAAATTTTACGTCAGTGGCTCATCCACAGGCCAATGACTCCAAGCTCGGCTTGAAAAAGCAGGAGGAGCATGGGTTCAAGAGCTAAGCTCTGTATTGTGGGCTTACCAAACTAATCTAAATGAGGCAACAGATGAAACTCCGTTCAGCTTGGTGTATGGAATAGGTGTCGTTATACCAGCAGAGATCGAGATGGAGACTCATCGGGTTTAAAATTTTGATGAAAACGTGAATGAGATGATGATTCAGGAAGCTCTGGATATTATTAATGAGAAAAGAGAGATGGCATTTTTACAGATGGAACGAACACGAGGAAGGATTAAAGCGGCATATAATAAGAAGGTGATGAGGAGGGCCTTTCAGGTCGGGGACCTCGTTCTGATAAGGTCGGATGCTAGCAAGAATAAAGGGAAGTTGGATGCAAATTGGGAAGGGCCACTTCGGGTGGTGAAGGTACTGGCAGGAGGTGCATATGAGCTGGAGGAACTTGATGGGCGGAAGCTCCCGAGGGCATGGAATAGTTGCAATTTAAAGAAATATCATTCTTAGAATGAGCAGTATCTGATGTAATGAAATTACCCGTTTTGAATGAAATGATCTGCTTCCCTGAAATATGAGTTCGGAAATGAATCTGAAGATATTGACAAGTATTTGGAGCTCAGCTCGAGCTAGACTCCAAATACTTGGGGCCACGAGGCCATGTAAGGAGTTCGGCTCGAGCCAGCTTCCTTTGAAGAAATTGACAAGTATTTGGAGCTCAGCTCGAGCTAGACTCCAAATACTTGGGGCCACGAGGCCACGCAAGGAGCTCGGATCGAGCCAACTTCCTTTGAAGAAATTGACAAGTATTTGGAGCTCAGCTCGAACTAGACTCCAAATACTTGGGGCCACGAGGCCATGCAAGGAGCTCAGCTCGAACTAGCTTCCTTTGAAGAAATTGACAAGTATTTGGAGCTCAACTCGAGCTAAACTCCAAATACTTGGGGCACGAGGCCATGCAAGGAGCTTAGCTCGAGCTAGCTTCCTTTTAAGAAATTGACAAGTATTTGTAGCTCATTTCGAGATAGATTCCAAATACTTACGAGGCCATGAAGGAGCTCGACTGAGCTAGCTTATTTGAAGAAATTGACAAGTATTTGGAGCTCGAGCTCGAGCTAGACTCCAAATACTTGGGGCCACGAGGAGCATGTTATACCAATCTCTTTTTGAGTAAAAAAAAATTAAGCTCGATTCGAATTAAGCACTACATGATGGAACAAATCTAAGCTATTGCGAGAACAAAAATGCGAAAATAGAGACCGGAAAATAGATAATCTTCATAACTTAGCAAAATAAGAATACAAGTACATCAGAATACAAAAGTGAAAGGGAAATAAATAAAAACTCCTAGGTAGTAGGGGCAGCATCCTTGGTGGTTAGGTCATCCACTGAGATGGTCACATTGTCCACTAGTGCGATCTCGGGGTCATCATCTTGAATGTCCTGACCAGAAGTGATAGAAGTGCCTTCGGGGAGCTGGGGGGTTGGCTGATCTCCAGGAGGGTGAGAGACGCGCCCTGAGCTGGAAGTAGGGTGAAGGACAAACGGAGCGGACAGAGACTTAATAAAAGCCTCAATAGGAGCTCGGTTAAGTCGATCCGTCTCGGCTGAGAACACAAACCCCTTGGGGTCAGGAAGGATCTTCTTGGGACCCTGACGGTCAAGGGGCTCGGTGATGCCTCGCTCCCTGAGCTGAAGTTCGTCCTGGTCAAAAGCAAAGCTATAATACTCCATGGCACTTATAGATAGAACTTTAATGAACTTCTTGGAACTTAGGAAGGCTTTCTTTACCCTCTCCCAGATTGCCTGAACTATGGAAGAGCCTTCAGGGGAGGTCAGGAAACCTTGGCGACCGATTTCAATGCCTTCGGCTTGAGCCTGATCAGCATTTGTGGTGCAACGGGTCTGGAGATCGCCCACCTCGGCCTTAAGATCGGAGTTGTCTTTTTCAAGAGCCTTCAGTTTGCTCTCATAAGAGGCCACGGTAACCTTGTGGACCTCAGCTTGCTCCCAGAAACGGCAGACCTCTTCAAGAGTTTTGGTCTCTCGGGCCTTCAGCCGCAGGCACTCCTTCTTGGTAGCATTGAGCTCGGAAACAACAACTGGGTCAGAGAAACCCACGTGAGCTTGGGTAATCAGGGCGGCAAACTTAACCTCAACATCACTGATCTTTTCCAACACGGTCTGATCTGGAGAGGGGCAATTCCCCTGGACGTATTGGATGGCAAAGGTCCCATCAGTGTTCTTCAATATTGAATTCCCCATGAAGAACGTTTGATTCGGAGTGTGAATGGGGTTGCGCACAAAGGAAGGATTGGTCGAGGTGGTAGCAGTCTTGGTTTTTTTGGCCGTACTAGCGCTGAGGCCAAGAGTAGATCTCTTAGGAGCAGGAGGTCTGATGGTAAGATGGGCCTCGGGGCCAGTAAGATCGGCAATAACAATGGCGGCCGAGTCAGGCCGCCTGAGTGGAAGGGGTTGGCTTCCCTGAGTTGTAGCAGCAACACCTGTAGTAGGGGAAAGGGAGCCAGAAGCAACTTGTCGCTCTTCCTCCTCCTGTTCGGCAACCATCTGTGCTATAAACATGTCTGCACAAGAAAAGAAAAGATTAGTCAATAGATAAGAGGAAAGGAGGCCGAATATGAATAGATAGTTACCGATGTCGCATGGCAGGTGAGCAACAATGGAGCTCATCTAGAAATGGTATAAGAGAGATGGAGTGATAAGACGAGATATATCATACTTAACTAAAGTGAGTTTATTTATTGAAGCTTGGAGTTCGGGAGACCGATCTCGGGGGTTGTGCTTGTGCTGGAGGGGAAGGCTCCAAGTCCAAGCGATGGGAAAACCCCAAGGTCGGGGAGAAGAAATGAAAAAGTATTTGTCGTTCCAAAATTTATTTGAAGAGGGATATTTACTCTAGAACTGAGCATCACCTCGGGAGGTAATGTAAAATAGGCCTTTAATGGTCGAAGATTTCACCTAAAATAAGGCAAAGAACAACTCGGTCATGGGCTCTATTTCCAGATATTTATTTAATATCAAGAAACCAGCTAATTATAGATGTGGAAAGAGTTGGGGGCTAACTGGTTGAGGGGCACGCGATAGAGTGCGGACACCTCAGTCATAAAGGCATGAATTGGAAACTTAAGACCCCCTCTATCTGACCTACAAAGAAGGCTAGGGCGTTAGGTGGAGGTCGGTTAAGGCGGTCTGAACTACTAGGTAAGGAAAGTTTGAAGGAAGAGGGAATTTTTGCATTCATTTTTATGTTTTGAAGAGTACGAGATGTAAGGGTGGTCTTCTTAAAATCATAGAGATACTCAGGTAAGGGACCCGATCTCGGAGCTCGGATTTCTATTACATCAGAGTCCGTGCCTGAATCAGAGCTGGATTCAGTGGCATTGGGGTCCAAGGGACGAATTTCGGTAAGGGGAAGAGGTTGTGAGCCGGAACCTATTTCGGTAGACCACCGTTCCAATTCAGCGATGTATGGATCCAGTGGTGTAGAAGGAGAAGAAGAAGAACGCCATAAAGATAAGAAAAATTGGAAAAAAGAAAAGGAGAGATAAAGGATTACCTCTTTGGATGAAAGGAGAAGATTGATTGAAGAAAAGTGGATGAATCTGGAACGATTAGAGGTTGTTGGAATCTAGAGAATACTGCCGGAGAAGAATCGCCCAATTTGCTTGTAAGGGTGCTCTGCAACTTGAAGGAAGGAAAAGTGAAGAATGAGAGAGGAAGATGGCTTTTATAGGAAGAGGAAAGAGACGAAAGGGTATCTCGGTATTCGAGGAGATACCGCACGGTTCACGAGGCATCAGTGAACTAAAAGGACGTCCTTTCAATCACATCAATGTGTAAGAGATTTGAAAACCTAAGGGGTGGCGAGAATTTCAAAAGATGGAAGCCCTAAGAACCGGTCAGCTTGACCCACAAGCAACTATGGCCAAAATAGATCTACCCATAGTTGGGGGGAGGAATTGATAAGGATAAAATATGGTCTGGGCTGACCTATCTAGGCAAAATGTATTGGGCCGATCTGTTAAGCCCTGAGCTTTGGGCCGATCTAATAAGGTTCAGCGTATTGGGCCGACCCGTTAAGCCCTAAGTATTGGGTCAATCTGATAAGGTTCAGCGTATTGGACCGATTTGCTTAAGGTCTAATGCCTAGGCTGACCTGCTGAGCCTCAAGCTTAGGTTTGTTAAATTGATCTGATTAGGCCTAGTGTAGTGGGCTGACCTATATAGGACTTGGGTCAAGTTGACTCTCATGGGCTGATCTATCACAGTTCGGTTCTATGAACAGATGCTCAGACATTTAAAAAGATACGCACCAGAATGATGATCTGAGGTGTCTCAGGTCAATTTGGAACCAAAGTCTTAAGGACGTAAATTAGGGTTTTGGAAGATCCGATCCTAACCTAATGATGACTCTGACATCAAATCATAACGGAATCCCAAATTTTACGGAAACCCTAATTCGGGCAAAGGTATATAAGTCCAAGTCCATGCAGGTTCATTCTAAACTTAATCACACTTTTACTTTTGCATTACATTTCTCTGCCTCTAACTTCTCTTCCAAGTCACTGACTTAAGCATCTGAGAGGGTACGCCGGAGCCCCCCTCCGGCCCCACTTGTACAGGTTTTGCGGAGGAGTTTGACTTGGAGGTTGATCGGCGAGAGGAGGATATTTTCGAGAGCAACCACTACCTAAATTACAACTTTAATGATATTATATAGTATCATTCTCAATTATTCTTAATACACAAGATATTTTTACCCAACTGTAGCCTTCAAAAGTAAGAAATAATTTCTTCCCCCTTTCCATTCCACTGCTAATACTCACCAAAGCCACCCCAAAAAAATAGAAAAAAAAAAGAGGGAGAAGGAGAGGATGGCCTCGATAGACTCCTTCTCAGAAAATTTCACTGTTGTCGTGCCGCCCTCCGCCACTATACTCCGGCGAGTGTGTATGTGTAGGTGTGTAGAATGGGTGTAATGGAGAAAACTTTGCGGAGAAGAATTTAGAAAGGAGAGAAAAATAAGAGAGATGAATGTGAATAGTTTACTAGAAGAAGGAAATATGGAAATGGGGATGGGGATATGTAGTTTGGAGGATAGGAATGGGTTACGGGAAATGGCCCAAATGGGTTAGGAGAAAAAGAAAGGAAATGAGGTAGTTGGGTGAGGTTGCAGAGAGAGATTTGAGGGGAAAAGGGGTTACGGGGAGAAGGAAGGGAGCAAGGAGGAAAAGAAAAGAAAAAGAAAAAGGGAGGAAAAAAGAAAAGAAAAAAAAAAGAAAAGAAAAGAAAAGAAAAATTGTGGATGGATGGGAGCAATCCATCCAGGTTGCCACATGAGATCCCATCCCTATATATATATATATATATATATATATATATATATATATATATAGGGATGGGATCTCATGTGGGTAGCCTCTTACCATGTGGCGTGTGGGATGATCCCATCCCTACATCCTAAACAATCAATGGTTTAGATTAGCCCTACACAAAACTCCATTTTATAATTATTTTTAATGCCAAAAGGGCATTTACGTAATCCACAAAAGGGTAAATTAATACCATAATTAATAACCTAGAATCAAGGGATCTTCTTGATTGCAATCTTGCCATAGCGAAATAACGTTAATATAACAACAAAACACACGTTTCCTATCATCTTCTTCATTTTGCATCCATCCAAAATTCGCAAAGAAACACCGAAGTTTCGCGTCCCCAAAACACAGAACACACCACCTATAGTCGAAAAAAAAGCACAAAAATCTTGTGAAATGGGCGATGAGTGCGATGAATCACAACATGATGAAGTATTGGCGGACAAGCCAGATGAAAGCTGGATTTCAGGCGTTTTTTTTCCTCGTATGTGTGTATATATTTCGAAAAATCGCGCAATATCCATATGCATCATGTCCGTGTTTTTGTTAGAAAATGTGGAATCATAATTAATGTTTATCTTAGTATAAAGAAATGTACAGAAATGTACAAATTATATATGAGGTTTGTGTATATATATATTTACTATTGTGTACATGTAAGCATGTAGTATATGGTGTGGGAAATGGGATGGCAGGGGTGATGATGAATTTTTTATGTGAAAGAGTTGTGTACACATATTGCAATATATATGCCTGTAAAGCAATTTTTCATGTATAGATATGTATATTTTTGTGTTAATTTAAAATGTCATATTGTGTGTTTGAATGTTTATTTGAAGCTATACATTAGCACATAGAGTTGTATACAACATTCGACAAACTTGTGTATTTGCAACATATTATGGTGTATATATATGAATACTTTTGTGATTTAGAATGAGAACAAACAATGGTGTTCAAATAATTCTATAACAGTATAAAGATATCTTATTTTAGTATACATCGACTTCAAATTGGTGTGATAAGTATAAACATTCAGTGGGTATTTGTTAGATTTTTTATTAAGGAAAATGTACGATAATATTGAAACTATTGCACAATTTTTTTAAAAAAAAATTGTGTATACGTTTCACTTATTTGGTGTGCATATACTTTGCAGATAGTAGTGATAAAACAATCCAGCATGTCGAAATACGAGAGCCCCTGGTAATATCACCCGACAACAGCAAATATTGGATATCTGAAGTTGAACAAGATAAAATACCGCGAGTGGGCATGCATTTTGGGAGTTTGGACAAGGGTGTGGAGTTTTATAGGGATTATGGTAAACAATGCGGCTTTGACATACTAATAAGCACGTCAAGAAAATTTAAGAACAAAGAGATTCGTCTGCAATATATTGTTTGTAACAGGGAAGGCTACAAACAAACATCGTATGTGTTTGGTGTCGAAGGGAGAAATTCACACACCAAACAATGAACTAGAGTGTCACGTGTGGAAAAATTGCATCTCACAACAGCCGAACATGTACCGAGCAACCTACATAATACAACTACAATTTTCCCAGTATTTTCAAATTTCGTACACTCCAAAAACTGTTATCAGATTTTTGACTTATGTTAAATGAATGTTATTTATATTATAATTGAATGTCATTTACATTATAATTGAATGTCATTTATATTCTAATTTTACATGGTTTTTGAGTCCATTTGACTTTTAATAAAAAAAATACCCTGTAATCTAAACACTTTTATGTTATAATTGCTATTGTAATTGAATGTCATTTACATTATAATTAAATGCCATTTATATTCTAATTTTACATCGTTTTTGAGTCCATTTGACTTTTAATAAAAAATACCATGTAATCTAAACACTTTTATGTTATAATTGCTATTGAGTGCCTGCTATCTGTTGATGATACACAACTTTTCAAAGCATTACAATGACTTCCAAAGAGTAAAAAAATAATTGTAGTACTTCAATAAAATATCAAAAAATATAGTAAATTTGGGGCATATTGTGGTGTATATATATGAATACTTTGGTGGTTTATAATCAGGAAATTCTGGTGTACAAATAATTACATTACAGTATCATAAACTCTTATTTTGGTATACATTGGCTTGACCATTTCGTGATAAGTGTAACATTCAGTAGTACATTGTTACTTGAACACAAACTGCTTAAGAATTATGCATACGCATGATTCGTTAAACATCTTCAACTGAAAAACAACAACTCTTGTCCGAAAATTGTTGAGCCGAACCAATGCGCCCGATATAACATTAGTGACTTGTCCTCGGTTTGGGCAACTAAGCTTTGAGGGCAGATTTTGCGGTCTTTGCTCTCGGATTAACGTCACTCGGACCCTCGCTCGGGCCTGGGGAAGCATGTCTCTTCCTATTTCCTCTTGCCATTTAACCTGGAATTGAGAAAAATTGAATAACACATCACATTGTGTACGAAAAATGGAAAAAAATACGAAAATGGAAAAAAATAGCGCCCACAAAAACACACGTGTCAAAAAAAAACCACATCTAAACTAAATGTGTATTGTATGTAGTCCAATCGTATACGAAAAAAATAAAATTATCCAAACACCATTGTATTACTTGTTATCGTTAGTATATTTAATTCATTAAAATTAATAATATAAATAAAAAATATATACAATTCACCATACTAGTGCAAAACCACAATACCCTGGGTACCTATGTGCCAAAATTAACAAAACATATACTAAAACACTGTCTACGAACATTATGTGTGTATATCCCACTACATATCTTCCATTTTTTTTTACCATATTTCAGTCATTGTGCAAAAAATGCACAACAAAAATGATTTATGTATATACCAAAATCACTAAGAAGATTGTCATACTTGCGTAAGATTACACCAAAATATGAATGAAAAAGCACAAATTCAATAAACATACACATTATACAATTCATTATCTAAGTGTGCATCGTTTTTCCGTAAATTTATACTATATAAATCGCTACCATTACAGTCAATGATATAATTCCACAAACTAAATACAAAAGGGCGTCTGTAAAAATCGAGTGTGAAAATCCTAGAAAATTCAAAATAAAAAATAAATGGGTCCTACAACTAGGTCGACAAAACTAAAGAAAACTCATAAATAATTATCTTCAATTGATATAAAACATGTTGTCGGAATTGGGTAAAAACCCTTTGTACGGTGAATTACAGAACCAAAGAATCGAAAAAATGGACACAGGGGCTTACCTTAATAGAGAGTTACAGGTGTTTCTTGGATATTTGTTGCCCAATTGAGTTCCGCCCATACAAAGAACAATCTCTTTGGCTCGATTTTTGCAAAGAAAAATGGTGTTCCAGCCGTGTGTAAGAGGAATTTTTAGGATGGATGAAGTGTCTGCAGACGTGTGATAGTGGGGGTTGTAGGGGGGAGAAATCTTTTAGAATTTTGGGTGAAAATACACAGCCAAAACAGCGGGAGAAATTGGTGATTGAATCCCAAAAAAATAGGAAATTGTGGGGAGTTACCAAATTGGACGTTACTTAATGTTTATAATTTGTCTATTTTGCCCTTAAATGGGCTGATTTCAATTTTTTTTTAAAAAAATTCGAAAAAATTTAGGCCTTTGGATTAAACATGTTAACGGTCTAGATCTGTCCACACTGCCACATATTAAGGGCATTGCCACAT
This sequence comes from Rehmannia glutinosa, assembly GCA_016081115.2. Classification (NCBI taxonomy): domain Eukaryota; kingdom Viridiplantae; phylum Streptophyta; class Magnoliopsida; order Lamiales; family Orobanchaceae; genus Rehmannia; species Rehmannia glutinosa. The sequence continues at coordinate 62,201 of JABTTQ020000183.1, forward strand.
ATGATCCTATACTTATATATATATGATTTGGTTCAAATGAGACCACCCTCATTGGGTGAGACAGTGTGGACTCATCATACCAATTAATTATCAATTTTCAATGGGCCGTGTGATTGAATCAATTTTTTTTTCATTTTTTTCTCTCGATTAAGGGTAAAATTGTAATTGTATAATTCAAAAATTATCCAAAGGTTTTTCTGGTATGTTTGAATTTTAACTGTTTTTATGGGGTGAAATGATAACTGACAGAGCGGATTTAATGGTGTTATTTAAGGAAGCAATTTTCTTTCCATTTTTGTTTTATTTTATAGTATAGTTAGAGTTCTTCAGCTGCTTAAAATAGCTATTAAATAGTGCATGTTTAGTTGTTTTTGTTGCACTATTTTACGATAATAAGACATAGTTGAGTATAATGTACTGCATGTTTAGTTATTCCACACTGAATAGATAGTTTCTATATAATGCATAGTTAGTTCATTTTGCTGCATAGTTTATGATATATTGCATAGTTGGGTATATGCACTGTATTTTTAGTTTTTAACACTGTATAAATACCTTCTAGATAATGTATAGTTAGTTGATGTTTGCTTCATGGTTTCAAATATGCAATATCTTATAGTAACATATGCAGTGTTTCTTCACATTTTTTTTTATGTATAGTTAGTTAATGTTTTCTGCATAGTTTCAAATATACAATATCTTATAGTAATTCATGCAATGTTTCTTCACAGTTTTTTTTTCTATGTAAAATGCGCAGAAATCGTTAATGACGTGTATAAAGATAAATTTCTTGTATTGCATTAATGGAGGAACTGAGAGAGAGAGAGAGAGAGAGAGAGAGAGAGAGAGAGAGAGAGAGATGAACATGTAAGTTTGAGAGTTGTATGATACAGAAAGGGATTTGATTCTAGTCTCTTTCCATTTTTGTAACTACTTTGTTATGTTAATTAAATTAATCTTTTAATATATTTTTTAATCCATTAAATCACACTCATTGATTAATAGTGGGAGATGGTTGAGATTAGTCTATTGTGTTTCACCTAGAGCCATGGTCTCACATGATTCTCCCTATATATATATATATAATTTCATTAATGTCATTTCCGCCCCGGGAGCATAGCCCACTGTGCAAAAGATATGGTGATGTGACATAGCCCACTGTGCAAAGGATATGGTGATGTGATGTGTATTTCGCTGACAACTGCAGGATTGGGCTTCAAATCTGCCTGGTAACTAGGGTGAGCAAAACCGAACCGTAACCGAAAATCAAACCGAATGAATTCAGTGTGCTTTTGTTTGGTTTTTTTGGTTAAACTGTTTGGTTTGATTTTTAATCTCATATACCAAATTAATTTTTGGTTCTATTCGGTTTTGGTCTTAAAAACATTGGTTTGGACGAAGGGCGGAGGGAGGGGGAGCAGTGGAGGCTCCGATGAGGTTGATATTATTTTTATTATTAATGTCATCTCCCCAATTCCAACTTTTTGAGTGTGAATGATGAACTGACTAATCATCGACCAAAAACTATTTCAAACGGACGAATTAGATTTCTAATTTATGTGTGCACCAACAAATTTAAACCCATATGCTTATTTGGGTAGGCTTCTATTATTAAGCAAGCGTTTTGGTCCATAATTGTATTGAAAACCAAGAATTCCTTCATTTTTTTTTAATTAACTGCACCTAATAATTAGAAGATAATATAATATATTAGTACGATTTTTATTTTATTTTCCTGCGACAAATTATTAGGTTCCTTGCAAAGCTAAAGACAAATATAATTCAATTCTTTTGGTTGGCAGTTACCTGCTGGTCATTTTCACTAGAATTTCGAATCAATATTTGCTATATTGCAACCTCAACTTGTAGCCTAGTCTTCGATGATAAAAATTCCAGAATAGATAAAAGAGTAAAAGTGGATCGGAGGATATTGAAAAGGGGTTGAAAATGATAATAAATTGAAAAAAAAAAGTTCTATCATTGAGGCTTAATTAATGGTGTATGTCAAAAGCTAAGTATGTACGTCAATATAGTTGCAGTTTGTACGAAACAATGGATAAAACAGAAACCTTAAACAGAGATTAGAAGTTAATTAAACAGAAACCTTGATCTCGTCATCTCCATGTGCGCATGGAACAACATTTTTTTTCTAATAAGAAATGTGCAAGTTGTCTGCCAAACCCACTTTTTTTTTAGTGAAATTAATTAATTAATGATTGGAATCGATGCCATAATCTGAGAAATCCTCTTTTCTTACTGATTTTTTCTTTATGGGTGGGATGGGAGAGGTCTAGATATGCTTGACTCATAATTTCTCTTTTCCCCAAAATCTGAGTCTTTTTGAATTGATTTTATTTTTTCTGAAGAATATGTTCAATTTTCAGATTCTTTTTTGGGTTCTTCTGAGCTCGCAGTGGTCACTGGATGGAAGCTTTATTTGCCACTTACTCTTTGACTAAAATAGTTGTTTAGAGGGCTTCGTGAGAAACAGCAATTAATTGGGTCCCTAATATTTCTAATTAAAGTCATATCTTTCCTCTTTGGGAAAACTATTGTTCTAATGCAAATCTCCGTAACTAGTCCACAACAACTTGTCTAAAATAGTTGGCGTAGAAAGGCTATTAAATTCTTATGGGATAATTACAGAAACCCCTGAGATTCGGTTTAATTAAAAATAATCCACATGTTTTTTAAAATTGCAAAAACTTTTAAGGTTACATTTTCCCACTTAATAAACAAAAAAATATTTCAAAATATCTCCTAAAATATTACAGTTGATTATATCCTTAAACTTAAGATAGAATCGAATCTGATAGGTATTTTGTAACTTTGAAGCATTTTTGGACCTTTTTATAATTAGCCCAAACCTTGGGGTTTTGTGTAATTGTCCCAATTATTATTGTTCTCTTCTTTCTAAGAATCACACTGCTTGGAAAGTGGTAAAGAATCAGTGTCTAATGCCTCCGTGCTCCATGCTCAATGGTTGAATTTATTTACTACCTAACAACATCATCATCCTACATAATTCGGAATATGTTTTGATATTTTGCCTAATTTGTAATAATTTTGTATGTTTTAGTGATCTCCACGAAAGATGATGCTTGATATTTGATGTGTAAATATGTATTTTTGATCTTGTTACCCTTTTAAAATAATCTTATTTATAAAAACAGGTCAAGAATCCGAGAAACTATTTTCGGGTTCGTGAATCGATCGATCCGAACTCTAATCTTTAATTGTCCGGCACATTATCCAGCATGAATAGCCCAACTTATGCACTCTATATGTGACCTAATATCCATAAATACTCATCAAGTGCTAAATTAAATGAATAATATTTGAATCTTTTAGAATTGGATCTGACATAAAATGTTTGAGTCTAATTAGTGGTCACCTCATCTAGTCTAACGTGTTCTGAGTCATGATTAACTTTAATTTGTAGTTAATTTCCGTGGTGTTAGCTTTATCTCAAATCAAATTGGAGGTCGATTTTGAACAAAACATTGCTATATTAATAATTTAATATATTGTTCGACACTAGCTAATTCATCCTTGTAAAGCAGAATATTGACAGTACAATACCATAAATTGTAACAAGTTAACTAAGGCCTTCTAATTAAGAAGCCAATACTCTCAAGGGAGCACGTTGTTCAATTCTTTTTTACCAAGAGATTAGTCTCGTGGTATACAAAATGCTGATTGTCAAAAGTTAGGGGCAATCCCTAAGTGACATGATGATAAGACAGAACTCTAATTCAAGTTATTGAAAAAAATTGGACACGAAAATAACTAACACTAATCTGACAAATCTGACACGATATTACCAATTTGACTAAAACATAGTTATTTTTTTATTTTAATTATATTTTGATGTATTTTAAATATAAGGGAAATCTACCCGAAACCAAACATGAAAATTGAAACCGATCTAATGACCTAAAATTTCAGACGCCTACCAAAAGTGAAAATTTTGGGAGTGACTGATTAAATGCTAGTTTCTGCTTGGGATACGAACAGAAAATTAGGGGCGCTGATCAAATCAGTGTTTGAGTATTGAAATATTAAGAAATTTCAGTAAGCAGAAAATAGTTTCTGCTTGGGATACCAAAAGTGTCAAGTGAATAAGACGTCTGAAACATTAAAGATGTTCCTTGAGGGGATTATGTTTAGAGTTTATGTTTATATATATATATATATATATATATATATATATATATATTATATATATATATATATATTATATATATATATATATATATATATATATATATATAGGATTTTTCAAATGAGACCACCCTTCCTAGGTGAGAATTTTGTGGACGTGGTAAATCTTACCCATTGATCTTAAAAAACGGGATGTGATTAATTGGTTTTTTTAATTATTTCCTAATTTTTATTTGATTTTAAGGGTAAGATTGTAATTTTGTAATTCAAATTATGGTCCCATCTGGGATTTTATGGTTCAAATTAGTGGTAATGATTCTTGATTTAATTTAAAAAATAAGATGGGATGGCAAATTTAATTTTCTTTCCAAATATTTTTATTTTAAAAAGATAGTTAGGGTTCTTTCTTTGCATAATTAGACATCAAATAAATATTTAGTTATTTTGTTGCACTTTGTTTTATGAAAACAAGAATAACAATCGATATGAGTTATACTAAGAAAATAAATAGAATCAATATAATGTATATTTAGTTATGAAAATGGGATGTTGCTTTTGGAAATTATAAAAATGAGATGTTACATAATAAAAATATTTGGTTATTCCACAATTTGATAAAATAATACATAGTTAGTTGATTTTGTTGCATAATTTATGACATCTTGCATAGTTGGTTAACCCAAAACTACATATTAGTTTTTTAATTTGATAGATAGTTTTCGGATAATGCATATTTAGTTGAGTTTTGTTGCATATTTAGTTTTGAACTTTTGTTCGTTATTTATCGTAATATTGCACCGATTTTTCGTGTTTTTCTCCCTGTAATTTTAGTTCTTATTTTCTTTATTTGCGTTAATGGAGGAATGAGAGAAGAGAGAGAAAGAGAGACGTGAGATTGGTGAAAAGGAGATTGTATGAGAGAAATAGATTTGATTTATTTTCAGAACTAACTTGTTATGTTATTTTACCCTACTACCCTTATATTGATTAAATTAATATTTTAATATATTTTTATCCATTAAATCATACCCATTGATTAATAGTGGGGATGGTTGAGACATTAAAGATGTTCCTTGAGGGGATTATGTTTAGAGTTTATGTTTATATATATATATATATATATATATATATATTGAGAAAGAAGTTTATGTTTATATAGGATAGGGTGCAAGCACCACATACAAACCTTCTAAATTATTGGGTTCAAATTATTAGGTTGGGCTTAAATTAATGTACTGTCCCGTTAATTATCTAAAAAATTTAACTGACCTAGTCTGAACTCTGAAAAATAGAATGAGATTTTCTATTCCATGTTCGTATTCGTCTCCCTAATCCAATGTATAAATGGATCCAATCAAGTGGAATAGAGATTGAAATAGGATTGTGGAATAGGAAATCTGATCCCGTGAAATACATCTATGCAACAGCCAACAGACTATTCCCCTGGATATTCAGTTGCTCAGCAAGTCAACAAATAAAACAATCGAGGTCAACTTTGCTAGTCCCATTCAGTCACTTGGAAAGTTTGTTAGCATGCTAAATCTTATGGGTAGGTATAAGGCAATCGCATCTTTTGGACTTAATATCATATGGACCATATGTTAAAAAATGAATAATTGAATTGTGCATTTTCATCTTGATGTCATATTCTTCACAAGTGGATTAATGAACTAAACTTCCATTTGTGATTTGGCATTATAAATTGATTAGCTGATAAGATTTGGTCTAAGTTCAATTCCACTTGTCTCAAGTTGGTTATACATTGTACGTTTTGTCATCCAATAGAACTTGATCAAAATTAAAAATAATGAGTTGCAAGTCTCCTGGTCGGGTATTAAATAAATGGTGAAGGAATGCAATTCTATATCTTCCTCTTCCCCAGTCAAAAAGATGGCTGTGTTTTATATATTTTATAACGATATATAAAAATAATTATTTTGTATCGTTGATTTGGCTGGTTCCTTCTCATCCTTTTCGTTGGACCTTTCTTTTTTTTTTTTTTTTTTCGTTGGACCTTTCTTTTAATATTGAAACTCTAGTGAGAATAAAGATTAAATTTACAAACAGAAAAAGAAAAAAAAATCACATTTTCGTTGGAAGAAGAGTTAAGTAAAAATGTGAAAATTGTTACTAACTAGGTATATTAATTCGTAGATAAAAATATATATTTTAGTAAGATAATAAATTTTATTAAGTTAGTAGTGGCAAGAGTTTGTACTTTATATGTGATTTTCTTGTAAGAATCATTTTTTCTTACAATTGCACTCGAACTTGGGCTTAGTCCGCTCCTGAAATATTATTTACAGACCAACAAATTTACGATTGATAAATGAGTTGTCAAGATAAATAAACCGTTAGCCCAACCCAAGAGTAAAATTCTAATTCTCGGCCTGGCGCTTGAATAGAGTTAGACAGAAAATGCAGAATCAGGTGTTGATGGAATCCATAAACCATGGAGCCCTATAATAAGTACCAATTACGTTTGGGTCTCAGTGGGCTCTAAATTCTTGAATTACCACAACTGAAATTTAGTGTCTTTATGTGAGTTAAAAAAAAAAAAACAAAGTGTCTTATGTTGGAGTTAAAGGAAGCAGTAAATTATATATGACATATGTCATGTAGAGGGTGTTTGGCTGAGCTTATAAGCTCTTAAAAAAAGCTTATAAAATATTTAAGAGTTTATAAGCTCTTAAAATGTGTTTGGTACTTTTTTTTCAAAATAGCTTATAAGATCTAAAAAAATGATGCCTGAGAGCTTATAAGCTGCTAAAAAAAAGTACCTCCACCCCAACTTTTTTTAAAAGAGCTTATAAGCTCTTTATTTTAAAGATTCAAAATACAAAAAAATATACTTAATAATTTTATAAGATATAAAAACATCTTATAAGCTCAACTATCTTGTTTTATCCAAACACTTTCACAGCTTATTTTTAAAATAAGATCTAACATCTTATAAGCTCCTACATCTACATCTGATACAAGATGTTTTAAATAAGCTTAGCCAAACACCCTCATAATCACTGCTTCTCTTTTTTTAAGGACTCAAACTGGGAAGTTAATTAACTGCTGTAATTAGACAATAATATGTTATATTCTTTCTCAATAAACAATATTGTGCTTCGATTTTCACGGAGCTCTTTTGGTAATTGGTCAAATGACTACTTTTATAATAAAATAAAAAAAGAAAACTTGTCATATGCATCTTTTGAAAATAAATGTTTTTTTCAGTCGTTTTGGCATAAAGATATTTATACAATTCTAGCATATTTGTTTGATATTTCGTTTATTTCTCTCTCTTATCTTCCTATATCATCATACTCTCTATTTCAAACTTTTTAAAAAATTCAAATCGGTATTTTTTGTTTTGTATGTGCAATATATTGGAAAAGTGAAGGAAATTGCACATTTGGGGTGCGATTTCCTTGGAACCTCGATTGTCTAATGACAAAAGTAAAAAGTGGATTCTTGTTCACTCCGTGAACATAAAAATCAAATGTATATTTGTTTGTCTAAAATGGTATTTGGATGAAGGAGAAATTAAAACTTAAAGTGGAGTATTGGAATTAATTTAAAAGGAGAAAACCATGTGGGTTTGTCTTATTTTAAAGGTGAGTTTGTCCCACATAGGAAAACAAAGACAGGCTTCGAATCACTAACTTTGTGCGAGCACGACATGTGGACACAAAATCGAGCCACATAGTCTATGTTTTGTATTTTTTTATTTTCGAAATAAAATTTTTAAACAGTTTAGTTTTGAATTTAAAATTATATGTCACAGTAATATTAATTCTTCAGATTTAATTTTGAATTTAAATATGTAACAACAATATTTATAATGGTTGTAGCAATTGTTGTAACAACAGGTGTAAATTGTTGAGCTTTAATTTCGAGGTCCTTTATCAACTCTATAAATAGCTGGCATTCCAACAGTCCAAAACTACACTCTCCATATCTACACCTCTTATTCTCTGCATATTATTATGAAACTTCTCTTGGCCTCCGGCATTTTGGTGATAATTTCCAGGCTTAAGTTAGTTTGTCAGATAGAAAGGTAATCCGATTTTCCCGTCTTATTCTGGGAAACAGGCGTCCAGAATAGGGGACGAATCTGTTTTAAGAATAATGTGTTCAACACATGATTCGGGCCATTTTTATTTATTGACAGTCTGTAATTTTGTTTCAATCCAGTTTTCAATTTATCTACTGCAATTTGTAATTTACAATTCTTTTAATTTTCCGGATTATATATTGTTCTATTAAATTTTGCTAACAAACTTAAAGCAGATTCTTTTTTTTTGGTACAGTTATGCTAAACTATCCTGGAACAGTTTTATTAAACTTATAACAAAATAGCATTAAGCTACTACTCTGATAGTTTTAGGTATTAGTCTAATATTTTATTTCTGAGAATATTCAGTGGTATCTGAATTTTTTTTATATTGGAAGTTGTACTGTTGTTGTTGCCGCAAATTCTTTTGATATATATCAAATATATTGGCTATCATTGTTCCAATGGTAGGATTCATATATATTCGTTTTGGTAGCAATCAGTAATAGCTTTGGATGTTATAATGGATTTTTAATTTTTAGTACAGTTGCATGAGTACTGTTGCTTGTGAGTTTATTATATTAATGCACCTGTACTAACATTTTAGTTACAGTAGTTGACTTTTTGCATTTCAATTTCAATTTGGTTTATATTTTGAATTCTCTAATTAGCTTATTATTTGTTTGTCTCTACCGACTTTGTTTATTGTTTTGAGAAAGTTGGCTCGAATATTATTTTGGAGTAACAAATAATTACCCGTGTTATTTTGGTGTGGAAGTAAATCACATTGGACCTTATAATAAAAAGTTGAACAGTTTATTTTGTTCTTATCGGATTTGTTCCGATTAATCGAAGTATTAAACTTTGATTTGTATTTTAGAAATGACTTCTGATTTGAATTCTTGAGTTCAGATTGCCGTTAATGAGACAACTGCTCCGCCCAATCCAGTTATGCTTAATCCAGTTGTGCCCAATCCTGTGGTTAATCCGGTTTTGCCTCGGATGGTGGCTAACCCCACAGTTAATGAGCCGGTGAATCGTGCTAAGAAACTGGAGAAATTCAATGGCTTGGATTTTAAGTGTTGGCAGCAAAAGATACTGTTCTACTTGACTACATTGAACCTAACAAGGTTTTTAACTGAAGATCCTCCTAAGTTGAGTGAATGTAGGTCCTAAGGGGTGTAAGTAAGGTTTAGAAGGGGGAGTTGTATAAACCTTACCAACTTTTCGATTTTAGTCTTTTTAAAATCTTACAGAGTTAACACAAACACTGAGTCTCGAGGGACGCTTAAGTTGGTTATTCAGCAGAGTTAGCCACTCAACAGACTCGATAGAGTTGTTGATAGAATAACTCAGTTGTTTAACCTGAACCTTAACTTGGTTGTGTTGGTTTTATCAACGGAAGACTTAACACCCTTTGATTTGTTTTAAACTTGTTTTAACACTTGATTTTAGCACTTGGTTATTAATCGGTTGGATAGCAAATAAGTTTATCAGCAGATATAAAGTGAGTGTGCAGAAATGTAATTATGCTGAAAAATAAATGACACAGTTGATTTTTATAGAGGTTTGAAGATGGGGTAATTCTTCTAATCCTCTCTTCTCCAACTCTTGGAGGAATCCACTATGTAAAAGATTTGTTTACAAAGTGGTTAACAGTCTAAAGACAGCCTTGGTCACACGGTGGCTCTCTTCTTCCGACTCAGCTTCTTCACAGGGTTTTGCGCCTTGCTACTTTCACTCACTTTCTCAAGCTCTTGGATTTGATCATGAAGCCCTCCAATAAATTGATACCGGTTCGACTTCAACCTTCCTACGATCCTCCTTGGATGGTAGACCCCTTTTGATTCTTCAAAAGTTTCCTCTTCAACAGTTTGAAGTTGTCTTTCCTTGTGCTTTGTGTTGGATCAATTTCCTTCGAGTTTCGAGGCTTGGGGATTTGCTTGAATATACTTGAGAATATTTGCGGGTTTACTGACTTGAATATTGCTTGCTTGTTCGTGGTTGATTAACCTTTTCTCAATGAAATTCCTCACCTTTTATAGTAAACTTTGTAAATCGCCCGTTGAAGAGATAGATCGATTTCAAAAGTCACTAGTGTTCGTTTTTTTTCGAACGATAGTACTTTATTATAACAACTCAAAAACTAAAATTACAACTACAATCGTAGCCAACGGGCAAGAGCCGACAAGACTAACTAAGAGTTGCGGGGAATTGGTAAAACCAATTCGGATTCACATGGACTAAGAAACTACCCACCTCAAACTAACCACTCCCACGGAGACTTCAAGACTTCTTAAAGGAGATCAGTAACACACTAAAAAATGAAATCGGGCACGAGCAACCACTTCATACTACATACGAAAAAAAATTGATTCGCCACGAGTTTCGTGAATCAACCGGGAAACGAAAATACAAATAAAATAAGAAAACTACAACAATCTATAGCTAAAAATGAGAAAAAAAAAAAATAGAAAGAAAAAGTCACTAGTGTTCGTTGGCTTGTCTTTTCTTGGTCCTCAATCTTGAGATGTAGACTCTTCCTCGTATTAAATGAGTTTGCAGCTTTTCAAGTTCTGACACGAGGTGCAGTGCTTCCCATTAGTTTATTCAATTTGCACGCTTCTGGGATGAGCACTTTAAGACCTAGAAACATGGAAGTATTACTTATTTAAGTAATGTTCTTGACTTCTGTGCAACGGATTCATTTCAGTTAACTCCTCTTGGCTGCTGCCTTTTTTCCCAGGTGACTTGACTCTGCTCCAATCATTAGATGACTCATCTGTCACTTCAACTTGAGACTTGGCTCCTTGAGTTGAGTTTGACTGACTCTTCACACAACTGTTCTCACCGATACATCTTGATCGAGTTCTTGATCTTCTATCTTGGCCATACTCGGTTGTTTTCACAATGAGTCTTCACTTCGATCTTGATTGACTTCTTGTATTTCCAGCGAGCGTAGCCGACTTGACTCGATTTTTCCACCTCTATCTATTACAATACAAATTACAAGGAAAAAGGGGTGCCAACTTTCTAGTTTAAGTTTTACATGGCATTCATCAAAATCTATAAAATAAATTTCCCAACAATTTCCCCCTTTTTGATGATGCCAAAACTTAAAAACATTCAACAAAATATAAATAGCAAAGATACATACGACAATGCAAGAATAAAAATGTATGCGTAGAATCAATCGTTTTATTGATCATAGCATTCTTGTTTTTTACGCTTGTTTACATTTGGTATCGAGCATTATATATCAAAGCAAAATGCGGAGACATCTATGCTAGGATACTAGAATAAGTACAAAGTGAAAAATTACGTAACACTTCACTAAGTACACGGATGACTTACATGAATGTATTTACATAAGTAAAGTACATGAAGGGTTAAAGAACACTTCATCGCCTTCACGCCTCATTTTTTCCTCTTGACTTTGTCAAAGTCATCAGCTCTTTTTCTCTTTTTATCTTCTTCTTCTCTCTTCTTCCTTCTTCTTCTTTTCGTAAGCTCTCTTTGCAGCAGGGTCATCCCTTCTCTGCCTTTCCTCCCATTCGCGTTGGGCTTGGCACTTCTCACGCCATTCTTCTTTAGCTTCTTTAATTTTGCGTTGATCTTCTAAATTTGCCAAATGATCGTGCCCAGTCCAATACACGATGTCCCTTTTTCGCTCTTTTCCTGACTCATATCCTATTTCTCTGAGAGTGTACTGCACAAGAGCTTTGGATTTTCCGGCTGAGTGTTTGCTAGAGCTTTGTTGTTTCTCAGTTGTCTTGCACACGTCCAGTCCTTTTTCCCAGTACAGATCCCATGCTTTGGTTAGAACAGTCCCTTGAAGTAGCCTTCAGCTTCCAGTGTTTTGAATTTTTCCATGGATCTAGGCTCAGATCCAACTTGCTGCATTAATTCACTGGGAGGGTCAATTAGAGCTTTGCTTAATTCAGTTGGGAGTCCACCATGCTGTTGTAAGATCTTTTGAACGCGAGCTTTCTGTTTTTTAGAGAACTCCTCAATCTCTGCTTCAATGATCTTCCTTCTTTCTGCTATTGGCACAACAGAGTGTCCCATTGGTAGGGTTACAGGAAGTTTGCTCATGATGGAGGCTGTGACTTGACCTTGCTGGGGGGTTTCAGCTAACATCAAGGTTAAATCTATCGAGCGTTCCCCCTCAGCTGTTTTTCCTTTCATCTCAACTTCAGATTCCTTGGACTTCTCCTCAATCTCTGCTTCAATGATCTTCCTTCTTTCTGCTATTGGCACAACAGAGTGTCCCATTAGTAGGGTTACATGGAGTTTGCTCATGATGAAGGCTGTGACTTGACCTTGCTGGGGGGTTTCAGCTAACATCAATGTTAAATTTGTCGAGCGTTCCCCCTCAACTGTTTTTCCTTTCATCTCAACTTCAGATTCCTTGGACTTATCATTTTTCAACTTCCTTAGGGAATCCTATTCCACCTTTTTGGCATCATCAAAGGAAAGAGGAACCTCAGGGAACATACTTGCGAGCATGAAGTCTAGTCTTTGTAGAGCTGAGTGTTGTTTGGAGTCGGCTGAGGCATATGCTGCTCGAAATTCTGAGCGAGTTGTCTTGGACTCGGATATCACTAGCTTCATCTCAGCCATGAGTAGGTTGAATTTATCATTCCAGGCGCTCTAAAGTCGCATAATTTCTTTTGCTTGAAATTGTCTCAGCAGCTCCATTTCAGTCTTGTGAGATTCATGCAACCTTTCTGTGTATTCCTGCATTTTGTGCCTGATCAAAGTGTTGTCAGCGCTCCAGACAAGAATTTTATTGTATAGTGCCTTGAAATAGCGAACTTGCCCAAATCGCATGGCACTTTGCTGTTGAGACCACTCCCTGATCCGAACCACTATCCCTCTCAAATCTGTTGTCGTTCGATCTTCTCAATCTCTTCACAGATTTTCTTGAAGACTTCACGAAACTTAGTTGTCTCACTCGATTCAACTGTCGGCCATTCCGCATCGAAGTTAAAGTCTATTAGGAATTCTATTGTTTAGATTTTGATGAATGCCATGTAAAACTTAGAATAGAAAGTTGGCTCCCCAATTCTTGCTTTGAAATGTATTGTAACAATTAGCCGCCAAGTGAGTTAAGTCGCCTACGCTCCAACTTGCAAGAAGAGCAATGAAGGCTTGAAGGAAAACTTCTCTTTGTGAGACAGGAGAGTACAACAAAGAAAGCGACACGGGGGAACTCGATCGAAGAAGCGGTGAGATACTGGTGAGTGGAACATCGTCAAGTCAACTCAAGAGAAGTTGAGTCTCGGTCCGAAGTGATGAAAGAGTCATCCATGATTGGAAGTCGACTTAAGTCACCTGGGGAAGCGAGGAAATGCGTCAGTCGAGATAATCGTAAAAAGAATCGTTGCACGTAAATCAAGAGATTTACTTAAACAAGTAATATCTCCATACTACCTTTCTTGGAGTGCTCATCCCAGCGAAGCGTGCAAAAGAAATTAACGATGGGAAAGCACTACGTCGTGTCGTAACTACGAAAGGTGATAAAACATTTCATGAGGAAATGGCAATTCCAAGAAGCGCATACCAACGCAAAGTGATTTTCAAAAATGAGCTATCTCTTCAACGGGCAAATTTTTGAAAGTTCACTATAAAAGGTCGAGAGTTTGTTTGAGAAAAAAAGAGGATGAATGACACACGTGAGATATACAAGCTTATCAATAATCGAAACAATCTCAATCCTCAAGCCTACATCTCGAAGTACATCAATCCAACACTTACCTGTGAAGGAAGAGAACTTCAATCGTTGAAGAGGAAAATACGAAAACAAAGGGGTCTACATTCCAAGAAGGATTGTAGAAAGGTTCAAGGTGAACCAAGTCTTAAGCTTTGGAGGGCTTCGTGATCAAATCCAAAGTGCTTGAGCAAGTGGTGTAGCAAAGCATTGCCTGTGAAGAAAGGCTGAGTCGCAGAAGCTTGGTGAGTGATCAGGCGTCTCAGATCGAGTCCCAAAGGATCAAGTCGGTTTGTTGTGATCAAGACTTGTATCCGATCACCGTTTACCACTTTGTAAACCGATCATTACTTAGTGGATTCCTCCGGGAGTTGGAGAAGAGAGGAGTAGAAGAATTACCCCATCTTGAACCTCTATAAAAACTTTCTTGTGTCATTTACATTTCAAAGCATTTAAATTTACGCACTTTTAATTGCTTATATCTCACGATAAATTTGCTATCCATTGCAAGTTTTTACTGACTTGATTTAGTACTTATAGATTATCAAATGGATAGCAAATTTATCGGCAGATATAAGCAATTAAAAGTGCGTAAATTTAAATGCTAAAATGTAAATGACACAAAGAAAGTTTTTATAAAGGTTCAAGATGGGGTAATTCTTCTACTCTCTCTTCTCCAACTCCTGGAGGAATCCACTAAGTAATGATCGATTTACAAAGTGGTAGCGATCGTCTACAAGTCTTGATCACAACGACGACTTGATCCTTTGGGACTCACCGAGACGCCTTGATCACTCACCGCTTCTCGTGACGACTCGCCTTTCTTCACAGGCGTAGCGCTTTGCTACTACTGCACTCACTTGCTCAAGCACTTTGATTTGATCACGAAGCCTCCAAAAGCTTAAGACTTGGTTCGCCTTTGAACCTTTCTACAATCCTTCTTGGAATGTAGACCCTTGTTTTCGAGATTTTCCTCTTCAAGCGATTGAAGTTCTCTTCCTTCGCGGCAAGTGTTGGATTGATGTACTTCGAGATGTAGCTTGAGGATTGAGATTGTTCGATTATTGATAAGCTTGTATATCTCACGTGTGTCATTCATCCTCTTTTTTCTCAAACAAACTCCTCAGCCTTTTATAGTGAACTTTCAAAAATTTGCCCGTGGAAGAGATAGGCTCATTTTTTGAAAATCACTTTGCGTCGTTGGTATGCGCTTCTTGAATTGCCATTTCCTCGTATGAAATGTTTTATCACCTTTTTCGAGTTCGACACGGTGTAGTGCTTCCCATTGGTTAATTTCTTTGCACGCTCGGGATCGAGCACTCCAAGAAAGGTAGTATGGAGATATTACTTGTTTAAGTAAATCTCTTGATTTCATGCGGCAACGGTTCTTTACGATTATCTCGACTTGATCGCATTTCTCGCTTTCCCGGTGTGACTTAGAGTCGACTTCCAATCATTGGATGACTCTTTGTCTTCACTGAGACTTGGCTTCTCTTGAGTTGACTTGGCGATGTTCCACTCACCGGATCTCACGCTTCTTTTCGAGTTCTGTTTTTCTTTGTTGTACTCAAATTGTCTCACAGCAGAAGTTTTCCTTCAAGCCTTCGCTTGTCTTCTTGCAAGTTGAGCGTAGGCCGACTTAACTCCGGCTTGGCCAGCTCTAATTGTTACAATACATTTCAAAGCAAGAATTGGGGAGCCAACTTTCTATTCTAAGTTTTACATGGCATTCATCAAAATCTAAACAATAGAATTCCTAACAATTTCCCCCCTTTTGATGATGCCAAAACTTAAATCATACAAAGATGTAAATAACAAAGATACATACAGATAGTGTATTGACATAGAATGTATGCACATAATCAATCTTTTTATTGATCATATCATTCTTGTACTTAACACAATTGTTTACAAGGTGTATGAGTATGTAATTGTCAAAAAAATTAGCATTATTACGTAAGACTTACATTGTATGTATTTACATATAAAATACACGGGAAGGGTTGACAAAGAACACTTCATCTCCTTTTGTCTCCTTCTTTCATCTTGATCAAGATCTTCTTCTCTTCTTCTCTTCTTCTCGTCATCACCGCCTTCTTTTTCTTTCTCATATGCCTTCCTGGCGACTTCATCTTTCCTTATTCTTTCTGTCTCTCCCGCCATAGCCGAGTTTGTCTCTTGTTTTCTTCTTCTATCCTTTTTGCATACTCGGCGTTGGTTTTAGCCACTTGCAAGTTCGCCACATGGTCTCCCCCAAAGAGATCCCCCTCCTTTCTTTCCCGGATCTACGTATTCAATATTCTTGGCGAGAGGCCTAGGTCCAAGCTTCTTCCTCCATCGCCGCTTTTCCTCTACCTCGGGCGTATCGCATCAGTCTTGGGGCTTTCTTTCCGGTGAGTGCCACGGAGTGACTAAAGAGCGATTGCGGTTTTAGGTTGCTGTCACTGCCTCTTCTTCACATAATGTGAGACCCTTTTCCCAAGACAGTCCCAAGCTTCGAGCAAGGACATATTTGCAAAATAACCTTGATTCGAGCGTTTTGAATTCGTCAACCGATCTTCGCTCGTCCCGACATCCGAAATGGCATACGTGTCTCTCATCAATGGAATGCCTCCGTGTTCTTTCAAAATGTTCATCACCCCGCATCCATTCTTCCTTCCACCTCCTTCATCCCCTCGCTTCAATTTCTTTTCTCTTCTCACCATAGATACAAGCAGAGTGTTGGAGTGGCGAGTCACGGGGAGTTTGTCGCTTATAATGTCATTTTGTGTGAGGACCCTGTTGGGGATTGTGCAATCATCAAGGTCATATTTTTTGATCCTTCCCCTCAAAGAGATTTTCCTTTCTTGATTTCAAAATTTCTCGGTGATTTTCCCTTCTCATTTTTGTTCCTTGTCACCGCTCCTTTCTTTTTGATTTTTCGCTTTAAGGTATTCCTCTTCCCCTTTTTGGCATCATCAAAGGATAGAGAACCCCAGGGAACATCTTTGGCAAGCATGAAGTCGAAGTCTTCGATGGTTGAATTTTGCTTCAAGTCTCACTGCGTTGTATCCGCACGGAATTGACCGAGTAGCGTTGATTCTCTGAAATCGGCTTCATCTCGGCCATGAGAAGGCTGAATTTTCTTGTCATGTGTTCTTCCAAACGCTGTATATCATTTGCATTTCGCTCACGCAGCTGACTTGATCTCGGCGGTGTGAGCTTCGTGCATATGGTCAATGTGTTCCCGCGAACCGTTTTGCATCAACATTTTGACTCTCCACACCAGCTGACTTGTTGAATAATTGTCCAAGTATCTCACCTTCCACACGCATTGATTCTTCTTTGTTGCCACCATTCCCTTATCCTCGACCGTGATGCCTCTCAAGTCAGTCGGTGTAAGGTTGGCATCTCTGTTGTCCAGCAAGCATATCCAAGGAGGCTCGATGCCTCTCCATCTTTTCAACTTCAAAGAAAGAGTGCCTTGAACACTTCTCGCAGATTTGGTGATTCTTCAATTGCGGTGATGGCCATACACATCTGACGTCGAAATCAAGTATTTGGAACAATGGTGCCTCGAGTGAAAACAGAGTGGTCCGTGATAGCGTGCTTGCTCATTTTTCGACTCTTCGTGGAGTTCTGGTATCTCCGGAGAAAGGAAAGATTCCACAAAGGATTCATCACCGCCATCCGGGATTTGTTCGATGATAAGCGGTGGGCGTGAAGTTCTTTTGGGAATCGATCCACCGTAGCTTGAGGAGCCGGAGCGGTGGTCGCCGGTTGTTGGGTTTGTGGTGCGATGAGCTCGGCTTGCCGAGCCTCATGCCTTAACCCGTTGGTCTCGGTGATTTCTCCTTTTGAGTAGGCGGTCCTCGGCCTTATCGAGCGTCATCGGACGATGATGAGATTTCCATTGGTGGCTCATCATCAAAATTAAAGGTCCGACGAGTAGTCTTGGGATCGACTTGCTCGTGCTCGGAACATCCGCACCGAAGTCTTTTGGATTTGTCATGGGGTTGACTAAATTTTCTTCTTTCGCTTCCGATCCGAAAGGTGACATCGGGTTGTCCTGGGAATCATGAAGTCGCCGATCTCCTTTTCGGATGGGTCAATGATTGCGGGAGGAATGTTCTCTACTTGAGCCTCTTTACCCCGGGAAGTCTCAACCTCCCGTGGGCCTTCATTTCCTCCAGCGGTCTCTCTGCTGCGAGGCTTGGTCCTCCCTTTCGATAAAGTGTCACTGCCTTAGGGTCTTCGACAGTGGCATCCATTGGAGTCTCAACCCCATGGATTGCACTTTCATCGCCTGCAGTGTTAACTCCTGTGGCATTCCTTCCTATGCCTCGACCGCATCGCAGCGTCATTAGCCTTGAGCGTTGGCACCTCGGTGAGACAGTCTCAATCGCCTCGAGCTTCGTTGATGGCAACTTGTCGTTCTTCTTGTGTTTGAGTGTTTGCTTCGCCTCCTACATTCTTTGTGGAGTCATCTGCAGCATCCTCCGACCTTCTTTGTAGTGGAGGAGTTTCCCCACTCGGGCGCACCGGTGAGTGACTTGAGAGTGGGGTTACTCGTCTCCAAACTCCCTATTGTTGCAATTGATGGTTCGTAGTTGGGGCGGTGGTGGCACACCTTCAATAGGGGTTGGCTCGATCGGGGTCCCCACTAGTGATTTCATCGCCATCTCCTTATCGCTTCTTCCGAGTTAGTGGGGAAGTGGTAGAAAGCAACATCAATGCTATTTTTCTTTGAACCACTCCTATGGATCTATTTCACGTGTTCGAGGACTCTCCTAGTCCCTCCATCGATCTTTGCTCGTGAAGGATTCTTGATTCATGCAATGCTTGCTGCATCTGCAATTCTTCTCCGTGGCGTGAAGATTCTCTCGGTTCCTCATCACTTTCGGAGAAGACATCGAGGAGAGGATGGAAGTGTTCGTCGTAGTGCCGAGATAGGCGATCTTGCCTTTTCGCGTGCTTCGCTTCTTCTGACTTGCTTTTCTCTCTCCCTCGTCCTTGTAGATCTGCAGAATATCCATGCGCTTGTCTTCATCTAGAGTGGGAGCACAAAGAGATAATCAAGGAAATTTAGAGATTCCTCTTCTTCTTCTATGAATTCAAAGCCGTTGGAACTGTTCCTCGACTTGCTCGCCTTCCATTTTCTCCACTCACGCAAACGATTTTGGATGTCCGGGTAAGGTGGAGATAGGATCATTACATCACTATCGCCGCTGGGCTGGTTCTTTTGAGTTTGTTTGTGTGAGCTACAAATGTGTGTCTTGGGTTGCCTCACGATCACCTTCAAAGCAGACTTGGTCAAGTTTCATCAACTACATCCGGAGACTCTACTTCTTCGGTGTAGTCTCCTAGATTTGTGCTAGCCGAGTAGCCGACTCAATTTTGGTTTCTCCTGCTCGGATTGCTTTACAAGTCTTCTACGTCTCTTAGTTTGTACCGGAGGGATTTGGTTCAAAGACGGTGTCCTCTCGAGTCTTGGCGGCCGGGGCCGTGCTTGTGTTTGTTTCGAGAGTGGCCGTCTAGGCTTGTCGCTTCTCCTCCTTTTGACGATCGCAGAGAGGAATTTGTGAGTCCTTCTCGATCCACGCCGCAGGGCAGTGACACGGCCGCTTGGGCCAGGCGGGTGACTCTGCTGCAGGGCAGGTGTGACTCTGCGCAGAGGCAGGAGCATGTTTGTTTTCTTTCTTTGCTGCAGGGGCAAGAGATTTTTGGTACCGCAAGGCGCTTTCTTCTTGGTTGGAGAGGGCACTGTGTCTTGGTGGTGATTCCCCCTCACCTGGTGTCGCTCTCTTGGCGACGACGCTTCGAGCACCAGAGATTAGCTCGAACATCCTCTTGTTAACATGGAAGGCCTTCCCATGTCTAAGAGGTACTCCTTTCACCTCCAATAGCCGGCCAATCACAGGCCATATCCCGAGAGATCCTCCAAATGACCCATCTTCTTTGAAGGACTTGTTCCCACGCTCGGGCAGAGTCTGCTTGTAGATAAACTCAATTGATTTATCTTCTTTTCTTCGATTATTGCGGCCATCACAATCAATTTTGCCTTTGTGAGTTGGTCAAAGCCGCCAAATTTGATGTCGATACACTTGGCAACAATATCCAACAATTTGTGATAATCCTCCTTGCCAGATCTCTTGTTTCTTTGTGTATATTATTTTGTCAAAGAACGTCGGACTTGGCTATTTCTTTCCATGCGTCACCCAAGTTTACATCAACTTCCTTAATTTCGGTTGCTCCTTGGCGGGTAGTGAGCAATATTCAGCCAAATCCTTGGCGGTGATAGTCACCGCTTCCCGTGAAGAGATGACTTGATTCCTTCATCGTGAATCTCGGCATTCACGTAGAATTGTGCGACCTCCTCCACATAGGTCATAGGATACTCCGGTGTTAGAAACGGTTTTGATCCGGCGTTTCTAACTTCTCCGCGATTTTCTTCACTGTGGTGTCGTCGGACCCTTCGCTTCACATTATTCCGTCGAAATCCACGGTCGAACCGGTGTGGATTTGTTTTCCCAACTTGGTAAAGTTATACGTTGGTGCCATTTCTAATAATTTCAAGGAAAAGTTCGAAATTTGATTTGAAGGTTGATAGGGTTTCGAGAGTATTTGCCTTTGCTTTTTGAGAGAGAGATTGAACAGTTTTTAGAAGTGAGAGAGAAACGGACGAAAAATGGTTTAAATATGGTTTATGAAAGGGCGTGCAGACGGTTTTGAATCGGATCGAAATCAACGGCTTGATTTTGACGCATATTGAGCGATTCATGTCTCGTATTTAATGCGGCAAAGATTTATATCCAATCATAGGCTTGGTGTGCGGCTTTATGTCCGTACACATCATCATTATCTTTGACGTGTCTCTTAAAACATTCTCCGCTTAAGTCAAAAACGATGCGTTTTGTCACTTTGCTCATAAGTTATTCACTTATCTCTTAGCCGATTTAACTCGCTTCTCACATTTCTCTTAGTGACTCAAATTATCACCGACTTGGTATAGTGACTTTTCCGATCAAATTGACATCGAGCTAATTTTTGTTTCGGCTCTTTTTCACCTTCTTTCCTGTTCCATTTCTTTTCTTTGATTCTTCCGTGTCTCAAACTTAGCTCAATTAGCCCCAACTCATGTTTGAGTTCTTCAAATCTTGACTCACATAATGGTTTTGTGAAGATGTCGGCTAGTTGCTTATCGTTGAGATATATTCCAAGATAATGTCCTTCTTTTCAACATGATCTCTTATGAAATGATATCCGACATCTATATGTTTTGTTCTTGAGTGCAACACAGATTTTGAGTGATTGCAATTGCACTTGTGTTATCACACATGATTGGAATTTCTTTTTCTTCAACTTCATAATCTCTCATTTCTTTGTCTCATCCATAGGACTTGGCACTGTGCCCTTGCCTTATGTATTTCGCCTCACTGTAGGAAGTGGCTATTGAGTTTTGCTTCTTGCTAAACCAGGAAATTCTGTTTCCAAGCATTTGACATGTGCCGAAGTATTTTTTCTGTCCACTCGCATCCAAAGATAGTCGTAGTCCGAATAGCCAATTAGCTTGAATCCACCTTCCTTGGATACCATAGCCCTACTTCTTGGTTTCCTTTTAAGTATCTCAATATTCTCTTAGCCGCAAATCATATGGCTCTCTTTTGGAGCAGATTGAAATCTTGCACATACACCTACAAAGAAAGGTGATGTCCGCCGCTAGTTGTGAGATAGAGCGATGATCCAATAAGTGCTCAGATCTTGTTTGATCTACTGTGCTTGCCATCCGCATCCATGTCCATTTTGACCGATGTGTTCATTGGTATTTTTACGAAGACTTCTCCTCCATACCAAATTTCTTCATTAAATCTCTCGGTGTATTTTTGTTTGACTTATGAAGGTTCCATCCTTCATTGTTTCACTTGAAGTCCAAGGAAGAATGTCGGCTCTCCCATCATGCTCATTTCAAATTTACTTTGCATGAGGTTTGAGAATTTTTCACATGACTCTTTGTTAGTGGATCCAAAAATGATGTCATCCACATATATTTGAACAAGCAAAGATATCTCTTCTTTTGTCTTGAATTACGAAAAGTGTTCTATCTACTTTTCCTTTAGTGAATCCATTTTCGTTAGGAATTGTGACGGGTATCATACCATGCTACGGGTGCCTGTTTCAATCCATACAGGGCTTTCTTGAGTTTGTACACTTTGTCTCCAAGAGTCTTCGCTCAAATCCTGGAGGTTGTTCAACATACACTTCTTCTTCCAATAATCCATTTAGGAATGCACTTTTACATCCATTTGATATACAATGAATTTTTTTGTGAGTCATAGGCAAGAAACATCCTTATAGCTTCCAATCTTGCTACAGAGCAAATGTTTCATCAAAATCTATTCCTTCTTCTTGGCAATATCCTTTGGCTACCGATCTTGCTTTGTTTCTTACCTGAGTAACCTTCCTCGTTCATCTTATTTTCGAATACCCATTTGGTTCCAATAACATTTTGATGTATGGGTCTTTGTACTAATTCCCATACTTTATTTCTCTCAAACCGATTCACTCTTCTTGCATAGCTTGAATCAATGTGTGTCATCCAATGCTTGTGACACATCTTTGGGCTCTATTCTGCGAGATGAAGCATGTGAACATTGCTTCTTGTTGAGTTCTCGATCTTGTCTTGACACCTTCTCTCATGTCTCCAATGACAAGATCGGTGGATGGTCTCTCGGCCATCTTACGTCCAGGTTGAAGTAAGTTATTTGGATTGATCGACTTGTACCGTGTTCCGTGGTCGCTCTCTCGTGATCACTCACCGCAGATTTTCCATTGTTTTTGAGATTCACTATCTCATCTTCTTTCAATTGATAATCCCCGCTTGACCGCAAAGATAGGGATTCTTCTCGTGAGGTTGGATGTTTCACTATCATCGGTGACTCTTCAATGTCTTTTCCATTTATGTTTGGCTCATCGAATACTACATGAATGGATTCTTCAGAACCATAGTTCTTTTGTTGAGTATTCTCAGAGGCTTTGCTTTCGGTGAGTATCCTAAGAAGATACCTCATCAGCCTTTAGCATCAAAAGCCTTTAGGTTGTCTTTGCCATTATTGTGGATGAAGCATTTACATCCAAATATCCACGAAATATGCAACATTTGGTTTTCTTCCGATCCCGATCTCATAGGGAGTCTTTGTCACCGCCTATTTATCATACATCTGTTTTGGGTGTAGCGGTGTGTTGATTGCTTCACCCAAAATCTTTTTGGTAACCCCGCCAAACCTAACATGGTCCTTGCCGCTTCCTTGAGGGTTCTGTTCCTTCTTTCGCAACTCCATTCTCGCTGTGGAGTCCTTGCGGTGATAGTTCATGACCAATACCATTCTCAATACAAGATCTTGAGTTATTATTCCATTGACAAACTCGGTTCCTCTATCCGATCTTATTTTGATAATGGTTTGACTCTTCTCATTTTGTATTCTCTTCATCATTTGTGGTAGCTTTTGTAGAGTTTCTTTCTTCTTGCACATGAATATTGTCCATGTATATCTTGAGTAGTCATCTACTACCACTAAGGTGTATTTCTTTCCACTTATGCTTCTTTGGTTCCTTTGGGCCAAATAGATCCATATGAAGCAGATGCAATATTCTTGTTGAGGATGGGCATGTCTTTTCTTTGAATGACGACTTGATTTGTTTTCCCTTCCGACATGCATCACATATACTTTCCTTCTTGATATCGAGTCCTGGAAGTCCTTCTACAAGATGACTTCTTGCTAGCTTATTAATTGTTTTGAAGTTCGTGTGACTCGCTTTTTTTGTGCCACATACCAACTTGATTCACCGTGCTTTTTGCTAGTAGAGAGTCTTTGGGTGTTGTTGGTTGACCAATCCACTACATACATATTTTTCTGTCTACATCCTTGCAAAGACAACTTCATTAGATTCAACATTTTTGATTTGGCATATTCCCATGTTGAATCCAACATTGTAGCCCTTGTCGCAGAGTTGATCGATGCTTAGTAAATTGAAGTTTAGTCCTTCAACATATGCAACATCCGTGATTTCTAAACCATTCCTTTTGATGGATCCGGTGCCTCTTATTTCACCAGGAGCTTCATTTCTCCAAATATGACTTTTGCTCCTTTGACTTCCTTGAATTTTGACAGATTTCTCTTATTTCTGTCATATGTGTCCGGGAATGACCACTATCCATGTACCAGGTTCCTTGGCACTCACTGTTCCTTGAACCGCAATCAAGGAAATTAAGTTTTAGGTACCCATTCTTGTGCGGGTCCGAGGGGTTAGAATTATAAGATGATCCAACCAACCTATAGCCAAATGATTTGACTCACAAGAGGTTGCCATCTATCGGTGCCATACTCATAATCAATCCTGGCAAATTGCTTGGGAGTCCAGTTCATACAATTTGTCTCTTTTGTCGTATGCTGCATATGTTTTAGCAATTGCCTTTCTTGGGTAATTGTGGTATCTTTGAGTGTAGTGCTAGGTGCATATGTGTGTTGATGAAAGCTCTTATGCTTTTGGAATGGCCTTTGTTGAGTTCTAGGCCTTTGCCATTTGGGCTTGTATTCCATAAGTCTAGCCGATAGTTCACATTGTTCCATGTCGGCTTGGCTTGGATATTTTCTACCATTCCCATCATATGTATTTCTTTTATGAGTTTTCGGGGTTTTTGGTAGCTCGCTTCTTCTTTACAGAGTATTTTTACGTTTGGAGTCTCATTTGAGGACTCATTTGAATCTCTTCTCGGTTGTCCTTTCAAAGACTCTCAATCGGTTGTTTTCCTTTTCCTTTGTAACCAAGGCCGCTTTGCTTAGTATTGTGCTTTGGATTGAAAGTGTGTGCATCATTTAGAGTTTTGGATTTTTCAGACTCTTCATGACTTGAAGATCCTTTTTCCAAAATTACTCTTGAGGTTTGACATGGCACAAAGGAATTAAATCCTAAGCCTGTCTTGTCTCCACATTCTCTTTGACTCATAATAAGATCATCCAATGATTTAGATGCCTTAGTGAATGAGGCAATAACATTTTGAGGTCATTCTCCTCTTTTCTATAGCAAACAATTTCTCTTATTAATTTAGCATTTTCAGCCTTTAAACTTTTATTCTCATCAACTATTTGACTTAGAGTACTCGGCTCTTAGTCGACTTTGAGTTTTGATTTTTGAGTAAGTTTGTTTTCCTCATTCAATAGTGTGTGTGAGGTTTTAATGTGCTCAAAATCTTTCATCATTTTGCCTAATGAATCATAAAGATCAGTGGGTGATGAAGTGTGTGTGTCTGATCACTATCACTAGTGTCCGAGCTTGTTGAGTTAGATTGTACCTCATCTTGATCTTGTTCTTTGGCCATTAAGCGGATCAAAGCTTCTTCTTCGAGTCACTTGAGTAGTCGCCACCGCTTCTCTCGCTCTCACCCATTTGTCTCTCTTGACATTGTCTCAAAGAATCTCTGCAGCCCATCATTGCCTTTTTCTTCTCTTGTCTTCTTTCTCTAAAGACCTTTCTTTCTTTCTTCGTTTCGACTTGTTGACTACAGGATATGAGCAAATAATGGCATAGTGACCTGGTTGTCTACAATTCCAACATAGATATTCAGCCTTTTGATCACTCTTTCTATTCTTGAGTTGTCACCCTTTGATACTCAACTTGTTGATGATCATTCTCTTGGTTGGCCTATCATCCTTGATTTGGAGGGAGCCGAGTGTCTTACGGAGGATTCACCCTTTCTCTCTTGTAGTTCTTGTTAAAGAACTTGTTAAATCTTTTAACCATCGGGCTATTTCTTCCGGGTCAATTGCCTCTTTGACCTCACTCTCCTTCCGTCTTTGACAACTAAAAGAGTGTTTTGGGTACAAATTGTCTCTTCCGGTCTTTCCTTCTCATTTCAAACTCGTAGGCTTTGAGGTCCGAGAATAACTCATGATTGGATGTCTTTGATAGGTACATGGAGTGTCTCAATGCCATGACCTTCATTTCCCATTCATTTGGAAGACTTTTTAGGATCTTCATACACATTTCCTTTTGTGTATATTCCTTTCCAAGTGTAGATGACTCATTTGTGATTTTCAAACCGAGCATCCAGGTTGATCCAGGTTTTCTCCCGAGATCATTTTAAAGTTCTCAAATTTTTGTCTGACCACCGATAGTTTGTTTTCTTTGATTTGCTCCGAGCCTTCACAAATCAATGTCGGTTTGTCCCAAATTTCCTTAGCAGTTTTGCAAGATTTCACTTTATTGAACATGGCTTTGTCCAAGGTTTTGTAGAGAATGTCCTTGGCTACATTGTCCAGGTTGTATCTTTTTCTGTCATCATTTGTCCACTCAGTTCTTGGTTTTTCAACCATGATCGTCCGGTCTTGATCTTCTTCCCCTTCACCGCAACTCTTCGCATACTGTGTTCACCTTTAATATTTGCAGAGGCCCATCTTCTATCACTATCCACATCTCATCATGTAATCTTTGATAGATGAGCACAAGATACGAATTTTCCAATCATCAAATTCTTCAATAGTGAACATAGGAATGCGTGTTAGATTTGCTTCCATGATAATAACTTTTAATGATAGAAAAGAGTTTTGAAAGATTAAGTACTAAAGCAGACTTTTGAAAAGATTGGAGATCTAGTTCAGTAACCAGTGCGGAGGGTTCAATGAACCAACCGCTCCGATACCACTTGTAGGTCCCAAGGGGGGTGTAAGTGTAAGGTTTAGAAGGGGGGTTGAATAAACCTTACCAAATTTTCGATTTAGGCCTTTTAAATCTCTGAGTTCTACACAACATTGTGTCTAGATGGGATCGAATTAGTCCCCTCAAGAGAGTTAGTCTCTCCATGACTCATTTGAGTATTGTTAATAGAGTAACTCATTTGTTGGCTATAATTTGACTCAATTTGTGGTTTTGTTTTTTTGGAAGACTTAACACCCTTAAGTTTGATTAAGCAAGTTTTTAGTGCCTTGAAATAGCGAACTTGCCCAAATCGCATGGCACTTTGCTGTTGAGACCACTCCCTGATCCGAACTACTATCCCTCTCAAATCTGTTGTCGTTCGATCTTCTCAATCTCTTCACAGATTTTCTTGAAGACTTCACGAAACTTAGTTGTCTCACTCGATTCAAGCGTCGGCCATTCCGCATCGGGTTAAAGTCTTTGGTATAATGGAGTCGGTAGGGATTACAGGATCTTCTCGTACAGTGAATCGGCGTTGCTATTTAGCGGTCTCTTCCTATAGCTCAGGCAAGTTTATAGAAAAAGGAAACACTTGTTCAAAGGCATCATCGCGCACATATGGGATGGTCTGTGGTTTGTGCTTGTGATGTCTCAGCTTGATTGATCTCAACTGTAGTGTTTTCTCATGATCCTGTCACAGCTGTGGGAGCCTGTGATGGTGCTGGTGGAGTCGTTACTGCTGCAGCTATGGGAGCCTGCGCAGATGACTCGGTTTCAGCTGGGGCTTCTGGAATATGTTGCCAAGCTGACTGAGCCTCAACTGTCTTAACAGCTTCTTCGGTCTCAGTAGAATTCTCTAAATGAATTACCTGATCCTCTGCTGCATCATCAGCGTCATCGGATGATGATGAGATTTGCGGAGTTGGCTCATCATCAAAGTGAAATTTCTGACGAGCAACTTTGTCACTTGGTTGGCTCGTAGTCTTGAGAACATCCTCAGCTGAGTCCTTTGGATATGCAACAGGAGTGGACTCAGCTTCATCTTCAGACCCTAGAAATGATGTATCAAGGTTCTCCTGGGAGTCATGAAGTGCACTTATCTCTTTCTCAATTTCAGCGCTTTGAATGGGAGGAATGTTCTGTGGTTCGGCACCCTTACCTAGGGAAGTGACAACCTCCCTTAGGCCTTCAATACCTCCAGCAGACTCAACTGCTGCGAGGCCTTCAATATTTCCTTCGACAGACACAGTTGTCTTAGGGTCTTGGACCATGGCATCCATAGGAGTCTCAACCCCTAGGATTGCACTTTCATCGCCCAGAGTGTTAACTCCCGGGGCATCTCCATCATGTGCCTCAACTGTAAAAATAGTGTCATTAGCCTTCAAAGCAGCTGACATTTCAGCTGGGACAGACTCAACTGTCAGAGCTTCGTCAATGTCACTCTACTGTGGTTGTTTCTCAGATTCCACTTCGCCTCCTTGCTTCAAGTTAGAGTCTTCTGTAGCATCCTCCGACCCCGCCGCAGTGGAGAGAGTTTTCTCCCCTCCAGTAAGCACACCGGTGAGTGGATCGATGTTGGGGTCACTCTTCTCCTGACTCACGGCTTTTTCTTTTTAATGCTCAACCGCTGGGGCAGGTGGTAAAACACCTTCTTCAGTAGTTGGCTCAACTTGGGTACCCAAAGTCCCTGTTTCATTGTCAATTCCCTTGGACTCATCCTCCAAAAGTACCGAGGACATAGCTGCAACGATGTCTGTGGCAATCTGCTGCACTACTCCCAAAGGGTCGATCTGCATGAGAGATTGAGACGACTCTCCTGGTCCTTCAAATAATTGTTCCTCATGCAACTGCCTGGATTCTTTCATTGCTTGTTGCATGTCTAACTTATCTGCTGCAGCAATGGATTCCTCATCACTCTATGAGTATATGTCTAGATGTGTATGAGTGTGAGATGGAGAGTTTGTGAATTCACACATCTTGGCCTTTTCTAGGGAACGGTCTTCCTCAACTGCCTTTTCTTTCTCTTATTCCTTGATGATTCAAAGAATGTCCATGCAATTTTCTTCATCAAGAGCCTGTTGTACCGTGGCAACACCAAGAAATTGCAGCAATTCCTCTTCTTCTTCGATATACTCAGGGTGAGCGAACTGCGCCCTTGAGTGATCAAGTTTCCATGCTCTTTATTCCCTGAGACGGCACTGAATGTCTGGATATACTGGAGAGTACACGATTACATCATCGTTATCATCTTCATCTTGTCCTTCCTTTTCTGGGACTGAAGGCAAGATACTCTGCAGCTCCTCTCCTTCAGCAGCATCAGTAGCAGGTGGATAGATAACTTTTTCAACAGGATGTTCAGTTGTCTAAGCTGCTTTGCTTCCCTCAGCTGTCTGACGCCCAACTGAGTCTTCAAAGGGACTCTACTGATGACCTTCAGCAGTCTTGTCAGATTCATCAATAACTTCAGGAGACTGCACTTCCTGAGTTTCAGCGGTCTCGAATGCTTTCACCAGTTGAGTGGCAGATTCAGCTGTCTTCTCCAATTCAGAGTTTCTTACCAGACTCCTTTTTCTTGGATGAACTAGAGGGAGTTTTGGTTCTGATTCGGTGGTTTCATCACCAGTGGGAACTTGGGCATTCTTCTAGGAGAGAGCTGCCTTCCTTGACTTGGCATTCCTCTTTTTTCGTATGGCTAGAGAAGGGATTTGCGGTTCCTTCTCAGCCTCGGCTGTAGAAGCAGGAGACTCATTCGCACGGGCAGGCGACTCGACTGCAGGGGCAGGTGCATCCTTTTTCTTGGACTTTGCTGCTGGAGCCTTCTTTGCCTTAGCTGCAGGGGCAGCTTTCTTCTTGGGTAGGGGGTAGCAGTTGTGTCCTCAGGTTCAGCTGATTCCCCCTCACTGGTTTCCGCCTTCTTAGCGTGGGCGAACCTCTCTGGAGTAGCGTGGGCTTTCCTCTGGGCTCCAGAGAGGTTCGCCCTGAACATCTTCTTGTTGACATGGAAGGGTTTTCCATGTCGAAGGGGAATACCTTTACTTCCATCAAGTTGCCAATCACGAGGCCATATCCAAGAGATCCTCCAAAGGATTCGTCTTCCTTGAATGACTTATTCATCACATTCTGGCAGAGTCTGCTGTATACGAACTCAGCCCAGTTTACTTTCTTGCCCTGCATGATCGCAGCCATGACGATCAGCTTAGTCTTGGACAATTGATTAAAGCTTCCAAATTTCATGTCTACACATTTGGAGACGACATCCATCAATTTATGATAGTCGTCCTTCAGCAGCTTCTTCTCAGCTGTGTAGACCACCTTAGCAGCACACTCCGGTTTGGCTATCTCTTCCATGCAGCAGCCAAATCAACATCAGCTTCATTAATCTCCTTCATGCCTTCAAACGACAACAAGCAGTGCTCCGCAAGGTCTTTAGCATTTATCATTATGACCTTGCGGTGGACAAAAGACTTGATTCCTTCGTCCTGCACTTCCGCATGCATTAACATAGAACTGCGCTACATCCTCGAGATAGGTATGCAAGTATTCCAAAGTCAGAAAAGCCTTGACACCTGACTTTTCTAGCATCTCACCATACCTTCAAAATCTACTGACGATCCTGAGTGGATTTGCTTCGATAGCTTGACGAAATCAAACTTAGGTGCTATTTTCAGAGATTTTCACCGATTAAAACTTGACGAACTTTCTTGAGGACGCTTAGGGCCCATTTGGATGGAGGGATTTGAAATTCCAAGGGATTTCAAATGAATGGATTTCAAAGTCATTGGATTTGAAATCCACCTCTTGTTTGGATGATGTGAATTTGTGTGAGGATTTCAAATCGATCGTAAGTTTTGATAAAAAAAATTTAGAAGCTCTATTTATTTTCTTAATTGATATTTAATAAATAAAAATAAAAGATATAATCTTATTATTTTGTAAATAATTATAATTTTATACGCTAATAAAAATATGCAATATATAACTATTATTATGTTTGAATATGTGTGTGATGATAATGCGTGTGCATATATGAGGAGAGTATGTGTGAGTGTGAGTGTGTGTGTAAATGTGTGCAGTGTGTATAATATGTGTAGTGTGTGTAAAAGTGTGCAGTGTGTGTAGTGTGTGAAGTGTGTGTAAATATGTGTAGTGTGTGTAAATGTGTGTAGTGTGTGTAAATGTGTGCATGCAATGTGTGTAAGTGTGTGTGAATTTGCAAGTGAGTATAAAGGGAAAACAAAAGAATGGATTTCAAATGACTAGGTTTTGGGAGGGATTTTAAATCCTTTGAAAATGAACTAAAACTTAAAGAGGGATTTGAAATCCATTGATTTGGATTTATATGCCAAACAGAGGTGTGGATTTAGCTAAGGATTTCAAATCCCTTCTCCCAAATCCCCTCCCAAATCCTCCCATCCAAATGCACCCTTAGGGTTTTCGAGAGAGAAATAGCTTGCTTTCTTTTTGCTTGAAGATGTACAGTTTCCGAATGAGAGAGAGAGAAAGCTGGAAACCGCATTTAATTCCTCGCATTTAATGCGGCAGCATTTATATCCAATCACATGCTTTCGCCAGCGACTTTTTACTATACCCGTCATTATTCTACTGATGTCATCCTTAAAAACATTCCATTTCATTAAAAACGATTGTGTTTTTGTCACTTAGCTCATAAATGACTCAACTCATATCCAAAGTGACTTAACTCTCGCTTCTCTTTTTCATTAAGTAACTCGGTTGTCGACTAACTCGATACATCTAACATTCCGACATAGCTGTTTCACATGGCTGATTCGTGAAACTTGTTCAATTTCCATCTTCCCATCTTCCATCTCTGCTGATTGAGTCATCTGAGTGTTAACTTAGCTTAATTAACCCTAACTCATGCTTAAGCTCTTCAAATCTCGGCTCACATAAAGGCTTGGTGAATATGTCACTAATCGCTTATCGATTGAGATATATTCCAAAGTGGTGTCTTTCTTTTCAATATGATCTCTTATAAAATGATACTTGACATCAATGTGCTTTGTTCCTGAATGCATTATAAGATTTTGAGTGATTGCAATAGCACTTGTGTTATCACACATAATTGGAATCTCTTTTTCTTCAATCTCATAATCTCTCGTTGTTGTCTCATCCATAAGACTTGGACCGTCATGACTATGTAATTGCTTCCATTTGTGGATGTAATTGAGTTTGTTTCTTGCTGGATCTATTTCCAAGCATTTGACATGCATTGAGTTTTCTGTCAACTCTGCGATCCAAAGATAGTCGAGTCGAATAACTAATAAGCTTGAATCCACCTTCTTTTGGATACCATAAGCCAACTTCATGGCATCCCTTCAAATACCTTAGGATTCTCTTAGCTGCAGTCATATGGTTCTCTTTTGGTGCAGATTGAAATCTTGCACATACACCTTACCCAAAGGTGATGTCGGCCTATTGGTACATTAAGTAGAGCAATGATCCAATAAGTGCTCTATATCTGGTTTGATTTACAAGGTGATGTATTCCAAGGTGATGTCTTTCTTTTCAACATGATCTCTTATAAAGTGATATCTGACATCAATGTGTTTTGTTCTTGAATGCAATACTGGATTCTGAGTAATTGCAATAGCACTTGTATTATCACACATAATTGGAATTTCTTTTTCTTCAATATCATAGTCTCTCAGTTGTTGTCTCATGCATAGAACTTGGGCACAACAGCTGCCCGCAGCTATGTGCTTTGCTTCAGCTGTGCATGTAGCTATTGAATTTTGTTTCTTCCTGAACCAAGAAATTATGATTCTCTTAGTTGTAGTCGTATGACTCTCTTTTGGTGCAGATTAAAATCTAGCACATACACCTACAGCAAATGTGATGCCTGGTCTACTTGCTGTTAAATAGATTAAATGATCCAATTAGGGCTCTATATCTTGTTTGATCAACAACTTTGCCATCTGCATCCATATACATCTTGATTGAAGTGTTCATTGGAATTTTCACTAATGACTTCTATTTCATACCAAATTTCTTCAATAAATCTCAGGTATATTTGGTTTGGCTTATGAAGGTTCCATCCTTCATTGTTTGACTTGAAGTCCTAAAAACAAAGTCAGATCTCCCATCTTGCTCATTTAAAACTTCCCTTGCATGTGGTTTGAGAACTTATCACACAGCTCTTTGTTTTTGGATCTAAAGATGATATCATCCACATAAATTTGAACAAGCAGCATACTCTCTTCATCTTGAATTCTGAAGAGTGTTCTATCAACTTTCGCTTTGGTGAATCCATTTTCAATTAGAAATTGTGATTGTGTCATACCATGCTCTTGGTGCTTGTTTCAGTCCATATAGTGCTTTCTTGAGCTTGTAGACTTTGTCTCTAATAGTTTTCTACTCAAAACCTGGAGGTTGTTCAACATAGACTTCTTCTTCTAAAAGTCCATTTTGAAATGCACTTTTCACATCCATTTGATATACAGTGAAGTTCTTGTATGCAGCATAAGCAAGAAACATCCTTATTACTTCCAATCTAGCAATAGGAGCAAAGGTTTCATCAAAATCTATGTCTTCCTCTTGGCAATACCCTTTGATTATGGATCCTTCCTCATTCATCTCGTTTTTGAATACCCACTTAGTACCAATGACATTTTTGGTGAGTAGGTCTTTGAACTAATTCCCATACTTTGTTTCTTTCAAACTGATTCAGCTCTTCTTGCATAGCCTGAATCCAATGTGTGTCATCCAATGCTTGAGACACATCTTTAGGCTCTATCTGGGAAATGAAACAAGTACACATGGCTTCATGTTGAGTTCTGGATCTGGTTCTTATGTCATCTCTAACATCTCCAATGATTAACTCAGGTGGATGGTCTCTCAGTCATCTCACATCTGGTTGGAGTAAGTCTGTTGGATTCAGCCGTCTTGCAGCTAAGTTGTCTTGACCAGTTTCTTCATCATCATTCAGCTATAGACCTTCCAGCTGTCTTTGAGATTCAGCTATCTCATCTTCTCCAAGTACTCTCACACCTGCACCACCATATGGACTCTTCTACATAGTTGGCTGATTTTACTGGTAATGCAGTATGACTCAATTTTATCTGATTATTTTTCATGTCTTTTTCATCTGCAGGGCTCATATATATTCATCAATGTGGCTCATGAAATGGATATGCCTTTTGGATCAAAAAGATATGTCTACAACCAAAAAATGCACATGGTTGCTCGAACAGGTGCCATAGTTCGAAAGTACACGACCGCACACTCTTGCGCGCGTGACAGAAAAAACTGTAAGAGCCTTGAAGCCCATACATTGAAGGTTTAAATACATTTTGTCCACAACTATAGGAGCCTTGAAGTCCAAGTCTAGGCCCACGGCCCGGACCGGCCGAGCCGGCTTGCGTGCGCGCGCGCGTTCTTATGTGTTTTAAACTAAATCCACAAGCATGTAGGTCCTCACCCCTTTAAAAACTTTGGTGCCCCAAGGGCCCAAACCTATTAGTCCAACTTGGGTTATATAAATATAGTAATATTTGGCTTTCTCTCCTATGTGGAATGGAGCTTTACTCATCCCCCACATTTTTGAATTTCCATATCACTTTCAAATTTGTAACATTAATTTCTCATTCACGTGGAATTGCTTTTGAGAAATTCAAAATTACAATCTCATCTACTTACTTAGTATAATTTTATCATATAATTTAATTTCGTTTTCCTCCAATAGAAGACACATAAATGTTTGGTCAAAATTGGGTCAACACTCATTTCTTTCAAACCAAATTCCGATAATCCCCCACATGAATGAAATTAATGCATGCATGTGCAAATTGGATTGAAAATACATGTTTATAGCCAAAAAATGCACCTGGTTGCTCGAACATGTGCCACAGTTTGAAAGTATGTGATTGCACACTCTTGCGCACGCGACAAAAAAACATTTGTGTCACGTGATGCGTGTCGTGTCGTGCACTTGATGCGCGTCTCCGGTGACACGACCGTCAGCAGATCAGACAGCGCACCAGCAAGACTAACCTAGTTGGATGAAAAATTAATTTTAAAGGTTTAAATAAATTTTGTCTAAAACTATAAGTGCCTTGAAGCCCATGACTGGGACCCGAACCCAGGCCGGGACAGGCCAGCGGCTGGCGGCGCGCGCGTGTGTTTTGAACCGAACCCACAAGCATATAAGTCCTCACCCCTTTAAAAACTTTGGTGCCCCAAAGGCCCAAACCCATTAGTCCAACTTGAGTTATATAAATAGAGCAATTTTTTGCTTTCTCTCCTATGTGGGATGGAGTTTTACTCCTCTCCCGTATTTTCCAATTTTCATATCAATTTCTAGTTTTAGGTAGCTAACTTGAAACATTAATTTCTCATTTACCCTGAATTGATTTTGAGAAATTCAAAAATGTCAATCTCATATATTCACTTAGTAGAATTTTATTTTATAATTTAATTTTATTTTCAACCAATGGAAATTACTTAAATATTTGGTCAAAATTGGGTCAGCACTCATTTCTTACAAACCAAATTCCAACATTTACGAATATAAAACATCCTAATAAACATTTAACATTTTATCTGGCATATTTTTACAAAAAAAAATAAAAATCGTTGGTTTAACCTTGAAACCAGCGGTTTTAACTGCCGGTTCTACGATTTTTGAGACCAAAGAACTGGAACCAGGACCACTTACAGGTTTTGATTCCGATTTTGAAACCATTGACCAGTCAACAATTCTCGGAACCGATGACTACAGTTCTGGTTCCGGTTTGGAACCCGGTTTTGGTTCTATTTGGCCACCTCTACGTAAGGAGGTGATACAGATGAAGAGATTTTGTTTCAAACTTGATAGACATAGTAGGCCTTGCACTAAAGCCTTAACTTCAACTGTAAAACTATGATGACAATTTGAAACAAAATCATGATATATCCATAAAATAGTGTCTTCATAATCTCTAAGAACTCCACCTAAACCAACATGTTGGTTGACCAAACCTTTAGTAGCTCCATCTATATTAAGTTTGACCAAACCATGAGGAGGTTTTTGTTAGATCACAGAAGTAATCTGAATTCTTCTAGATTGAGGGAAAACAAATTACCTAAAAATTGATCAAAATATATCAAACAAGGGACCAACCATCAGCCATTCCTTGATTAAAGGAGATAGTCAGGCCCAAAACCTTTTTCTAATATTAGGGCCCAAATCTTTAAATATTTTTTTATATATATTACATATATAAAATAAACAAAATATAGCACCAAGAGCAAATAAAGTTTTGCTACTCTTGAAAGTTGAAACTTTGAAAGGTGAGTCAAGTTCAATCTAGTTTCCTACAATATGTTTTTAAATTATGACATTTAAATTTTTTTAAGGGCCTAAATTTAAAATAACTTAAATTGAGAAGACGAAATTTAAACTAAATTACATGGCTGTCAGAGTCACAGTTCACAGGATATTATTGAACATCTTGATTATATATTGTCTTGATATTAGTATTTTGTTGCCAAAACTGTAAGACGAGTTAATTGTTGTTTTAATTTTACATGGATGTCATATTGTTTTAATTACAATATAAGTGTATTATATATTGCACATTTTTTTTGTTTTATGTTGTTGTTCGCGTTATTTCTTATTTCACCGCAAGTGAACGACGTAGTTAATAGATATGGTAACTTGGTAAGCAAAGTCTATCCCACAGACACTAATAAATTAATGTATAATAGCACTGTTTTTATTTAGACGATCGAATTGTGATTGTTTGTTTTATAAAACTAAGATAATATTTTATAATAAAAATAACGAAGCAAAGAGTTATGATTGAAAAGATCAAGTGAATGGAAGGATTCCAGGGTTATGGTTTCAGTTAATCACCCTCTTGTTATCAGATTAATCTAGCCAAAGTTATTATCTATCTTCCTTATAAGATGATCACAAAAGCAATTTATCCTCTCTCTCGTGACACAATAAATACGTTGATTGAATTATCTATGCTAGCATCTCCACTCAACATAAGATAAACAACTCCCAAAAGCATATAAGATCACCAAGTCCTCACAAATACTCACAGACTTCTCAATCATGCAAAATATTCATGTAAAGTACCCAAGATCTAGTATCGAAACTCATCTTTCGAATTATGAATCAACACATCAAGCATGCTAAATCATTGGTCATATCATAAAATAAGTAATAAAGCAAAGTACTCGAATAGGGTTCGAAATAATAATTTCAACTAAAATTAACCTAATCCAAAATCCCTTAATCACAAGATGTTTAGCCGGACATGGGAAACGAATAATTCATTGACAAATTGTTCATATCCATATCAACTAGATGAAAAATAAGAATACAATGGAGTAAGAAAAACTCAGGGATATCGATGATCTCTCAATCGATCATCAATCATCAAGCGTGCATGCGATCTTGACCTTTCTCTCGATTCCTCCGGTAGAAGGATGCTCTTTTCTCTACTTTCTAGGGTAAAAGTATGTGTATCCTCTTTTGGGTTCGCCTCCTCTCTATTTATAATATCCTCGGGCCAAACCTGAGTTGATACGAAGTGAAACTCTGCAAGCCCGCACAGACGCATGGGCCGTGCCAAAGCGCACGACCAGCCTGTGCGTCAAGTCAAAACTTTAATTTTTCCTTGGCGGTGCACGGTCGTGTGTATAGGCACACGACCGGCCCGTGCGTCAAGTCGAAAGTCCATCCCTGTTGTATGGCTCACGCACGGGTCGTGCCTATGCGCACAGGTTGCCCGTGCGTGTCCCTTTTCACTCGATTCCTTTGATTTCTTCTCGGTTCAGCTCCATACTCCGCGTAATCGCTCAATTCTTGGCCGGTCTATATCTTTGCAATTGTAACGACCTGCATTTTCATGCCTTAATAAAATTCTATTAATCATGTTATTTGTTTATTTTATGGAATAATAATGGAGAATTAGAAATTTATTAATAATTTTACGAGATAGTTAATTTGTTAAATTACATATAATAAGAGAGTATTTTTAATTGGACTGTTAATTTATTTTATTTGAGTCTTATAATGAATAATTGGACTTTTAATTAATATAGAGTATTAAATCAGGCCCACGTTATTAGTAAGTTGATTATGGGCCCATGTACCCTAAACCTTGTCCAATTGAGAGTAGGTTAAAACACAGATATAAGACACGTAAAACACACACATAACACACAAAAGACATGATAGTTAGTAGAAGAGGAATCGGCCAGAGAGAAAACGAGAAGAAGAAAAGAAAGGAGAGAGAAGAAAGAGAGGAGACTTCCCAACGCGATTGATTCGAAAGAGGCCTGAAAATGATTCTATTACCCCTAAGTCGAACAGGCAAGTAATCTCTTTAGTTTCACGTAGAACTACAGTTAAGGTATTATTATGTTAGACTTGATTGCTCATTGCCCTTTATATATACTAATACATGTGCTTATGGAAATCCATCAATGTTTAACCGTACTGTTCGTACGCGATGTTCAGATTTATGGCTAGATAAAATGATAGTTTTGTAAGATTATCAAAGTGGCAGCGGTTTACGTAATTGGATGGAATGAGTTATATATGTCTTAATAGTTAGATTAGCTTTTAATTGTTTCTACAATCTGTAATGAATTATATATGTCTTAATAGTTAGATTAGTTTTAATTGTTTCTACAATCTGTCATATATTTACAAGAATTAACTTAGTAATAAACTAAATGGTACAAGTGTGCGTGGTTTCACGTTGAGGTAGTGCTAGCGGATCAATTGGCGTGGAACAGTACAATTCATTTATATACAATATTGTTAGTTATTTGAAATTGCTAGTAGTTTCGATGAGCATGTAAGTATCGATATGTATATTATTGATGAACAAACATGTTTACTTAATTGAATGTAGGGTTTTCTCCTAGCTAATTGGATATAGGGTTTTCCCTTAACTAATTGAGTATATGGTGTTCCCTTAATTGATTGAATGTAGGGTTCCGAGCGCCTGAAAGCTTTCCATAACTAATTGAATATAGGGTTTTCCTCTAATTAATTGAATATATAGTTTTTCCTAAATAATTGAATGTAGATTTTTCCCTAAAGAGATTTAAGTAATTGAATATAGGGTTTTCCCTTAATTAAATGAAGTTAGGTATTCCCCTAACTAGTGAATGTATAACTTTTCCTCAAGTATATTTGAATAATTGAAGTTAAGGTTTTCCCTTAACTAACTGAATATATAGATTTTCTAGATACGTTAGACTAATTGAATGTAGGATTTTCCTTAACTAATTGAATATAGGCTTATCCCTTAACTAGTTGAACGTAGGGTTTTTCCTAACTAACTAGAATGTAAGATTTTCCCCAATTAATGTTGAGTATATTTAATGTAGGTTTATCCTCATTTATATGTTTCAAGTCATGTTTACTTTTTATTTGTTTGCTAATTAATGTGATTTAATTATTATATTTATGCTCTTTAAGTTTATGTTTATATTCAATGGAAGTTGAATCACTTCGGTTCTTGCATCATGTTAATGTATGTTCATAGCATTTCACGAGCATACAAAGAATAAGTAAAATCAAGTCATAAAGTATAATGTTTTTCAAAATAAAATGGGTGCACATTGTTCTATGATGCTGGAGTGAGTGGAAATGGGCGCGGGGGACCGGCGTTCCGACCATGTAATGTTAATGTTCAAGGAAAAGGGCCTTCGGGCAAACGAATGGAAATGGGCCTTCGGGCAAAATCACGAGTTCCAAATAACAAGGCCCACTGCGACCCTGATTAGAACGATGTGTTACCAAGTGAGCTCGCGTCCTAAGAATGTTTCAAGGTAACGGAAGACAAAGTTTTATGCGAAAGAAAGTTATGAAAGAAAGGTTTTTAAACAAGGAAAACGTAAAGTCTTTTTAAGTTATAAAAGTTAAAGTCATGCATGAGGTTACTTGTTGAGCTCCTTTAGCTCATTCCACGTATATTGAATATTTTTCAGATGAGAATGCAGAAGAGGAAGGAGATGGCCGGGCTCAGTGACTCGGGAAACCCATGTCAATGAAATTCTTTTATTTTCAAAGTTTGAATTTTTAGTTCATTAAAAGTTGCCTGTCATTGTGTTTTCAATACGAATGTTTTAGACTAGTAGTTATTAGTATTTATTCCGCTGCAAAGTTTTCGAAGGAAGTAAAAGTTTTTACTATTTCATAATTTAGATATTTTTTAAAGTGTTTCTCTTTATTATTATTTTTCGTATTAAAGTTCAAGTAAACTAGAAAGGGCGCTACAGCAATGCTCCAAATTGCCACAAAAGTACTTTAAACATCGTTATTTTCCTGCAAGCGTAATATCTTCTCCACAATGTGAGAACACGACCCATATTACTAAGTTAATGCATGTTTATCAACTCATTATAACCACAATCATGCCCAAAATACATGCAAAACTCACACTAAACAGTTGCCTTTAAGTTTGTTGAGAAAAGAGGGCCTATTTATAAAATTTGGCTCGGGCCTAAAAATTTGAAATGATCGGCCCTGATCATGCACATGAACCAAATGATAGATCCTAGAAAAAAAAATCAATATTCTGGTGCTTTGAATGACAAAGTACAAAACTCATATATAGTTTAGATAATTACGTGTTAAAGAAAAATAGCTACCCAATTAAGCACAAAAATTGCCATAATTTGAATGCATAAATGCTTTTTTCGCTAGTTTTATCTGAAATTATTGAATCAAAATTGCACGTTTCCATTCCCAAGTTGCAAATAAATGGATGATTTGTGTGTTGCATAATGTTAAATTGCTACAATCCCAACCATATGAGAAATATATTAAGGCAATTTACTTATTAGCCCATTCACGCGTTTTGGGAAACAAAAAAAAAAAAAAACATTGGGGCATATAAGTTGTGCTAACAAAATTGGACGAAGTCGCTATCCATGAAACAAGTGGTTCGTCATTCGTCATACCCAACTAGTGATATTGCGCCAAGTGCCCCTACTTTAAAGCAATTTTATGGTGAGTTGGCGTTAACCTATTGGCGCAACTTTTGAAGCTCGTCTCAACTCTCTTTTTTTCACTCGATCATCTTTCTTTTATTTCAACAAAACTAATTTTGACCTATTTCATATATAGTTGACCGAGTGGTGTACGGGAAGTCTCACAATTGAATCTCACACCTCTTCTTGTGATGAAAATTATTTGGTAGTAATGAAAATAGAATTGCTTGGAATCGTGATATATAAAATTCACTTAAAGCTATGTAACAAAGGGGATATTTGATGATAGGAACTTGTGTTTTACCCAACTCCATTCACCATTTGCTAGGTGTATTGTTTTTTTTTCTCAAAATTAAATCAAATTAAATTTACACCATTGGATATTTATTTTTTTTGCAATTGAACAATTACACTTGTCAATTGATATGTAGGGTTGGGTAGAACCAAGTGTGTAGCATCTTTCCCCGAAAATATAGCCTTCACGAGAAAACAAAACAAATGAATTCTTTGAAGATAGAAACGGAAAATAAGAGCTGGTTAACCTTTTATCAGGATTCTATATTTATAGAAGAAAAAATGTATCTATTAAGAATAGACACAATGTTTCAAACAGTTGTATCTGGTCACTTGTGTCTTTTGCAAGCTATGGCAGTTAACAAAATAAAATTCGAAACAAAAATTTATTTCAGAATTTCAAGTACTATCTAAGAACCATTGGGCAAAATTTATTTCGTATTCAGCTTAAGCTTAATTCCTCAAAGATCACATTTGTTTTCTTTTTTCTTTTTACCTTGCCTTGACAAAAAATTAATAAATACAAGCTATACACCATCTCAAACAGGCTGAAATTAAATTTCCATAATTATCCTCTAGCTGTTAAATTAGTATTATACAATATACAGACAGTGAGACAACCAGTAGTATGTACATAATTCAGAATCACCATTAATTATCTTCTAGCGGTTCAAGTAATTTAATAGCATTATATAATAATTAATACGTGAAGGAAACATGGGCATTTAGAGCCGTCAAATGACCATGCCGGGCTGGGCCGCTTGCTGTAATATTGGGTTGTTACAGTTGCTGACCCGTCGGACCAAGGAAAAATTGAAATGTATCGGGTCGAAAGTCAGGCCACTGATTTTGATGGATAAACTTGACCCAATCCATAAAAATATACACAAAATGACTGTCCAACGATTCGGGCCGGCCTGGCTTAATTTTTTGGCCAAATGGGCTGGGGCCAACAAGTCCATGGAACTTTTGGGCCTCCTAAATTGTAGCTTGTCCTATCTTTTCAATGGTGCGATCCATCAGTTTGGACATATTTTGACACCTCTACATGTGATGGATAAAATTGTAGTCTTATTCAGGAAAGTTTTTGCGTTTTGGCAAATTTGGAGATATCTATAAGGTGGAGATAGTAATTTTTGTATGTCATCAATTAGTAGAACGGTCTTAATGATCTTTTTATCATATATGTATCAATGATTACGAAGTTACAGTGAAAGCTGGGATTCCTTTATCAATCAAACCTAAATGTCACGGTATATACGATGTAT
This sequence comes from Rehmannia glutinosa, assembly GCA_016081115.2. Lineage (NCBI taxonomy): Eukaryota > Viridiplantae > Streptophyta > Magnoliopsida > Lamiales > Orobanchaceae > Rehmannia > Rehmannia glutinosa. The sequence goes on from JABTTQ020000183.1 coordinate 104,322, forward strand.
CCAAAAGAGGAATGACAATGGATCTGGGTTTGGAATAAATAGATGGGGTAATTTTCACATCGCAATATGTTTGAGTCGGTGTGAATTGAGATTTCATGTTCAACATTCCTATTAAAGTCATATTCCATTGTATAGGATGAATGACGCATGTATGTCGCATATACAAGATGATGTCCTAGTTATGCATGTATCACTCATCCAATATATTATAATAATTATGTTAATAAAATCTATACAATGTTTATAGTACCATCTTTTTTATATGAAACCACTATATGTTACAATATTTACAGCAGAAAATATTTCTCTAATGAAATACACTACTCTATGCGTTTCACTAAAAAATACACAACACCAGCAATTTTCAAATTAAAAAATAAATAAATACATATTCAATACTAGGATTTAGATCAGGTGAGTCCACATATCTTAGGTGAGTACACGAGACCAAATCTGAGTCATTGATTTAATTTTTAAACGGTTAAGATTAATCAAGTTTTACTATTATTTAATATGTAACTTAATTTAAAAAAGGGCTTATTGGTAATTTTAATTTAAATCAATTTTTGGGAGGGAAATTATTTTTGGTAGTGGGCTAAATTTTAGGAACCGGTTATGGACGTGTAAATCCAAGATATTGCATATCTTTACAGTGTTTGGTAAATGAAGAGTCATTTCCTCCATTCCATCGTCTTCCACACTAAGTCTCTGCAAACTGGTCTCTCTACCGTCTTCCACCATTTTTCTCTGCAAAAAAGTATCCTCTCCTCCACCATCATTCTTCGTGAAATAACCTCCATTAAAGTGAGAATTAAAAATCCCAAGTCCTAACCATACCCAATTTAACCCTCCGCGAAAAATCCCATCTCTTCAGTCGAAAAATCCCCAAATATTCGTTCGAGAATCAAACTCCGGTGAGGGCGAAAATCAGACGTTGTTTTTCACAGAATTTTCGTCTTGGAACTATTAGTTATTTGAAGAACACACCAAAGTGTGTGAATTGTTTTTCCGAGCCAAAACAAGTGTAGGTAGGGCTACTTTTTTTGTCTTTTTATTTTCGTATTTTTTTATTTTTATTGCATTTTCCGAGCCAACAACAGTATGAATTTTCCAAGCCGGCAACAGTGTAGGTAGGGCTACTTTTTTTTTTTTCCGAGCCGGCAACAGTATGAGAAAACAATATCGCTTATTATTTATGATAAATATGCTTTTAATTGCCTATAAATGTGCTTATACGTACCAAAAGTATAAGGGAAATGGTGGAAATTAGTATTTTCCTAGTTTGTCATAACTATAGGGAGATAGTTTTTAATCAGCCCAAAATTGCCTATTGTTTGTCAATAACCATGGTCACATCTTTGTTTTGGACAAGTGTTGGTTGTATGCTTTAATGAGGAAACAATATCGCTTATGTATGTTTTATAGTATGCTTATATATATCCAGTATGTATGAAATGGTTAGGACTTTGTTGTGTTTTTGGTTTAAATTGTCTTTATTATCCGGAAAATGAAGTCCGGTAGAGTTGGCTCTTATGGGATTTTTAAATACATTTTTGTTCTTTGATAATTATGCATTTCCTACCTTTTTTCCAAGTCCGGTAGTTTTGCATGTTGATGCTTTCAGACGCTTATTTGTGTTTAGAATTATGCTTACTCACATTCTATATAATGCTTACTTATCTTATATAGTAAGTTTATTGGTGTTCGTAATTATGCTTACTCAAATTCTATATCATGCTTACTTATCTTATATACTATGCTTAAGTCTGCTAGAGTTGGCTATTATGGGATTTTTAAATACGACAAATCCAAGATTGAATCCTGTCAATGATCATAAAAGATCATAAAGAACAATTGCTGAAAGATCAACAAACAGAATCCCGTTCGGTGAACAAACAAACATTGATCGAAGGATTCGTTGGGGACAAAACCCAACTAGGCATTGTAGTGTTGCCGCCAACACAGGACAAAAATAAGGGAGCGACAATGAGTCAAAAGCCGCCAGTCGAAGGAAGGAGAAAACAATAAAGCGGACATAAAATGAAGAGACGTTATGGGAAATGCGGAGAAATAGGTTCGCACAATAGCAGAACGTGCGATAAGTAGTTGATGTTTTTTTTTTGGAGTGCATGTTTGAGACTGCTTATTAAAGCATTCGATAATGCTTATTTATTCATATTTTATCGCTTATTTTTTTAGGTTTATTTTAGATTATGTACTTATTTGTTTCATATACCTAAAATTTGTTCCTTGAAACTAAAAAAAAAGGTATGTGCTCGATAATAAATATTGTGATTACTGCTGTTTAATTTTTTACCTTGCACTTTGATTATTTACTAGCATATAAAATAACATGATATACATGCTTACAAAAACATTAAAATCTGCTTGCACAACATTTGAATCATGCTTAAAACACACTTGAATACTGTTATATAGTATGTGATACTTGATAAGTTATAATATTTGAAATAGTGCTAACAAGACAATTGATTTTTTTTGCATAACGTTTGAATTCTCGCTTCGAAACATTTGCATACTTGAAATAGTTAAAACATTAAAATATTGCTTACAAAGTGCGGTTGATTTTCGCTTACAAAAGAAGAAGAACACGCTTAAAAAATATTTGGAGTAATGATATAAACATTATAACATACCATGAAAATGAATGCTTACAATAGAGTAACATTCTGCATATTTACCACTTGAATTCTGCTTACATAGGTACTAATCAAAAAAACATTCAAAACATCATTAAAAAGTACATCAAAAGACCAAGCCAAAATTCATCCCTTCTTTAGGAGTCAGATGTTCATCACATTCTGGTATCCAATTCGGAGACGAATCCGTTGTTATTTCAATCCATTGCTACGGAACACTTGCAACTACAACTGTCTCAACAAAAGAGATAAATAAGCAAGATTTTGAAAACACGTTAGCATAATGGTCAATTATTATAAGCAATGTTATACTCATATATAAGAAAGCACGGGATCGAATAAATGGTGTCGTAATCAATAATTTGAGTTCATACAACCTAAATAATGATCAATTAACCTGATCGGTTATAACACCGAACAAACGTGAGCAACATGGTTTATTCATAACAGCAAGCAATTCAAGCACATAAAAAATGCATTTTCGATCATATCATATACGTTTTTTAAAGAAAAAAATGGGACGAAGAATTAAATTTCATGCTTGACTATATGTTCATAATTATAAGCATATTATTATTCACAAATAAGCAATATTATGAATACGAATAAGCAACTTTCTGGGTTAATATGAAGGAAAAAAATGTGGACGAGGAACTAAATTTTAGGTGTTCAAAATTATGTCGGTACGTATAAGCACATTTATAGGCAATTGAAATCACATTTATCATAATGAATAAGCAACTCACCGGGTAAACATACACACAAAAAAAAAAAATGGGATGAAGATATGTCATTTTCTCGGACTACCAAGAAGTTTGATTTGTAAGCATGTATTTTTCAAGTCATAAGCAATATTACGAGACACTCATAAGCATATTGTTGGGTAATAATTACAAAAAAAAAATGGAATGCATTGATCGAATCATTGATTTTAGGAAACATTACGAATCAAATTTTAAGGGGATTCAATAAAAAAAATGGCAATGAAAATAATTTCGAAGGCAAGAAAATGTGTTACCTTGTTCTTCATTAGTATTGAAGTTTTCTTCATATGTGTCATCCATTCTTTTCTTTCTTGATTCAGCGCTGCAAATGACGAATTTTCAGTGAATTGGGAGATTATCTCAGTTACAGAGAACGGTGGAGAAGGTGAAATGGAGTGGACGATTTAATTGAATAACAGATTTGATTGACTTTGATTGTAACTCATCCTATTTTAGTGGAATTTACTAGATTTAGCTACCATAACTTATTATTATATGGACTAATCTACCCTCATTTGGCTGTATCGAATGACTTATCAGCAAATAAGCAGGATTAATCTCAGCTATTGAGATCAATTTATTTATGACTTGGATCTGGTCCTACGTACTCATATAATAGGGGGGTCCTATATAACCCTCCCCCTTCAATACTATACTTATATTTCTTGTATATACTATAACCTTCAAATTTTAATGCACATATCACGAAGCATTTCCCTTTACTTCAAGGCGCGTTCTCCAAGTTTGCCAATAAGTAGTGAATCGTATATAGATCACTTAAGAGTTAAGTCCACAAATTGTTAATAAATAAATAAAAAACACTCATATTGCAACTGGGGTCAAATTGCAACTGAGGTCAAATTGCAACTGTCTTGATAGCTATTCAAAATATAAGATTAATCCCAAACAAATATACATATCAAAGATTGAGGAAAAGCTAATACGTGTTAGCAAATTGATCAGTTGTACAAATCATGTTAATTAGTGGTCCACAGCAGATAATTTGGCTTCCACCTTCGGGCATGGGGCATTGCTTTCACACCCAATTTTCTATTGATGGGTCACATCTCAATTGAGACAGTATAAGACAGTATAATTTTTTTTTTACTGTTTCCTTTGTTTTCTTTATTTAAAACAGAGATGAAATCAATCGATTTAATAATATTGTAACAGCACAGATGTACAACACGAATGAGATTGGACATATTTTACAATATATCTCAAAAGAAAATCCCAAATTAATTCAAACCAGAAATAGCTGTATAGTGAGGTAACAACAATAAATAAGTCTAGTTAGTCCTCTCGATTTCGCCAAAAGTACGCGCTAAACGAGGGTCCCCTTAGTTTCCTACAACTATTTATAACCTTTTCTTTGACTACCAAAAAGTTAAATTAATTTTTTTTTTTTAAAACAAAGGAACCCCTTCATTGATTAATGTAACTCAACTACTCCACTGACTTATTTGGTTTTTTCCTAGTGAATTATTCAGTGATCATTACTCACTCATGAATCATGGAACCAAAATGTTAAAACACATTACCTGTCAATGTACAGTCTCGTCATCACCTCATTAACAAGTATCGCAATATAGAGTCTTAATTCGTTTCCCCTCTATTTCAGTGTGTATGTGCTTTGTTATGGATCAGAAACATTATCACAAATACAAATATAGGTTGATGACACAATCATTCATCATAATTAACCCCAAAACTTTAAATAGTAATTAATACCCTTTGCGAATTTTTACTTTATATATTTCACCCAAATCCAGAATTTTAAAAAGGAAGGTATCACATATATTAAAAAAAACAATGCGCACAAACATTATTTAATATTTAACGTGGTACAACCCAAAATAATACAAATAAAAAAGAAAATCAATATCATTTAAAATAAAATTTCAATTGCAACTGACAGATCACAATTTGAATATAGAAGAAAAATCGGAAGATTTTTACCTGAAAATTGTAGAAAGACTATCAAATTTCAAGAAATATTGTCCATACAAGTTATGAGTATGAAATTTGAATAATTTGCTGAAGAATTTTCTATTGAGTGAATATTGCTATATTTATATATGAGACGAGAAAGTTGGGACAAAAACTATACGACTACCTGTTGAACAAAGTTGGGTTAAAAAAAGAGTTCATATTAAGAAAGATTACATTATAGTTTTCTATTAATATTATTATTATTATTATTATTTTGCTAAAATATTATTTTTTATTCTTCAAATTGTGGTTATAATCGTAAATAGGGTCAGAAACGATCCGAGCCGAGCGAGCGAGCGTTGTTTGCCAAATGTTTGTTTATTTTTGGTCTTGTTCGAGCTCGGCTCGAGCTCGGTTTGGATTGTTAAATTTGTGTTCGTGTTCGTTCATTTAATTTTTATAATGTTCGAATTTGTTCACGAACATGTTCGTGAACATGTTCATATTCGAGTTCGTGTTCGTTACGTGTACGTGAACGTGTTCATATTCAAATTTGTATTCATAAACTGTTCGTGAACAATCAATAATTTTGTTCACGAACGAACAAACAAACAAATATCAATATTTAAATTAAATAACAATATTTATTATTAATTGAATAATAATCGAGCTAATAGTTGAGCCCTTAACGAGCTTGTTCACGAACAATTCTAAACAAACATTTATAAACGAATACTAAACTAGCTTGTTCACGAGCTATTAATGAACGAGTATAGGATTGTTCAAGCCATGTTCGTCTATTTAACGAGCCCTAAAATTTGTTCGTTTATGTTCATTTAACTAAATAAACAAACATAAACGAACAATATCCGAGCTTATTCACGAGTAGTTTGTCGAACGCTCTGTTCGTTTACATCCCTAACTGTAAACCATGTACCACGCTGGCTCCGCCTCCCCTAGTGCATTTCACGTTATAAAAGTTAGATACTCTCTCCGTCCTAGTAAGATAGACCACCTTTCCTTTTTTGTCCGTCCCAAATTGTAGGTTTGTTTCATTATTGAGAGTATTAATTACACAACAATAGACTAAACTACCTCTATTTAATTCACTTTGTTTGAGACCAATAATGATATACTCTCATTTAATACAAGAACATAGTAGGAAAAATATGGAAAAAGATTATGATCCCAATTATATTTATTGTGTTTTCTTAATCTGTGTGAAATACTCTATTTGTCTATCTTATTTGGACAGAGGGAGTATATCAGAAGGATTTTAATTCTTTTATTTACTAACATGAAGTCGATCGTAATACACTCTTTGATTTTTCTCTTAAATACTAATGAATTTGCTCTTGACATTAAGACAATAAAACTCATGATATGAGACGGTCTCACGGATTAATTTCGTGAGACGGATCCTAAAATGATTCGCATTAGCTAACTCGTTTGAAATTGAATCTGACTTGCTTTGGTTTGTAAAATAAGTTGGATCCGTTTCATAAATTTCAATCTGTGAAACAATCTCACATGAGACAAACTCTAACATTAATGCATGCTATCATTTACCCAATTTATTTTTTCTTTTTCCGGTAAATGAAGGCCAACAGCCTTCATCTTATGACATATCTCCACGGATTGAGTTATGAGGGTTACAGAAATTGGTAGAGATGGCCGATGGGGTCGATTTTGTCAAATCGAAGATTCGTTCATTCAAAATCTGTTAAGATTTGAATTCAAATTTGTTACGGAGTTCAGACTCGACCATTTTAACCCTCCAGGCTAATTTAATAATTTTAAAAAAAAAGTATTATTTATTAGTACATACGACTACAGTTTTATAAAAAATATAATAATTATAATATCGCAACATATATAGAATAAATTTTAAGAGATATATAAAAATCCAAAAATTATTCGGACAGTATACAATCATAAAAATATATATCGAGTAGGAGAGGGTCCAGAATTTGAGGGGTGTTTGGCTAAACTTATTTAAAAGATCTTATAAGCTCCTATATCTTATAAGATGTTTTTAGAGCTTATATGTCGTTGAAGTGTTAGGATAAAATAAAATGACGTGACTTTTAAGATATTATTAAAGATAAATTTGTAATTAAAATATTTAAAATTAAATGAGAATGTTGAAATAAGATTTTTTAAAAAAATTAGGATTCCCTATCTTTTTGAAAATAGCTTATAAGATCTTTTTTAAACACAAAAATTTTTGGTCGACGGTCTAACGGGTCTTTCCCATTAGATGGACCCAACCCGACTCGGGTTTTTGTGGTTTCATGGACCAATGGTATTTTTGTAATATTTTGGGCGATGTCATAAGATCTCGGGACAGGTTACATATCTCGTAATATTAGGGTCCATTAAAAATATTAATTTTTCCTAGAAAAAGTATTAGTAATACACATGAAAAGTGTTAGTAATCCCCTTAAATAATATTTTTAGTTGCCCTCATAAAAAGTGTTGATTTTTCCTTCAAAAGTATCTAAAATATATTACTCCTTCGTCCCAAAGAAGAAAGACCAACTTTCATTTTTCATCCGTCTCAACATAGGCTTGTTTTCTTATTGGGAGTATTAATTACACAACAATATAGAACAAACTATCATTATTTAATTCACTTTGTTTGAGATCGACAATGATATACTCACGTTTAATGCAAGAGTGAGGTTGAAAAAATATGGAAAAAATTATGATGCCAATTATATTTATTATATTTTCTTTATATGTGTGAAATACTCTATATGTCTATCTTAATGGGGCGAAGGAGTAATTGTCCCTTGAAAAGTATTAGAGTGACGTAATATTAGTCAATCCTCAAAAGTATTAGTTTTTTTCTGTGAAAAATATTAGTAATAGACTTGAACAATTTTTTCTTAATTTTCGTGAAAAATATTGATTTTTCACGCAAAAGTATTATTATTCCTTAAAACATATTAATAGTCTTACTGAAATATATTAGGTTTTCTGGTTAAATATATTTTAGTATTCCTTCTCAAAAGTATTAGTAGTAGTCCTCACAAAAAGTATTAATAGCGATTATAAAAAATATTAGTAGCCCTCCTTAAAAGTATTAACATTGATGTGATCGTTGAGGTGTAAGTGGTTGTGTGGGTCAATGGGCAGATTGACCGTAGGTCAGGTATTTGTATCCATCTAATCGATTAGATAAAGACTAACCATTTTTTGAAAAAGTTTAACAAACAAATTTAATTATCTTATAAACTCTCAAACATTCGTCATATAACAAATTTTGAAAAGCTTATAAACTCCGTCAAACACCCATTAAGTTGGGTTTTATTCCACCAAACCAAAAAATTGGAGACCGTATATATACACTCTTGTGCCTAAATGATGTACAAATACATACATACATACAGACACAGTCACACACAATTAATGAGAGACAGAGAGAGTAAAGAGAGGGTGCATGGGGTGGTGGTCATTTCTGGAAGTCCAGCTGGTAGGGTCAGGTTTTTTGTCTTTTTGCAATTACATTCAACCCTTTTAGCCCTTGTTATAAGCCCACCCCCCTCTAACAAATCACATTCTTCACTTTCATCTCTCTCTCTCTGTATCTCTCTCCTCTCCCTTGAAAGAAGGCGAAAGTTTTGGGGGATAAAGGGATGAGAGGCCACAAACTCAGATATATATAAAGTGTACGTTCGCATAAAAGCTGATATATGATCAATAAAATTAATTGGGAGCTTATTTTTTGCGGGGAATGTTGTCTGGCTCGAGGACTTTTGCTTTTTGATCTTGTTATTTCTTTCCTTTTTCTTTTTTTATATTAATTGAAGAATACATAGATCTATTGCTAGTGTCGTCGGACCAGGCTTCATTCCCCCCAATTATTGCTCCCATTCACTGGATCTTTGATTTAAAGGTGAGATCTTTAATTTATTTTAAGTTCTTATATGAGATCTTGCTAATTATCAATCATTTTTTTTTTTTGCCGGTTTTAATTCGTGGATGAATGTTGGGTTTTTTGTTTTTTTGGAAGTTGTTCGTTATTGCAGGTAGCAGATTGGTGTAATGATTAAGGGATCTTGACTTTGTGGTTTTTTGAATTTTTTTTTAACTTTGGTAGAAAGGTTTTCATCATTGCATACTTTTGGTTTCTGTTTTTCTCACAGGTTATGATGGTGTTTCGTGTCAGATGATTCCCTTTTTCTGGGTTTTATTAACATTCGTGTAATTTTTTTGTTATTCATGTCTTTTAGCATCAGATCTGGTTGTTTCTTGAATTTTCGGATTCGGATCTACTTTTTGAGTTTTTTTTGGTCAAATTCTTCACAATATTCTAGGGTTGAATTTGCTGGGAAGATTGGGGATGTTTTTACATATATCTACAAACAATAGGCTGATTGGATTATTTCTGATTCTTTTCAGCAAATTTATAATGGTTGTTGACTTGTTTCACAATATTTGTCTTCCATATTCTTTCCTGTTTCTCTGTACACATAATTAATAATGCAACTTTTAATTACACACAGAAAGAGTGTACTATTTATTTTGTTTTGCTTTGTACTTTTCAAATAGTCACGGATCAAATAAATCAGTAAAATTTCCTTCATTAAAAACCTCACAATTTTGATTTGCTATTTTCTCTTGTTTAATTAACAGTCATCATCCTTCAGGTAAGTATTGACGGTTTGAGAAATGGAATAAAAGGCCTTCTAACTTATATTTGCATCACTTCTCAAAAAAAAAAAAAAATCTTATATTTGCATTGAAGTAAAACCCTAGCAATTGTTCACCTTAAAATCTATGAAAACTATCATAATTTCATCATTAGCTGTTTCAAATCTTTCATTTCCAGTTTTAACGACAATCTATTATATTAGTCATGCAGCTCATGTGGCCTAAGAATGAACACTAATTACTTATGGAGATTGTTAATTATTCACATGACCTGTCATGTCCAGTTGAATTACATTAGAATCCGTGCTTGTGACGGGTTACTATTCATTGAAAACCACGAAATTAAACAGTTGATTGAAAAGATAAGTCGTTTCTCTTAGACCCCTACTAACGTCACTCATCAAATTAACTTCCATAGTTCTATTATATACATTATACATATGTACTCGTTTTCAAAGTTCACAAATTTGCATTTCTCGATCGGCTAATATGTCTATATATAATGCATTATTTGTATGGTCGATTGTTTGTGGTCAGTGGTCGTAGCATGGATTTGTTCTTGGAATACAATGGGAGTTTTTGCAAATCAAAAAAAAAAAATGTAGATTTTTTCTACGTGGAAGCTGAGAATAACTTTGTTTAGAGTTTGCAAACACTTGTGCAATGTCTAGTTGCAGTTTAGCAAACCATGAATTAATTTTCCGTTGCTTGGATAATTAGATTATTAAAAGGATATGATTCACAAATTCTAGACTGCCTTTGATTGGAAAATGTTCTCTTGTCACGAACTATATATTAGCTTACAAATAGTGATACATTTGTATTTAAACTCCACATATTGTGTTAATGCTTGTCTTTGCATATAGTAAAAGATGTTAATTAGTCTGGTAATGACATATGTCGAGCCAAGACCTGAGTGGATACTAGTAATTAATGATGGTGAACGGGCATTTTCAGACAAACGAGGAGTGTGGGACCCAAAGCCATGTTAAAATTATAGGCTGAAACCCTAGGTTCAACTCTGCCGACCGTGGCTATTTTTTTTTTTTTTGGTTTGTGTTTGAATATTGATAGAGGTAGCATTATATTATCGACTGACATGCTGCAGGCAGGGCACTCATTCTCAGGAGCGGAACTCTCAATATATCTTTTCTAGTCTTTTTCCTGTTGTCAAAACAATGTAACACAAAATACCAATTCTTTTACCTTCACCTTTACAATCATAAGAAAAGTTGTACCATATATAATCAAGAAAACAGCCAGCAAATTATATATTCATCAAAGAAACTAAAATCACTGAACTACTTAAATATAGCTGATTAACGTACGTTGATGTCTGCAAATGTAGTATAAATTAGTATTTAATAGAAAAACCAAAATTTGAATTTGTGAATCATATAATAGTGGCATCAATTCATGCCTATGCAGAAAAGATTAATTACACTGCCAGAAAGTTTCATATAGAAAGGGCTTGTTTGTTTGTGAATCTGGAAGAACGGATTAGCCCATTTATCCAACAGTATCCTCTATTTGGTGCATGGGTTACGGGATTAATTTGAAGCTCACGAGTCACCCCAAGATTATTTTATCCTCACCTTGACGTGGATTTGCTTTTCCAGTTTTGCCCTTGGTTTAACTGTGCATGGGTGGGGAAATATTGAATAATTGAGGGAAAGGGTTTTTATTCATCACACTCTATCATAATATTTATCCAATTCTATCAACAAAAACAAACGAGCCCAATAAAAACATAATGCTTAATAGTTCACATCGTTGGATTGAAAGAATCCGGCCCACCATAGACAAACAAATAAATCACAATATAATCTATATTTAAATTAATTGAGCTTAATAACTATATATATATATATATTAATTGAGCTTAATATATATATATATATTAGTCTTTGAAATTACAGAAAATTACTCCCGCTTACTGGATCCAAATGTCCAAGGATCAAACTTTTGAAGATGACGAAATTCCTCGGAATTGAAAACACACTCAGGCAAAGGAACAGTATAACGTTTTCTATCATAACAATACGAATAAGTCATCAGTTTCCTCCTAAAAGCCTGCATCTGGGCTCTTTCTTCCCGTCTCATATCATTAGAAAGCCCAACCCAATTAGTCAAGTAGTAGTCATTGCACTGGGCCACTGTTTTCTCGGTTTCATTAAATGGGCACCCATTCAACACAAAACTAGAATACTTAGCAATAAAAGGCCCATAACTGAGGTCCAATTTGTACTGTCCTCCAGTGGCCCAATCCGACCCATTCCATATAGTCCCATACAAACTCATTTCCTTAGAAGGAAAATCACCCCCCATGGATTCAACCTTATTCACGTGCCTAATGGGAACACCATCAACATAGTATGTTATTCTGTTATCCGTCCACAAAATCCCATAACGATGAAAATCATCGGACGGGTCGAACCATAAATCATATCTCTCTTCTCGTCCCCTATTAGTGCTCCCATTTCCGTAGAAGTTTGTTTGGAGTATCCAGTTTTGGCCGTGAATGTGTCCTAAAAACTCGAAATCAATTTCGTCGCGGCGGAAGGGATATTTGTGATTATTGCATGCGTAGAAGGCGACGACTACGCCCGCCGTGTAGTTTTCGGGCAATTTTAAGGATGTTTGGAAGTATCCATGCGCGTACATTAATTTGGAGTGGAAGCCAGAACTGGTTGTTTCATCCATGATGATCTGCACGGAATTGTTGGACTCGTAAGGGATAATGTTACGTTCTCCGTACAATGGATTGAACCCTTGATTGAATGAAACTATTGATGATGGAATATTAGCACATGATAAATTGAAAATGACGCTGCAAACAAAAAGAAAAAACAGATGGTCACGACCCATTTTTTTTCTTCTCTATTCTTTAACTTCAAATCTAATTATTTAATTCGATCGTACGGTATTTATATTTGTAATTACTATCTTTTGAGGATGTGTTTCGTGTTTGTTAGAAAAAGAAATATTTGCAAGGAAAGATGACGTTTGGATAATGCTGAAAACATAAAGGAGATTTGAGACCAAATCCAGGACTAATAAATTATGGGAGCAAAGATTTTGTTTTTATGATCAGAAACAATTAATCAGGGCGTGTTTTCTTTTCTTTTTTGACAATCAACGATCAGTGCGTGTTTTCTATTTATGATTTTTGGGTTCGATGAATTTATGACGCGGAGCTCACTTTGTTCTTGGAGATCTTGTTTTCACTTTTCAGACACTTTTGTATGATAGGGTAAAAAGCATTTAAGTCGCCAGATTGTTTACATGATTACTGTTTTAGTTCACTTTTGAAATTGAGCCACATTTACTTTTTTAAAGCATTTTTGACTAATTTTTAAATCTTAACCAACACGTAATGAAAAGCCAAACTTGGAGAAGAATCATAATATACCCTTCACATTGATGTATTAAGGTCTTCAAGATCGATTTTGGCTAGAGTTGAAAGATGAACCAAACTACTCGATATTCGATTCGAGATCGATCGTTAAAAGTTTGTTTGACCTCAGTTCGTTAACATAACGAACCGAGCTTGAACATATTTTTTCGGTTGATAAGATGTAAAGATAGCCTCGAGCTCGACTCGATTCGTAAAAAGAATAAACTGTGCAAAAATATCAAGCTACTCGAACTCGATAGGTATTCGTCTCGACTATAGCTCGAGAGCTCTATTCAATTAAATCAAACCAAGCTCAAACATAATTTTTGAAGCTCGAATAAATTCAAACAAGTTTAAATAATACTATGTTCAAACTCGACTGACTCATTTACAAAATACACCCTTAATTTTAGCTCAACTTCACAGAGCAGTGTTGGATTACATTTCATTTTATTTTTTTTGAGAAAAGATTACATTTCATTTTAAGTATTAAAGAATTTTAATTTTTCGACATAATTTACTTCACTTAAAATATCCACGTTAAACAGCCTAAACCTTCAATTATTATTATACATATCGCATATAAATACCACTAATGTACAAAAATAAAATTTTTAAAAACTATATACACGATACACAAACTAAAGTGTAACACAAAATTAACCGTATTACCCACATCAACTCTTTTTCTTACAAATGGATACTGATGGAACAATTTCCTATTCCACATTGCTATCTTTGTATCGTAGCGCCAGCCAATGATTAAAGCAAACGAACGAACATGGAGAAACTTTCCAAGTTACATGGCCTACAATATCTGTACAACAAATTTCTTCCCTGAATCCTCAAGGGAAAAAGGTCCCTCCAAATGTACAACACTTTAATTGCTATCACCAATCAAATGCATATTCGGAAAACTACTGATGTCTCATGTTTGAACTACGAAGCGTTAAACCATTTAAAAATTTGGTATATCCGAGTATACTGAGTTTTCCATCGCTCCTTATCCAGTCTCTGAGCAAAGAATGAGCAGAAGGTCCCACGTTTAACTCCTGCATCAAAAATCTAGCAGATTAAAATATGGAAGCAGCAAGTATCAACACAAGGACAATTTATAGTGTTTAGATACCCGAGCTAATTCGTCTACTGATATCACTCGATTTCCCTCTTGTTCAAAATGATCAAATGCTGTGGACGCTATTTCCTCCCATTTCTCAAGGGCTTCCAATTGATATATGCTAATTGCAGCTGCACAAAACTCTTCAAACTCCATCTTTCTATAAGACAACGGCCCCATCTGAATAAAACAACGAGCTTTGTGGGGAACATTCACTAATTACAGAAAGAAAAAGTTCTCTTAAATAATTCAATCCACAATTCAAGAGTTAAGCTAACTGAGAACAGTATATTGGATGAGAATATCATCTTAGAGATTACTATACAGAATATACAAAGTACATTTTAGAGAAAAGGATAATCATTAAATATGCTGACCGCGTGTAGAATATCTGGAACCCTAGACACCTTCATAGCGTCAGTAGCATTTCGTGCAACAGCCTGCAATTCAAGTAGAGATTATCAGCAACATATAATACCTTTGATTTAAAGAAAACTGCTAGAATACTATAGGAACCAAAAAAAAAAGTTGATCCATTTTCCTTTTTTTGTTGTTTTTTTTCTTTCTTTCATTTAATGTACATTACTCGATGAAGAAAAAATACACAGCAGGAAACATTTGGAAGTCTGATAAATCTCACAGCAATCACATGAAAGAGAACACAACTTGTTAACCTCAGCATATGAAAATTGTTTTCAAACAGGATGAAGATTGATAACCTTTCTGAAGTTCTCGAGAGATACTTGACCGTCTTCACTAGGCTCCAGAAGCATAAACTGTGCTCTAAGATAAACCAACTCATCCTCGGTCAGAGCTTTTGAAAGAGCCTACCAGTGTTGAAGAAAATCAAATGAAGTGTACAAAAGTATTTCACCAAGGTATCACAAGTATCAGAAGCTCTCATAAGAAAGTAAAGAAAATCTGCTATCATCGGAGGGCAACTTTATGTGAAATTAAAATTCTGTTCATTAAAATGCAATCAAAGAGATGGGAAGAAAACTTATCATCAGATGTTATATGAATCCCAAGCCTCTCATGCTAATAACTGATAGAAGCGTGATTGTAAGACAAAAAATACTGCCAGTATAGCAGATCGGGTTCAGCTAACTGATAACTATGACGTGAACAAAAAACAAAAAATTAGTAGAACATTCACAGAGCACTCGATATCTAAGCCAACTGAACAATTTGTTACAAAAATTGATTTGTTTTGCAATGACCGTTTACAAGTTTGAAAAAAAAAAAGACAAATTATAGGAGAAGAAAAAAGTAGAAGGCAGAGGTATCTTGGCCAACTAACATGGGTTGACTTGAATAGTGTGAGATGAGTACACAGTCCTAACAATTGAGTAAAATATAATCAGCATAACAATCAGTAAAATGTTTTAACAACGATGGAGTAGTACCTTTAGTGCTGTACGTTTGAAAGGAGTGGCATGTAGATACGACTTGACCAACTTATAGACTAGTATGTCTAATGGAATAGGATGGCTCTCACTCCGCAACCATGGATGAGCTGTAGTTGCAAAAGGTTTGATCAGCACATGCCCAATGATAAGAGAAGCAAATGCAATTTTATTAACGAAAATGCCTCAGACTGACTGGACAATTATGCCTTCGTAAAGAATGGTAAATTACTGTTCCTTAGGAAACATTTAGCATAAGCCATTGAATATAATTTCCGTAAGTTAGTAATATTGAATGCCCGTTACCCAGGCCCCAGCAGCCCCCAACCAACATATAAGTAAATAAAAAGAATAAAGAATAATACAATAAATTGTTCTCCAGCAACAACTCCTGGTAAATAATTTTAGAAATGCAAAACCAACATTCTTAGCCATAATTATGGGTTAGAATTATTTCAAAATCATTGAGTAAATTACTAACTCAAAGCTTGAGCAGCAGTCATTCTTTTCCGGTAGTCCTTGTTTAAAAGCCGTTTTACAAAATCCTTGGCTTGTGGTGAGACAGAAGGCCAAGGCATGTCCTCAAAGTTTGGGTCAGCTCTTAAAACTGAACGAAATATTCCAGACTCTGTACGTGCCCAGAATGGTCTGCTTCCACATAGTAAAATATAGGTGATGACACCGATACTCCAAATATCAGCCTCCACACTGTAAGATCTGTGGAGAACTTATAGTGCCACATAATAAGCACTTCCAACAATATCATTTAGTCTTTCATCTGCATAGACCATGAAATAGGAGAGAATTGAAGCTTAGACGTCAATTTATGCAAAGAAGACTTGGTGTGAAATAAAGTTACAAATGAATGATAAGTAAAAAGATGCTCCATATAGCAGCTTTGCATATAAGAATTGTTTTAGCGCATTGGAACAACAGAAGCAGCACCTTTCTAGTGATATCCATTCCATACACATAGATTAACAATTATATTTCTGTTATAATGAAAAAAGCTTGTGATGCAAGTAAAAGTTCATTGAGATAGCTTGGTATATACTAGCAGTACTGCAAGCAACAGCAGGATTTAATCAAACACCAATGCTATAGAGTTCCAAAAACTGGATTAGACATAATAAAAAAAATGTCACTATATGTATCATATATATTTCAAGGTCAGCAATAGAGAATTAGTACAAATGGGGCACAAAAATGAAAAGTTCAATTGCAAAAATTTAAATGAGCACCGAAAGTTACTTGCCAACTTAAGAGACCTATATTTGTCCCATTAGCAAGTGACCCAAGAAAAACTTATCAAACTGCATAAGTAAATAATACAATGACTGCATAGGGCAAGTGAATAGACTTAAAAACAAGCATATTGTAATCTAGTTCCTTTGCATTCATTTTTCAATCCTTCAAGTGCGGCAAGGTCTCAGAAGTATCTATTTGACCCTGCAGTGCACTTATCTTAATGTAATAACATCACCTGATGGAAGTAAATCTGTGGGGGTTACGAAAAGAACAAGTAATATGCAATTATTGATTTGCATGAAGCATTAAATAAAAGGCAAAAAATAAAATAACACGGTAACTTCACTATAGATACCTGGCCTGATGAAGTCCGAAAGTCCAAAATCAATGAGCTTCATATCGGCATCTTCACTTCTAGAAGTGAACAGAAAATTCTGTGAAGTAATTGAAGTTAGCATCAACTTCAAGACTTATATGTTAGTTACCATTAAAGAGATCTAGTAAACAGGTTGGGAATAGAAACTCTCCATATACCTCAGGTTTTAAGTCACGATGCACAACACCTTGAAGGTGACAAAATGAAACGACACTTAGAATTTGTACAACAATAAGTTTTGCTTCCTCCTCTGTATATCTACCACCTCTGAAATGAACAGACAACTATAGTTTTTGTCATATCCATCAGAAACGATGGTTGATAATGAGAAAAGTTCAACTTTGCAACTCCCTCTTTCTGTTCACTTTTATGTAATGGATTACGTTTAAGAAAAAAAAGGCATTATCACTTACTTTGACAGTATCCTATCCAGTAGTTCTCCACCTTCACACAACCTTCAAAAAATAATAAATTAAAGTTCCGTTTGGAAGGAAGATTACAAAAAGTGTGAGAGAAACATAGGGATAAGGATATACATACTCCATTACTATGTACACATTACTGGCATCCTCACAAGCATCATAATATCTAACTAGATGCCTGTGGCCTGAAAGAGATTTCAAAATTCTCACTTCTCTGCGAACATCTTCAATGGATATTGCTGTTGTCATCTGCCAAAGAAGCTTAATCAGCTATATATCCTTTTACATAGGTTCATAATCTACAGATTCAAATACATGAAATAGGAAGGAAAATGGACAAGCATAAGATTACACTGAGCTACACTTGGAATAGTTAATGGAAGAAGAAAGGATGTGTGATGCTTTATAGTTTGTTTCATTTCATTTTACCTTCCACCCTTAAATTCCATCTGTACTTGTCTGTAATGACTGTGATCAAGAAAATAACAAGTTTCCATAATACAAAAGCTTTATTGCAATCACCAGTAAGAAAGCATCCAAAATACACATCTCTTTGCGAACTAATCTGAATAAAGCAACTTAATTTTCAACAAATGTGTAACCAGCGATGGATCGATGGTTTTCTGACATATCATGAAAACCACATGTTTTTGCTTATAACAATAACTCTCCAAAATTAAGAAAGTGTATACTGAAAAAAAACGTAATTTATTTTGCTAATGAAATACTAAAATGCATACTGTCTAACTAAGAAACATTGCTGCTATACAAAAAGAACAGATGCAAAACGTAATTTATTTTGCTATAATACAGGATAAAGCAAAGGAGAAATTTACACTTACTAAAGCTGAAATCAATAAACAAGTGTATATAACTATCAGAAAAAGCATTGTGGCAAGATATCTTCCCTGCTCTTAAGAGTTATAGCATTAACCACATTATGAATCTGACTAGAGAAGAATCCGAATTTAACTTCACAAAAACCACAATGATTCATCCATTAAAAACATATAAGTCTCTAGGATCATCTGCTCCTACCTGTTTGTTCAAATTGCTTGTCAGTGATAAACTCCCATCAACTTGTGTTAGTAATGGTCTCATTTTTCAGTGCCACATTTATCCATTTTTGTTGAACCAAAATGAAGGTCTTTTGGAAATTTCTTTGAGTTTTTATCTCAAGTTACCACTTAAATCATCTTTCAAGAAGTTCATCAGCTTTAAAACACTTTACCAACTTACATTTTCCATGGCATGACATCCCATCTATCTAATCTAGAGTTTTCGTACTTGAATACCAAATATTAGAGGAAAAAGAAGAAACATTTCAAATTCACCAGTCATTCTATAGATTTTTCTTTTCCTATATCTTAGAGATATTCGAATCGATCTCCATCAATCGATGTTAATTGGCTCAAAGCAAAATCGCATGTGATTGCAGATTGCAGAAGCTACAAAAATGTAGCTTGGGCTAAAAGAAACTCTTAGAATCAACTATTTGGAAAAAATATCTACTGGAATCAAATCTTTAAAAAGCTTGCCAAGTCTACCTCCATACATTATAATCTCACTCCTCAATATCAATTTATAAGGCTTTCTTATTTCATACAACATTTACGTATTGCTTCTCTCCTTAGTTGTACACCCTCATCGTTATACAACGAAAGGAATATTATACATTAGCTGAGGCATTCAAGTTTCTGTTGGGGTTGCTTTCAAGTTCAACACATGTGGCCTACCTACAATTTTTGACTATGGAAAGCAAAGCAAACTTCTTTTGACAAAGGTGGTGTGAAATTATGACAAAATTATCATTCAATTCTTGTCAAAATTTCGGCAAATCAATTGTTTGAAAGGTGGATGCTTGTATTTGGCAAGTATCCTTCATCCTTTGCCTATAAATAGGCATGCTCGTGCAAAGAAGAAAACACACCAAGCAATTAGCATTTTAGCAATTGCAGAGAAGAAGAGAAAATAGAGAGTAGAAAGATTTCTATAAGTGTGTGTTTTGAGTGAAGAAAAAGGGAGAAAAATTAGTAGTAATTTTTCATTCTCACCCAAAAATAGCATTCCTATTTTTCGGGTATTCCAAGTTGAGCAACTTGAGATATTTTGTTTATCCCCTATATTTAGGGAGAAATTTTGTAAACTCTATACATTTTAGTGGAGGATTTATCCGGACTACGATCTCGTGGTTTTTCCCGATTTAGGTTTTCCACGTAAAAATTCTTGTGTCCTATTTTTTATCGTCTTGACTATTATTCTTGGTTTGGTTCCCATTTTTAATCCACAACGGGTGGGTGGAAAAGATTTTACTATTTCATTTGTCTGAAGCGACGTCATTTATTTTGACACTCTTTCCCAACAAGTGGTATCGAGCCACGTTGTTGCGGATTAAAAAATGGAGGAATCGACATCCGTTGGTGGGATGTTCAACTCAGCGGATCCAACTATAATATTTGGAAACCAAGTATGTTGGATCTTCTCTCTGCAAGGATCTTTATTTGCCCTTGAAGGTGATCTTGCCAAACCAAAAGATACAAGTGATGATTTGTGGAAAATCCTACACGAAAAATTGTAGGATATATCCAGGCGTTTCCTTGGCATAGCATTTTCCATCATTTTGCTAATGAGGAAAAGGGTGATGTTCTATGGAAAAACATTGAAACCATGTTTGAGAGGAAAAATGCTGAACAAAGCTTCTATTATCGGAAAAATTGTTAGAGCTCGGATATACGGAAGGTGCGAACATGGCCAGAGCACCTAAATTCATATGGTCGATAAATCAATCTACCACAATGAAAATATCCTTGATGATGAAGTAATTGCTTTATTGTTGCTCATTTCGTTACGATAGTTGGGACACGCATGAGTGCCAAGAATCGATGCCCCAAATGGTGAATGAGTGACTATGCAAATGGTCGGATTGTCTTCTTAATGAAGAGTCGAGGAAGAAAGGAGTTAGAATATTCTTAAGTAAAAGCCTTAGTAGTGAAAATGACAAGCGGGGAAGGAGCAAGTTTAGAGGTTCTCAAAATAAAAGAGACAAATCCGGGGAGGTCCGAATCCAAGAAAGACTTCAAATGTCATTATGTGGTGGTCCAAATCACTACGAGAGAGATTGTAGAAAGAAGAAAAGAGATCAAAAGAATGGAAATAATGAAAACAAGATCGATGACAAAATATTTATTGCAGCTGCAGATTGATGGTGATGTTGTCATCATTTGTGATGATCTTTATGCTCGATTACGCATGCCAAAGTGATTTGGATTATTGATTCGGGAGCTTCATATCATATCACACCTCATCGTGATATGTTCACATCATCTGTTGGTGGTAGCTTTGGCAAAAGTCGAATGGCCAACCATGGTGTGGCGGAGGTCGTTGGCATAGGTAACATCATATTGAACAACGTCGGAAAGCGGACTCGTGCTCGAGGATGTCGGACATATTCCGACATTCGACTCAATATTATTTCCATGGCAAGCAGCGATCTTTGGCTATGACAATCACTTTGGTGAAGGAAAATGGAAGCTCACGAAAGGCTCTCTCATTGTCGCTAAGTGACGTAAAGCGAGAATTCTCACACGATGCGAGTCAGTTATCGATGGAGAGGTAAATGCGATTGATAAAAGTTCCTCCCGTTGAGCTATGGCATAAAAGGCTCGGACATCTAAGTCGGAAGGGCTTGGAAGTTCGACGAGAAAAGAAACTTCTCCCAGAGGTAACCAAGTATGCCCTACAAACTTGTGTTGATTGTTTAATTGGAAAACAACACGAGTTGCTTTCAAGAGTTTTTCACCTTCAAGAAAATCTTATCCACTAGATCGGTGCATCTTGATTTATGCTACATGAAAGATAGAAGTCTTGGTGGTGCAATATATTTTGTCACATTTATGATTTCTCTAGAAAAGTCCGGTGCTTTGCTTTGAAATCTAAAGATCAAGTTGCAGGTATCTTTAAGAATTTTCAAGCAAGTGTTGAAAGAGAAACAAGAAAGAAGGTTTGGAGCGTGTTCGTGCGACAATGGTGGTGAATACCGGGGTCCATTTGAACAACATTGCGGGGATCATGGAATCGAAGCTTCGAGAAGAGTGTTCCAAAAACTCCTCAACATAATGGTGTAGCAGAAAGAATGAACGGACAATTTGTGAACGAGTCGAATGTATCTTTGTCACATTCAATCTGCTAAATCCTTTTGGGGTGAAGCAATGAGGAGGTGATTGATCTAATCAACCTTTCTCCATCGCTCCTCAGGTGGCGACATTCCGTATAGAGTTTGGATTTGGAAAAGATATTTCCTACAAACACTCGAGAGTGTTTGGGCTGCAGGCGTTTGTGCACATTCAAAAGATGAACGATCAAGCTTGATGACAAGACAAATCATGCATCTTCGGGCTATGGCCATGAAGAATTCGCCTACGAGTTATGGGACCGATCGAAGAAAGTTATGAAGCGGGGATGTTGTATTCTCGAGGATCGACAATTGAAGATTCCAAAGCAGTTGAGAAATCAATCAAACCAATATGTTCGATGGCGTAGATCCGGTTTCTTCTCCAGAAATCGAATCACGGGAGGTGTGCAAGAGCAACATCATGATATAATCGGTGATGTCCCTCCGGTTCCACCACCGGAAGATGCGGCTAGAAGGTCCAAGCAGACAAAGACAACCTTCTACCGAGATATAGCCACATGAGTATGTAATGCTTTCGACGGGAGAACCACAAAGTTTTGAGAGAGCCGTATCACATGATCGAATGATATGTGGATGAAGGTATGAAAGAAGAGATGAACTCTTTACGGGGAAAATCACACCTATGACCAAAAGTGCGACTACCGAAAGGTAAACATTACTACGAAAAATAAATGGGTGTACGGGTTGAAGATCAAGAGCAAAGCTTACAACGAGGTATAAAAAGCTAGTTGTGAAGGGTTTTGATCGGAAGAAGGGTGTTGATTTCGAAGAAATTTTCTCACGATGGTGAAGATGTCCTCAATCGAGTTGTTCTCGGTATAGTTGCCGGATTTGGATCCGGAAATTGAACAACTTGATGTGAAGACCGCATTTCTTCATGGAGATTTGAATGAAGAAATCTATATGGAGCAACCTAGGAAGGGTTCAAAGTCAAAGGTAAAAGAGAACTTGGTATGCGAGGTTGAAGAAGAGCATGCGGCTTAAAACAAGCTCAAGACAACAATGGTACAAGAAGTTTGACTCTTTCATGGTGACCATGACTACTACAGGACGATTCAGATCCGATTGTGTATTCTTTAAGAAATTGGTGATAATGATTTTATCATACTTATTATTGTATGTGGATGATATCTTTGATTGTAGGTCATGATGCCGGCAAGATTGAGAAGTCAAGAAAGAACTTGGCAAGTCTTTTGCGATGAAAGACTTAGACCGACTAAGCTAAGCAAATCCTTGGGATGAAAATCTCAAGAGAGAGCAAGTAGGAAGCTCCGGCTATCTCAAGAAAAATACGTTGAGAAAGTTCTTGAAAGATTGATATGAGCAAGTCAAAAATCAGTACTCACTTGCGGGTCACTTCAAGCTCGGTAGCGATGCGATGTCCCACAAGTGGGGAGATAAAGCAAAAATGCAAAAGGTTCCATATCTTCGCGGTTGGCGAGTTTGATGTATCTATGGTATGTACTAGACACGATATTGCTCATGCGATTGGTGTTGTTAGCCGTTTTCTCTCTAATCCAGGAAAGATCAACGTCTGCAGTGAAATGGATATTTCGGTATTTTGAGAGGTACTTCAAAATATCGCTTCAAAAATTTGGTGATGACCAAACCGTATCTAGATGGATTTACGATGCGGATATGGTGGTGATATTGATTCGGAAGTCCACATCCAGGATACGATGAGATTTGCGGGGAGCTATCTCTTGCGCAATCAAAACTTCAAAAATGCGTGGCATTATCCACAACCGAAAGTGAGTACATTGTGACGGAAGCTTGCAAGGAGATGTTGTGGTTAAAGAAATTCTGCAGGAACTAGACTTGAAGCGGGAAAAGTACACACTCTCTCTTGTGACGGATCGGAGGCGCAATCCACTTGAGTAAGAATTCTTCATTTCACTCGAAAAGTCAAAACGTTGATGTGAGATACCATTGGATTCGAGATGTCTTTAGATGAAAAGTTGATGCAACTTGATAAAGTTCACACCGATGAAAATGGCGCGGATATCTTTGACAAAGTCTTTACCAAGAGATAAGTTTGAAGGCTTGTAGATACAAAGCGGGCTTGATTGAGTCTACATGAGTTGAAGGGGGAAAATTGTTGGGGTTGCTTTCAAGTTCAACACATGTGGCCTACTACAATTTTTGACTATGGAAAGCGACAAACTTCTTTTGACAAAGGTAGTGTGAAATTATGACAAAATTATCATTCAATTCTTGTCAAAATTTCGAGACCGAATTGTTTGAAAGGTGGATGCTTGTATTTGGCAATATCTTCATCCTTTGCTTATAAATAGGCATGCTCAAAGCAAAGAAGAAAACACACCAAGCAATTAGCATTTTAGCAATTGCAAGAGAAGAGAGAAAATAAGTAGAGAGATTTCTATAAGTGTGTGTTTTGAGTGAAGAAAAAGGGAGAAAAATTAGTAGTAATTTTTCATTCTCACCCAAAATAAGATTCCTATTTTTTCGGGTATTCCAAGTTGAGCAACTTGAGATATTTTGTTTATCCCCTATATTTAGGGAGAAATTTTGTAGCCTCTACTATACATTTAGTGGAGGATTTATCCTGACTTCTGATCTCGTGGTTTTCCCGATTTAGGTTTTCCACGTAAAAATTCTTGTGTCTATTTTTTATCGTCTTGACTATTATTCTTGGTTTGGTCCCATTTTTAATCCAAATTTGGGTGGGAAAAGATTTTCTTATTTAGTTGTCGCGAGCGTCATTTATTTTGACACTCTTTCCCAACAGTTTCCAGGAGAAAAAAGATAATAAAAAATGTCGACAAGTAACAAGCAAACCTTAGCTTTAGAAATGATTTTGACGGCAAGAGGCATGTCCTTGAGCTCCCCTTTCGCCCTTTTGCATAACAAGTATGCCCAAAGTGCCCTTTCCCCACCTCCTTCCCCAGCTCATACTTAGCTCCGAAATTCTTACTATACCCAAAATTCTTATCCAGGGCGTGGTGCTGCAGTTCGGTCTCCTCCACCACCGCAGCAGCGGCGTCCTCAGGAATTGGCCCCTCGCGCGGTGGTTTCTTCCTTGTCCCAACTTCCTCAGCGACGCCCTAATATGCTTGGCCGGCGACGGCGGGGGAAATGGCATCTTGAAAAACCTCCTGGGTGTGGACCTCGCCGGAGAGGGCGAAACTCCGGCCGGAGTCCGCCGCCAACTCCGAAGGGGTAGGGACTTGGCCAGGGGCTGTTAGCGGCAGATGATCTGGGAGGGGTGTTCTTGACGGAGGGGGTACCGTTGTGCGAAGGCGTATGCGGAGAGGGATCTTCGGCTTGAGTGGCGGTGGTAGTGATGGTGGTGGCGTGCTCATCGCTGTGGCTGGTGGGGATCGTCTTACCGTAGCACTGCCCCATCAGCACTGTGTGTCAACTCAAACCTCCTCTCTCTCTTTAAAGTATGAACAGTTCTACTTATATATTTATTTAGATTAGAATATATATATATACGTTGTGCATAATATTGTATAAATTTGATGATGTTGTTATTATGATGGGAATAGTATGGGAGGAACATAGACACGAAATCGAACCTAGATCAATCGTCGAACCCAGATCAATCGTTCGTACAACACAAGACTCTACTAATGGAGCATAATATTAATCCCGAAAATTTTGATTTTTATAATTTGAAAGAAATTGTCAATTCTCACAGAGTGGGTGAAACAAACACATTCCAGTTAACTTTTTGGTACTTAGATGCATGTTTGTTGCTTTAATGCGAACATCGTGGCCTGTGACGTAAAGTGTTGAATGTTATGACATGGTTTGTCTGTGAAAGGAAAAGAAAATATTGTTGACTTGTTTGGCGGAATACTTTGAAAACATTGATATATTTTGCCAATTTCCTCATATGCTAATTTATTACATTAATGTTGAGGGCAACAGCTTCGAGGTTTAAAATCCAAAGACATTGTCCATGTTTGTTTATATCATCTCGAGAATGAGCAATACTTTTGTTGACGTTTCACATAATAAAACCATAATTCTTGCAAATAAAACAATTTAGAGAACAAAATTAAATACCCAAGAGCTCTATAGGGATGAAACCACTGACAAAAGTTGCAGCATTTCAACAAACAAGAAAAAACTTGTGCTTATTTAGTCCCATTATACCATAAAACAAAAGGAATTGGAGCTACAACACAAGCTTTCTTCCCCAAACAGAGACTACCATCATTCGATTCAGACCTTGCTACAACTATAAAACACAGCACACCTACCTGTCCTCAAAGGTCACAAGCAACTCAGTTTCTAGTTCTACAAGAGGAAGTCTATTATCAACAATCTGAGTGGCACATCAGTTTCAGACATTTTCACTTTGCTTGTTCCCCATCTCCACCACCATGAACAACACCAGAGTTTCCCTGGGCACCATCGGGTTTATCCTGCTTGCTTCCTCCAAGTATATCATTTAGGCCAGAATTTGAAGTGCCTCCAAGATTGGTGTCATTATTATGTCCATTGTTGGGTCCAACAGACCTCAGTTGGGTGGGTTGCTGCTGCTGTGGATCTTGTAATGGATGCGGACTGTTAAATGGTGGGCCCCTTGGGGGGAATATACCGGGCTGCTGACCCATGGGAGGATGCTGCATGTAAAACCCTCCCTGTTGCATTGCAGGATGGGGAGGCATCTGCATTTTCCAACATATGATGAGTAAGCAAATTTCTGCAATTCCATCACTAAACTTGCACTAATCCACATGATACCTGGGTAGGCATTGCTGGTGTTTGCGGTTGGGCATCAGCAATTGCAGCCAAATACATCAAGTTCTTTTGAAGTTGAGCCTGGTACCTGATCATCCAGAATCAAAAGGAATATTAGTCTTCCGATAAACAAAAAGTATTTTTTAGCCAACAATTTGGGAGGTTCATCCCTGCCCCTTCCCCGACACTCATGCACAAAGTTAGTACACACGTTCACACATGTACACAGAGACAGAGACAGACACAGACATAAGGGAGACTGGTGAGAAAGAGAGAACCACTTACTGGGCACATTCGGCAAGTTTACCGAGGTTCTGATTGTCCAAAATTGCCAATATCAGTTTCTTGTTCTCATCAAGGTACTGTATCATGAAATGATAATAAGGTTGCATATCAGAATGTGAAATATAGTTCAAATCTGATTATAAGAACTGCTGAAATGTGGTAAGGTCAACTTATTATGATAACTCTAATGTAAAAATTAATAATGCATACCAGAAATGAGGTAATAAAAAACACAGAAGTACTTCCGATATAATTCACATTTAAAATAAGACAGACATCATTAACTTGCACAATAGCCATTGATGAATAGTTCACTTTCGCACGCCTAGTCCACATTTAGTTCTCAAAGGTTCAGACGGGCTAAAATAGAACTCTAGAGCAATGTAGATCAGTTTAACACAAAGTAGATCTTTAATAATGATTTTTCTGTAATTGTAAATGAAGTTATATGGCAGCTTACCGCACACACACCCATCATTTACAATGTTCCCTTTTGACGGAATCTTAAAGTGAGAAAATAGAAACCTTCAGTGTCAAGTAGTTTTAACAATTAAGTTCACATAGACAGCCACCACACCAGGGGTATTTGTACCTAAAACTAATAGCTTATCAGCAGTAGCAGTCAGATGGCAAGCACACTTACAAAGAATGGGTCTTAAACTGACATTAAAGGCACATTTCCACAGTAAAAAGTTAGATATTAGTAGCGATTGCTCATGGAATGGGCATACGCTGTCAGCAAGTCAAAGGGTCATTATTTAACAATACAACTCTAAACGACGACAACAGATGATAATGATCACCTGTAATCTCTTAAAACAGGCAAAAGAAAGCATGAACTCCACCATAAGTTTTATAATTTACTACTCTTATATTAGGGCTTATATCTGAAAAAATACAGCTTTATCTACAACATATTGCTTGTATGAAAAGTTTATCCAATTTAACACAAACGGAATCTTTATGGATATGTTGCATTCAATATTACTAGGAAACCAACACTATGTCGAACTATAGAAGTATTAGGCACTAAGTTTTGTATTGCTTTGATAGATCAAAATATGTTTACTATATATATGCTCTGCAAAAAGTACATCAGTAAAAAAGCATATTTATGGGCAATTGCTGCATTAGTGGTCCATTAGAAAAAGCAGAAAAACGATATTCTTTTTGTTTTTAGTAGAATGGAGCATTTCCATTAATAATGAAAATGGGGTCAAAGAGATCCACATCTTTTCAACTGATTGCAAGCAAGCTCATTAGTTATATCAAAGGCAATTTTCAAATGCTACTAATAATTGTACTGGCGAGCTTATCTTACCCAAGCTGAATAAGGAAGAGTTAGAGGGTGCATTTATTCTACTTGGATTGAGCCATGGTAAACATGGTGGTTAACATACAACAACTACACTTTGTATATATTACACTTTCATAACCACATTTGTTGTTGACATACAACAACAACAAAAAACTAAGCCTTAATCCCACTATGTGGGGTCAACTATACGGATCATATCGCGCCAGCGTTTACGGTCATAAGCCATATTTTCATTTATTTCTAGTCATTTGTTGTTGACATATTTGGTTCAATTTTTATACAAATTCAAAATTATGTATTTGTTCTACCTTTGATCAAAGGCTCCCCTCAAATTAGTAGATGCCCCTATCGGAAAGGGAAGTGTGCCACATTTCGGGCACGATATTCTTAATCTAATATGCTATGGAAGTCAAGTCGCATCATAATTTAGAAAGGGACCACATCTTTCATCAAAATATAATTTTACGCGTCAATTAAATGCATTTTGATCACAACATTAGATTTGATGCTTCTACCATCCATTCTCATGCCAGAAGTTTCTTGTAGCTATGACAAGTGAGCCATCACCACAATCAGCAGATCCATTCCCCATCTCCAAACTGACATTTCTGTGGCCAAGCTTAATTAATATTCAAGTGTTTAGGAGATATTAATTAGTTCTAGTAATTGCTCTAAAGGCCAGAGAAAATTATCATGTCAAGCATTTGAAAAATACCAGAACACTGATTATCTCATCATTAGGTGTTCAAAGCCTCAGGATCCAAAATTGATTCAAAATACGCATATCTCGACTACACTGCTATTGTTTTCTATTAGAAAATTTGTTTTAATCACACTGCAAGAAGTTTTCAAAAGAAACATTTAAATAATAAATTTTAAAAATATTTGAAGCGTCTCATTATTAAATCTAAAATAATACATTGGAGAAGTGAAAAGAAACGAGTTTCTGCAAATTTCACTGGTTAATAATAAATGGACCATTTACAACAAATTAATGATCGGACGATTAAATCTAACTGATTCCATGGCAACGACCGTCCTCGTGATATAATGTCTCTTCAAGGTAACTCTCCATGCAATTTTCTTAATTTTTGTTGCTATTAGAAAAAACTCATGTTAATCGATAAACAACTTACAAATATTTATCAGCATTCCACATGAACATAAATAGAATTTGCGACAAAGTAAGCACATGTTAATCAACTAGCTCAGAATTAATCGATAAAGATATTGAAACAACTTAAAAATATATATCAGCATTCGATTTGAACATAAAATGAATTTGAGACAAAATATGCATGAATTAGTCAAGCAAACATCACAAGATCAAGTAGCTCAGAACGGTCCTACACCGGATTATGTCCACAGTGACGCACTTAATATAAATATATCCTGGACTTCATTAGGGATCTACGCCAATTTTTAAGGAGTTAGATGTAAGATGAAAGAATGATGCACAACTATCACTTATAGCATACATCTTACAGATATATAGGCAACACCAATCAGGTAAGCGCAAAGCACAAGTGGACAAAGTCTTCAGAAAGAAAGAGATGGATCAATTCAGACATGAACAAATGCAACATATATCATTAGGTTAGGTACAGCTTCACCAAATACAGGTAATACAATCAAGTTTTAGTTAGATGCCAACAAGTAGTCATCCAATAGCATAGAGCGATAATCATCCTGAAAACGAAAAGACAGAATTTTGATTCTTGAATAATTGATACTCCCTCAAGTACACAAACCCACATATCATATATAAAAAAAACTCCACATCTCCGTAATTAGCCCTTTCAATCACACTCCACCCATGTTATTTCTCATTGACCTATTTCAATCAATTTCTATTATGTTGAGTAACCAATTCCTCTGTCCATAGACCTTCACAAAACACTAATACGATATCATTGCTGACTTTCCAAAAGCAAACCCATGCATTTGCATGCAGTTACATCAACCAACTTATGCTGTCTGATAAGATAATAGCACATAATCTCTGTGTTGAAGTTTATAAGACAATTTCCCCTCCAAAGAGGCCACAGAATTGATATATCATGTACAATCCAAATAATCAAAACTCTGAGTTTCAAATCCCATCATAATATGAGGAGAAAAAAACACTGAACTCTTAAATCACGCTTATCAAAATCCTATATCTTCAACAGCCAGCCAGATACAACCTCATCAAATTCATATAATGACCATTTCCAAACTTGATAGAGCCCTAAAAACTGCAGGAAATGAATATGAGAAATACCTTCTGAATCTGCTCGGTGGTGATATTAGTTGGGGGAAATGATGGCATGACTGGAAACATTTGCCCTGGCTGCTGCATATTTACTACTTTCCTGTTTCAATAAATTCGAGCCTTTATTTATTATATGCTGAAATCATCAGCAATGATGTTTCTCAAAACGGAAAAAGAAACCCTAAGTCCACATGTTCAAAAACTAACAAATCAATCTCTACACCATTTAAATTTAAACTAATCAAAAGAGAGAATAGAAAACTGGCCATTCCAAGTAAATTAACAGGTGGAAAAAATGGAGAATTACCTCTTATGAAAGACTTGGTAAGTGTCTTATTATAAGGTAATTGCTGGAAGAGGGAGGGAGTGAGAGTGCCTGAAATAGGGAATGATTGGTTTTAATTAGTATTTCGTTCGTATTTCTAATAAAATACTCGCAAAACTGATGGTGAAAAGAGTTGTGGTTGATCGTCGGATTTACTTTTCACCGGAGTTAAAATGGAAGTAAGCGGCACGGCAGGTGAAGGGCGGAGGTAATGTTTAGGGATGAATTTTGCGACTGTGGAGCAATAAATAAATTGAAAGTGGAGAAGAGTAAAGGACACAAGTGCATTCGAAATGCGGATCTTTTTTCTGTCGGATGTTAGAGTCACGTGTGCGGCCACCGACCCAGACGGCACATATCTCCTTTTTCTCTCACCAGTTAGCGCAAGGGTTCAACCGGGATAACCAAATTCCCCTCCCCCCCTATCCAGACCGGGTTGTGATATTACAAGTCCAAAAAGAGTCGTACTTATTTGGCCAGCTCATTAGGCCCAAAATGCTGAGCCGATCCAGTTGATCTAACTTTTCATGTGTATTTTCATGGATTGGATTCTTTAGCTTGATGTAGGGGTGGCCATGATTTCGGCACCGCTGGTTCCGGTTCCAAAACCGTCGGTTCCGGTTCCTCATTTTGGAGAAACCGCAAACAGTTGTCTCATGGTCCCGGTTCTAAAATTGGGCAAGCGGTTCGGTTTGGAACCCGGTTCCTCTCTGATTTCGGTTTCGATTTTTAGGGCAGTTTTTTATCTTTAGATAATCTTTTTATTTTTAAAAATGGTTTATAAATTTCGATTCAAAAAGAAAGAAAGGAAAAATGAAGAAAAAGACTTGGGGGATGTTTGTTGTATTTCCACGACCTAATTTCCATTTTCCAACTGTTTCTAAAACTGAGATTTTGTTTGTTTTAAAACAATTCTCAGTAGAAATGGTTCATTTTGAATTTTCAATTTCACCCAACATAAGCTATTGTAGCCTTTTTTCAATTTTCAACAATAGTTTGCTACTCTACAAGAATCTCGAAAACAATCACATCTATCACCTCGGATAAGCCATTCAACCATAGTAATGAATTCTCCAACCAAACCAATTGATATACCTCATATCTCAAAGCCCCAAACTTACCTCACACAACCATTTCATTTGAAACCAAAGTGAATGCAAGGTTTCGGGACGGCAAGACAACTTGATTAGGCGAAGAAAGTTAAGCGGAACGACGTTAAAATCACCGGCATCAAAGCGCATGACAAGGTAAATCATGAGTTTATGCTTCCAAAAATTGAAGTGATTATGGATCTACACTAAACCATAGTGTAGTTCTTCCACTTTAAGTACAAGTCTATTAAATGTCTTATTTATTGTTTTGAATATTATTTGGTAAAACTGTAACTTTTGTTGTTGGAATGTCCTAATATCTATGTTTGAAGATGAATTTGTCACTTCCTGTTAAACATCTTGTGTGGGGTTTCTGCATTTTTCCTGAATCTTGACTGTGTCCATGTCCCTAATGAACATGATATACCAAATAAAATGTTTCATACACAGTGTCATTTCTTTGTAAAGCAAAAATATTTGGGAGTCTTGTGAGTTGATTTTTTTTTTTTAGCATTGGGACTTTTTATTTTAGTTTCATATCGTTGGTCATTTTTGCGGTATAGAAAATATTTCTTGTTTATGGGTATACATATCTTGATCATATAATGTAGATCTCATGTTACTTGGTACCTATTTTATAATTCCAGAATAATTTATTGTATTTTTGTGCATATGTCGTTTAGCATCGTGTGGGGAAAACTGTATGGATTTAATTTACTCCCTTTGTGTAGTAATATATTGGCTTGTCTCAATTTAGGGTCTATATTTGTTTTATTTGTTTCCTTCTATGTTTTTCTGCAATTTTCTGCCATTCAGTGGTCATTTGGATTTAGAGAAAAATGAAATCATAACGTATTCACTTTTTGCACAAATAGACAAATAGGAAAGTCAAAGCAAAAGTCACCTCGACCACCCAAGATGATAACCATGAGCGATCTATACGCAGTCGTAGAGATGATGCCACATGGGATATGGCAACAGTTGCCAGCTTCTTGGAACTCATGTACATTCATTTCCAAGAAGGGCAATTATTGACATCAACATTTCAAATCAAACATGGAAAACAGTTGGAAAAGAGCTTTTTGATCGTCACAATGTCAATTACACTGCACCACAACTGAAAGGGAAAGCTTGCAGGCTGAGGATTTTGTGGCGTAAGTTCCATGATTTGATCACCAAAAAAATAGGATTTGGGTGGAATCCACTTTCTGGTATTGTGACCGCACCAGAGAAATATTGGACTTCATGGATTGCAGTAATTTTCCTAGAAACACATACTTGTTTATCCTCAGCTGATAGATATTTCCCTAAATTACCTTAATCCCCCAAAATTTAAACTTGTAGGATAACCCGTAGGAGGCTAGTTTGAGGAAGAAAGGACTCCCACATTATGACCTATGCACTGAAATGTTTTCCAAATCAGTTGTCACTGGTGCATTTGCACGCTCTAGTACGTTTGGTCCTTTAGAGTCCGATGAAGAGGGGGATTTGAATCCAACGTACAAAGTGACTACCCAAACTGAAGGGATTCCATTAGGCGTAGGCACACCCACCTCGTTAGACCCGTTACAACAACCCTCCTCATTACATAAGGCGTCGGACAAGAAAGCAGCTAAAAGTGAATTTCGTGATATGTTAGTTGCTTCAGTGTGGGCACGTTGGTGCTAAGTATCAATTTTAGGCAAATTTAAGTAAACCGCAGTAAATGACTTAGCTTAGTCCATTAATGCAACTAATGGATTGAGCATTTTTTGATATTTTAGTTGTTATTCATGGTACTACTAATATGCTAACTGTTATGAAAAAATAGACTTCATATATGTATAATTGTTTACCAAACTATGAACAATGTAACCTATTTTGTGTCATTATAGCTACATCAATTTGTGTTTGTTAATTAATATATGATATATATATATATATATATAACAATCTTCAACCTTTTGGGGCAGATATCAGCGTCATGGCGACACTAGAGACGCCATCTTGTAGTTGTGGTGCAGGATGAATGTCCTTGAAAATGGCCAGGACTAGTGCAAATTATGGTATATGGTTCTACACTTGTCCTTTAGAACAGAATCATCCGAAATGTTTCATGTGGGTTGGTGGAGGACAATACAATGCAACACGCGGATCGGTGTTCACTACTCCATCGAACTCTATTGCTACAAATCATAGAGACAACTGTAGTGGGAGTGTCGAATCACAAGAATGCGACTCAAACGCTATTGTGCATAGTCGCAAAAAAGCAAATACCATTGTGTAACCATCTTCAGGGAAACAGAACCTCGAAGCCCAAACAACAACAATAACGATTTGTTGTGCTATGTTCTGTTGCCTAATAGTTTTTCTGATAATTGCACTAGCTTTTCTGCTTATAGCCGTTAAAATTTGGTTGATGCACTAGAATCGTGCATATTGAAAATTATGATTAGTATGTACTACTTTATGTTTATTTCTGATATAAACTTATGTACTGGTTGTATTTAGATTACTTTGGATTGATGTTATTTTGTTCTATTACTTAATGAATTAGATTTATATTAATCACTGCACATTGCTTCATTAAAAAAGATAATCATACCACATAAAATATTTGTTGTCATTGTTTGATACATGTTTTTATCTTAATTTTGATGATTTTATTTTACACCAAAACAATGTTTTTAATTATTGTCCAAATACTCCTAAATGGTTTAAAATGGTTTTAATATTTTCCGGAGTATTTCTTCAAGTTTTATTTTAGATAAAATTGGACAACACTTTTAATGATTTTATGTTTATTAGTTTTTACTTCAAAACAAGGTTCCTAAATGTTGTCTATATACTCCCGATTGGTTTAAAATATTTTTACTAAATTTTCGGAGTATTTCTTGAGTTTTATTTTCGACACAAATTGGACAACATTTCTGTCTCGAAGTCAACCGGTCGCCGTAGAGGGCAACTCGTACCTGAAAATGAATTTTGGAACAGAAAATGAGACGGAGGAGAAAATGACCAGGTCAACCGGTCGACCAGGGTGTCGACCGGTCGACACCCACGTCGACCGGTACCTAGGCATTGTTTTTGAAACAGAAGGAAACTTTCTTATAAAATCCTTAATGGGGACCGATTGGGTGATGGTCGACCGGTCGAGGTCTATGTCGAGCGGTCACCCCTTGTAAATTTGCTATGTTCATTTCTTTTCTCTTATCGATCTTGCGCGGCCGTGCATCTATGGTTTGACAAAATTCGACCGTTTGACAACGAATGACAACATTTTCTTAAATCATGGAGTTGATTTTAACACTCTTTTCTTCAATTGTCTTGCAATTTTTACATAATTCAAGTCCCCAATAGGAGCCTATCTTGTACAAGACATCTCCTATAAATAGAGAAAGTTTTGGAGCAACCAACATAACAATTGAGATACAACACAACAAGATACACTTCAAGCAAACACTTGTTCTTCATAGTTATTATTCTTGTTGTAATTTTGCCTAGCTTATCACTTTCACATCCTTGAGGTCTAGGCTATTCTTGATTACACTTTGCACTCATATTGTAATATTCATTATTGAGTTGTAATCTTGTTTTTTGGTCATCATTCAACCAAGACATCCTTGTGAGTATTCTTGTGGTAAGAATACACTTGGGTGATCTAGGTGATAGGTGTTTCAAGAGTGTGGTGCTCTTGAGGTGTTGGAGAATTTGGTATTCTTCAAGATTGAAGATTATGGTGATCTTCAAAGGTGCCGTTGAAGGAAGATTGTGGTAATCTTCAAAGGGAGATTGTGGTAATCTCCAAAGGTGGTGTTGAAGAAGAGTGTGGTGCTCTTCAAGGTGTTGTAAGTTGAGTTTGTATTAATTTTGGTAATTAATAAAATTCTTTTTCTTTTTGAAATCCATCCCGTATATACTGGGGTGGTAGAGGATTAGGCCCTAGGTGGGTTGAACCTCTATAAATCGACGTGTGTTTTTTATATTCCGCACCTTCATTATTGTCTTTGAGCATTCAGTTTAAAAAAGAGGGTAAAATCGAAAAGATGGAGATAATCTATTCACCCCCTTCTAGATTATCGTAGCCGCTTGGACTTACAAGTGGTATCAGAGCCAAACTCTTTGGCAAGCTCGTTTCACATCGCGAGTGAAGAGGAACGATCGTCGGCTACAAATGAAGCTCATCTATCCGGCACCTCCACCACCAAGCCACCACTATTTGATTCCAAAAATTTTATATTTTGGAAAGAAAGAATGAAATGTTATTTACAAGGTTGCGGGTTCGATATTTAGAACATCGTCATAAATGGAGAATCCATTCCGATGATAGACACACCATACACCTCCAAAGCTTTCAAAGAGCTCAATGATGAAGAGAAGAAAATCATCTTCTTAAACGGTAAAACTCTCAATATTTTGTATTGTTCACTTACTAATTTGGAATATGAACATATTGTAGGAATTCGATCGGCACATGAAGTATGGCAAAAATTAGAAGCCATCTATGGAGTATTTGCAAATGAAAGGAGTCAAACAAAAGCATCTACTTCTCAAAGGGATACAAGTTCAAATCTAAGGAACAAGCCTTTTTCAACTTCCAACTATGAAGTAGTCGAACAATGTTTTATGGGCATCGAAGAAGAAAACGAGGTATGTCCTAAACCCTCTACTTCCTATGATATTGCTATTCAAAATGATTATAGTGATTGGCAAAATAATTTTTATGATCTTCAAAATGAATTCCAAAATTTACTTGTTAAGTACAAAAATTTGAAAAAGGAATTCAATGTTTTGAAAAATGAAAAGGATAGTTTATTTACTTCCTATGAATCACTATCATGTGCTCACACCACCACACTTGACAAGGTTAGAAACCTTGAAAAACAAAATAGTACTCTTGTTGAGGATATGAATTGCATGAAAAATGATTTATCTAAATCAAACTTGAGTACCAATAATTTGCCCAATATTGTGAATGTTAATGGTTGTGATAATTTGAATAGTGAACTTGATCATGAGCCTAATATTGTCAAGCATATGAAAAAAAATCGAGTTCTTATGCATGTTAGTAATATTACTTGCTTTTATTGCGGTAAGAAGGGACACGCCGTAAATACTTGTCGGGCTAGAAATAGCTCAAATTATTATTGGAGACCTAAAAGTCTCAAAGCTAATCTAAAGGACCAAGCACTTGAGGGTACCACAAAACAATGTTATATTAGGTACCGACGAAATAATAATCGAAGAAAATTCATACCACCAAAAAGACATCAAATGACCATTTCATTTGATCAAAGGAGAAAACACCTTCAACAAAGTCATTTTCCAAGAAGAGGAAATAATCAAAAATGGGATGAACAAAATCCTTGGAAATGGCAAAGACATCATCAACAAGATGATCTTCCAAGAGAAAGACACTTTCGAAAATGGGAAGGCCACAATGCTTGGAAATGGAACAATTGGAGAAGCTATCATCAACAAGATGATTTTCAAAGGGGAAGATATCATCAACAATGGGAACGACACAACCCATGGAAATGGCGTAATTGGTAAACCGTATCTCCCTACTTACATTTGCATTTTAACTTAGTATGCATGTTTTTATTTGTTTCTAAATTGCAAAATGAGTTTTCATAATTTTAAAAAAATTAAGGTCCTCAATATATATTTGTGTTTTTAAAAAAATCCTTTGAAAATATGATACTTTTCTCTCATTTTCTTTTGGATTCTAAGCTTAATTCTTTCATGGTTGATAAAACGTATTGTTGGCGCACTTTGATAAACTTGAATGATGTTTTTATCATCCTAACATTCTTTTTGATGATTCCAAAGGGGGAGAAACAGGAAATTGGCTCATTAGCTCAAAGAAGCTAATAAAAGCTTGTTATAAAAGCTATAAGCTATGGCTCATAAAAGCCATAAGTTGTGATTTGTTTTTAGTCCAATTGTTGCTTGATGGACTTATATACTTGTCTATACCTGTCTAATGATGTTTTGTGACAGGGGGAGCTTATAAGCTCTTGAACAATATGTAAAAGCTAAGCTTCTAGCTTATGGTTAATTATTTTTACATTATTCTTGATGTGCTTGTTGATAGGGGGAGCTTGTGCTTATTACTAAATATATTTACTCCCCTACTTGGTTGCTTTTATATTTTGGAAATTTTGATTGCTTCCAAACGGTTAAATGTTTTTTACCGGAAAATCATTTCTAAAATTCTTCTCCTATTTTGTGTAAAAATTGTTTTGGTTTGTAATCATCAAAAA
Source organism: Rehmannia glutinosa (assembly GCA_016081115.2). NCBI lineage: Eukaryota > Viridiplantae > Streptophyta > Magnoliopsida > Lamiales > Orobanchaceae > Rehmannia > Rehmannia glutinosa. The sequence continues at coordinate 142,729 of JABTTQ020000183.1, forward strand.
GGGGGAGATTGTTTGATACATGTTTTTATCTTAATTTTGATGATTTTATTTTTACACCAAAACAATATTTTTAATTGTTGTCCAAATACTCCTAAATGATTTAAAATGGTTTTGATATTTTCCGGAGTATTTCTTCAAGTTTTACTTTAGATAAAATTGGACAACACTTCTTATGATTTTATGTTTATATGTTTTTACTTCAAAACAAGGTTTCTAAATGTTGTCTAAATACTTCTGACTGGTTTAAAATATTTTTACTAAATTTTCGGAGTATTTCTTGGGTTTTATTTTCGACAAAAATTGGACAACTTTTCTGTCTCAAGGTCAACCGGTCGCCGTATAGGGCAACCCGTACCTGAAGATGATTTTGGAACAAAAAAATGAGACGGAAGTGAAAAACGGTCAGGTCGACCCCTGTCGACCGGTACCTGTATGTTAATTTTGAAACATAATGTTTTTCTCTTCTCAAACCTATGAGGGCGATCGGTTGAAGTTAGGGACGACCGGTCGAACCCTACGTCGAGCGGTCGCCCTGTGTAAATTTCTATATTTCGTTTCAAACTTCTATTTTAAATGCGCCGGTCATCTGTGCTTCGGCAATGACAAAAATATGACCGTTTTGACAAAGACATATTTCCTTAAAATGTGGGATTGATTTCTAATGACTATATTCTTGATTTTGATTGTATTTTTCAGTAGATTTTCAATCCCCAAGAGGAGCCTATGCTTGATCAATCATCTCCTATAAATAGAGGAAGTTGGAGCAACCAATACAACAATTGAGATACAACACAACAAGATATACTTCAAGCAAATATTTGTTCTTCATTGTTATTGTTCTTGTTGTAATTTTGCCTAGCTTATCACTTTCACATCCTTGAGGTCTAGGCTATTCTTGATTACATTTTGCACTCAAATTGTAATATTCATTATTGAGTTGTAATCTTGATTTTTGGTTATCATTCAAACACAAGATATCATTGTGAGTGTTCTTGTGGTAATAACACACTTGGATGATCTAGGTGATAGGTGCAAGAAGATTGTGGTGATCTTCTTATTGAGGTGTTGAAGAATTTGGTATTCTTCAAGGTTGAAGATTGTGGTAATCTTCATAAGGTGCCGTTGAAGGAAGATTGTGGTAATCTTCAAAGGGAGATTGTGGTAATCTCCAAAGGTGGTGTTGAAGAAGAGTGTGGTGCTCTTCAATGTGTGATAAGTTGAATTTGTATTAATTTTGGTAATTAATAAAATTCTTTTTCTTTTTGAAATCCATCCCGGATATACTGGGGTGGTAGTAGATTAGGCCCTATGTGGATTGAACTACTATAAATCAACGCGTGTTGTTTACTTTCCGCACCTTTATTATTGTGTTTGAGCATTCGGTTAGAAAAAGAGGGCAAAATCGAAAAGATGGAGATAATCTATTCACCCCCCCTCTAGATTATCGTAGCCGCTTGGACTTACAAATTCATCTTCAGGTACGGGTTGCCCTCTACGGCGACCGGTTGACTTCGAGACAGAAATGTTGTCCAGTTTGTGTCGAAAATAAAACTCAAGAAATACTCCGAAAATTTAGTAAAAACATTTTAAACCAATCAGGAGTATTTAGACAACATTTAGGAACCTTGTTTTGAAGTAAAAACTAATAAACATAAACTCATTAAAAGTGTTGTCCAATTTTTTCTAAAATAAAACTTGAAGAAATACTCTGAAAAATATTAAAACTATTTTAAATCATTTAGGAGTATTTGGACAACAATTAAAAATATTGTCTTGGTGTAAAAATAAAATCATCAAAATTAAGATAAAAACATGTATCAAACAATCTCCCCCTTTTTGATGATTACAAACCAAAACAATTTTTAAAAATATTAGGAGGACAATTTTAAAAACGATTTTCCGGTAAAAACATCTAACCGTTTAGAAGCAACCAAAATTTCCAAAATACATAAGCAACCAAGTAAGGGAGTAAATATTATCCAAAGATAAGCACAAGCTTCCCCTATCAATAAGCACATCAAGAATAATGTAAAAGCAATGAACCACAAGCTAAAAGCTTTAGCTTTTACATTTTGTTCAAGAGCTTATAAGCTCCCCCTGTCAACAAAACATCATTAGACAAGTATTTATGTTCATCAAGCAATAATTGGACTAAGTATAGTCCACAACTTATGGCTTTAAGAAGCCATAGCTTATAGCTTTTATAACGAGCTTTTATTAGCTTCTTTGAGCTAACGAGCCAATTTTCTGTTTCTCCCCCTTTGGAATCATCAAAAAGAATGTTAGGATAATAAAAACATCATATAAATTTATCAAAGTGCGCCAACAATACGATTTATCATCCTTTGAAAGAATTAAGCTTGGAATCCAAAGAAAAATAGGAGAAATGTATCATAAGAAATCCATAAGCTCATTTTGTTAGCCAAAAACATGATCTCAATAAGAATTTAAGACATTTGAAAATAAGAGAATCATGTAGATGATGAATCTTTCATTGAAACATTTTATCGAACACTTGGCGGGCGTCAAAATTTGAAGAAAATGTATATAGCCCTTGGAAAAGAAATTTAGCCAAGTTTTTCATATCATCACCAAAAGCAATTTTCAACATATACGCAACAACTAATAGGCCTAACAAAGTAAATTCTCAAGGGTTCGACCCAATTGAGATAATTTTAGCCAAATAAGAGATCAAGGCATTGCGAATGCCATCAAGCAAAAATTTAAAGAGCCATCAAGTAATACATGTCAAGCATCAAACAATGCATAAAAGACATTACAAATGTCCCAAATCATCCATTAAAAAGATCAAGGCATCAACAAAAATAAGAGAAGCACTTTTACCATCAGGTACTTCATACCAACAATACCAAACTAGAGTATTTTTACCATCAAATACTCCATCAATATCATGATCATCTAGTGATTTTAAGAAGATGGGACAACGCATTTTCGTTTTCATAATTGGTGGGGCAACTAGATCCGAGGTAAAACCTCCATCTGTTTTTCCTTTCGATAATTAGTTTTACTGGTGTTGGGATTTACGAAACTTACTTTGTTGTTGTCCTCGACTTAGGGTTTGCCATAAACTTACAGCAAAATTACGGAGGAAGTAGTCCTCGGTACAACTAGTATTGATGATCCACCTCGGTATATTACGGTACACATTGCATTCCCTGCATTTTCATCTCCCATTGTGTTCAAACATTATCTAATAATTCCGTCTATATCTCCTTTCTGGCTAAACATGGTGTTGATTACACAACTCATATTATAAACCAATATAGCCATTTTCAACTTGCTATTTTTAACCCTTTCAAAAAAACAAGCAAATCTCATTAGTGCAAATTAGAGTTTTACAAGATAGTTCATAAAATTACAAAATAACATGAACAAGAAAGGAAATGCTAATATAACAAAGGGGTGGGGACATCATTCCTCGTCCGAAGAGAAGCAAGTTCCGGGAATAAGATCTTTGATGAATTTCTTCAACTTGTCGATTGATTTTTGCATTTTGGAGGTCTTTTGCTCCAAAACCTCATACCTAGCTTCATGAAATGTTCTTAAATGATCATACTCGGCTTAGGTGTACCTCCTAGACGGTTGAGCACCGGTATTACCCTCTGGATTGCTCGGTTCGCCCTCATCCGCCAATCTTGCGGCCTCGGCATCATCAAAGAAGTCGTTTGGATCTGGGGAACCTTGGCCTCTTCCTCTAGCCATTTTAGTTGGTCGGATGTCCATATTTTTGCGCATGGTGACTATTTGGGAGATGTTATCAATGTCAAAATCATTTTGAAATACCTCCGAATTACACTCCGACGAAGGTAGTCCCGATGTATAAGAAATTTACAAATCCAATTGGCCATAACAAACTTCTTATTTCCTTGAGTAATAGACTCAATTAAACATTGAATAAGAATAGCGCCAAAATTAAGCGGTTCCCTTCTAGCAATCTTATAAGTCAAAAAATAGTCCATGTTGCTAGACATTTTTCCCGTTTTTCCACATATGCAATAGGCAACAATAACGGATATAATCCGGTGCTCAAGAGTCATCGCCAACAATGAATATTTTGGCCATACGCATCCAAAAGCTCATTTGTTAGCCAAAAAACATGATCTCAAAAAGATTTTTGAAAAACAAGAGAATCATGTAGGTGATGAGTTTTTCATTGAAACATTTAATCGAACACTTGACGAGCATCAAAAAATTAAAAAAGATATATATAGCCCTTGTAAATGAATTCTAGCCAAGTTTTTCATACCATCACCAAAGGCAATTTTCAACATATATCCAACAAATAATAGGCATAAACAAAGTAAATTCTCAAGGGTTCAACCCAATTGAGATAATTTGGCCAAAGAGATCAAAGCATTACAAATGCCAAAAAGAGCCATCAAGTAATACAAGTCATGCCTCAAACAATACATATAAGACATTACAAATGTTCCAAAATATCCATCTAAGCATAATGATCAAAGCATCTCAAATGCATCTTAGGCACAAATTAAAAGAAACACTTTTACCATTAAGTACTTCATATCAATTATCAAACAATGCTAAATTAGAGTATTTTTACCATCAAATACTCCATCAATATCATGATCACCCACAAGTCAATCTTGCAATTTTAACCCTTTCAAGAAAACAAGCAAATCTCATTAGTGCAAAAGAGTTTTACAAAAAGTTCATAGAAGTACAAAACGACATGAAAGAAAATGCTTAAAAGTAAAGGGGTGGGGACATCATTCCTCGTCCGAAGAGAAGCAAGATCCGGGAATAAAGTCTTTGATGAATTTCTTCAACTTGTTGATTGATTTTTGCATTTTGGAGGTCTTTTGCTCCAAAGCCTCATACCTCGCCTCATGAAAAGCCCTTAAATCATCAAACTCGGCTTGGGTGTACCTCCTAGGCGGTTGAGCATCGGTATTACCCTCCGGATTGCTCTGTTCGCCTTCCTCCGCCTATCTCGCGGCCTCGGCATCATCAAAGAAGTCGTTTGGATCAGGGGAATCTTGACCTCTTCCTCTAGCCATTTTAGTTGGTCGGATGTTCATATTCTTGCGCATAGTGACCATTTGGGAGATGTTATCAATGTCAAAGTCATTTTGAAATATCTCCGAGTTACACTCCGACGAAAGTAGTCCTGATTGTATAAGAAGTTTACAAATCTAATTTCTCATAACCAACTTCTTATTACCTTGAGTGATGGACTCGATTAGACATTGAATAAGTATGGCGCCAAAGTTAAGTGGTTCCCTCCTAGCAATCTTATAAGTCAAAAAATAATCCATGTTGCTAGGCATTTTACCCGCCTTTCCACAAATACAGTAGGCGACAATAACAGATAAAAATATGGTGCTCAAGTGTCATCGCCAACAGAGAATATTTTGGCCAAACGCCCAAATACGTCTTAACTTCTTTCATAGACACCCCCAACATTTCATCATTCCAAGCACCACAAGAGAAATAGTCCCAACCACCTTTTCTAACATGTAAAAGCCGACAAATATCATTAGGAGTCCACCTAAAATGACGACCCTTTACAAACGAATTAACGGCAATTGGCTTCCTTTGATCATCATATTGCACCCACATATTAGCATAAAAAAGTTGGATAATATCATCATCATATAAGACATAAGCATGCTCCCATAAAAACATCCAACCTTGCTCCTCAAAGAATCCTCTAATAGTAGGATATTCATTTGTAAATGAATTAAAACGACACATTTTAGTCCGAACAATCGATTTTTCCTCCCATTCCCGAATCTTCATAGTACCATTCCGCATATTTATTGATGAAATTAAGAACATTATTAGAATGAGGAGCTTGAGTAATAAAAGATTTCTTACTTTTCGCCCAACGGCAATTTTGGAGCGAAATTGTTCCGCGGAGCTCGGCAATTTGGGCCCGAGAGAGTATGGGATTTTGAACGACATCACCTTCTTGAGCCACGTTTCTCTGGGTAGCTCGAATATCCCTTTGTTCGGCTTCTTCTTGCCGATTTCTCGAAGAACCCTCTCCCCCCTTCTACGCTTGGAGATGAGATTTCGACCGGTGGAATTTCTTGGAGGAGCCATATATGTGAGATTCTTGCAAAAATAAGAGGATTAGCAACAAGAATCGTGAAAAATGATGAAGAATTGAAGATTTTATGAAAAGTGGCGATTTTTTGCTGTTGTTCGAAAGAATAAGGGTTTTCTGTGTTCTGTTTCAAAAACGAAGGCAGAAGAAATATAACCCAAAAATTAGGCCTGGGCGACCGGTCGAGGTGGGGTGCGACCGGTCGCCCTACTTTGACCGTCGGTGCAATTTTTCTTTCTCCAGAATTTTCAAAAATTCGATTTTTCACCCCAAAAGTTTTAAAAATTTGCAAAAAGATAATTATGGACCGAGTCCAACAAATACGAGTTTCGAGAAAACACATATACGAGAAAAATGAGATTAACCGAGTAGTGCCCTTTTTAGGAAAATTTGCAAAATCATTTAGAGGCACTTAAGGGGTTGAAATGAAATGTCTTGAAAGATATGTGCATAAGCATAATATCGAGTTCTAAGAGAAATACGAGTGAACATACCTCAATGGTTTAAGAAACTTGATGAAGAAATAGCCAATGAATATGAGGTATATAACCTACACAACTCTTAAACAAATTGCACAAAGTATAATAGCACAAGTGTAGACAAGTAATAAGATATAACACAAAAATTATGCTTAGGTTATAAAAATCCATAAGAGTTTAAAAGCAACATGTAAGGTCTCATTTTCAATGGATTTTTAAAAACACAAAAATTTGTTGAGGACCTTAATTTTAAAAATAAAAACTCATTTGCAATCTAGGCACAAATAAAAACATGCATACTAACTAAATAAAATGCATATTTAAATGGAGAGATACAGTTTACCAATTTCGCCATTTCCATGGGTTGTGCCCGTTCCCGTTGTTGATGATATCTTCCCTTTTGAAAATCATCTTGTTGATGATGGTTTCTCCAATTACTCCATTTCCAAGCAATGTGGCCTTCTCTTTGGAAATCATTTTGTTGATGATGTCTTTGCCATTTCCAAGGATTATGTTCTTTCCATTTTTGATTATATTCTCTTCTTGGAAGTTTGCTTTGTTGAAAATATTTTCTCCTTTGATCAAATGAATTGGTCATTTGATGTCTTTTTGGCGGTATGAATTTTCTTCGATCATTATTACGACGGGTACCTAATAAAACATTATTTTGTGGTACCCTCAAGTGTTTGGGTCCTTTAGGATTAGCTTTGAGACTTTTAGGTCTCCAACAATAATTAGAGTTATTTCTCGCCCGACAAGAATTAGCCGTATGACCCTTTTTACCGCAATAAAAACAAGTAATAATTCTAGGAGCATAATGACCAATATGCATAGTGACTTGATCCTTTTTCATATGATTAACAACATTAGGCTTATGATCAAGTCCTTTATCATAATTATGAATATCAACAATATTGGACATTTTATTGGTACTCAAGTTTGATTTTGATAAATCATTTTTCATGCAATTCATATTCTCAACAAGAGTACTATTTTGTTTTTCAAGGTTTCCAACCTTGTCAAGTGTGGTGGTGTGAGCACATGATAGTGATTCATAGGAAGTAAATAAACTATCCTTATCATTTTTCAAAGCAATGAATTCCTTTTTCAAATTTTTGTATTTGACAAGTAAGTCTTGAAATTCATTTTGAAGATCATCAAAATCATTTTGCAAATCACTATAATCATTTTGAATAACAATATCATAGGAAGTAGAGGGTTTAAGACATACCTCGGTTTCTTCTTCGATGCCCATAAAACAATATTCAACTTCTTCATAGTTGGAAGTTGTAGGAGGCATGTTCCTTAGATTTGAACTTGTATCCCTTTGAGAAGTAGATGCTTTTGTTTGGCTCCTTTCATTTGCAAATACTCCATAGATGGCTTCTAATTTTTTCCATACTTCATGTGCCGATCGAATTCCTATAATATGTTCATATTCCAAATTAGTAAATGAACAATACAAAATATTGAGAGCTTTACCGTTTAAGGAGATTATTTTCTTCTCTTCATCATTGAGCTCTTTGAATCCTTTGGAGGTGTGTGGTGTGTCTATCATCGGAATGGATTCTCCATTTATGATGATGTTCCATAAATCGAACCCGCAACCTTGTAGATAACATTCCATTCTTTCTTTCCAAAATATAAAATTTTTGGAATCAAATAAGTGGCTTGGTGGTGGAGGTGCGGTAAGATGAGCTTCGTTCGTAGCCGACGATCGTTCCTCTTCACTCGCGATGTGAAACGAGCTTGCCAAAGAGTTTGTCTCTGATACCACTTGTAAGTCCAAGCGGCTATGATAATCTAGAGGGGGGGTTAATAGATTATCTCCATCTTTTCGATTTCGCCCTCTTTTTCTAACCGAATGCTCAAACACAATAATAAAGGTGCGAAAAGTAAACAACACGCGTTGATTTATAGTAGTTCAACCCACCGAGGGCCTATTATACCACCACCCCAGTATATCCGGGATGGATTCAAAAAGAAAAAGAAATTTATTAATTACCAAAATTAATACATATTCAACTTATAACACCTTGAAGAGCACCACACTCTTCTTCAACACCACCTTTGGAGATTACCACAATCTCCCTTTGAAGATTACCACAATCTTCCTTCAACGACACCTTGTGAAGATTACCACAATCTTCAACCTTGAAAAATACCAAATTCTTCAACACCTCAATAAGAAGATCACCACAATCTTCTTGCACCTATCACCTAGATCATCCAAGTGTGTTCTTACCACAAGAACACTCACAAGGATATCTTGTGTTTGAATGATAACCAAAAATCAAGATTACAACTCAATAATGAATATTAAAAATTGAGTGCAAAGTGTAATCAAGAATAGCCTAGACCTCAAGGATGTGAAAGTGATAAGCTAGGCAAAATCACAACAAGAATAATAACAATGAAGAGCAAATATTTGCTTGAAGTGTATCTTGTTGTGTTGTATCTCAATTGTTGTATTGGTTGCTCCAAAACTTCCTCTATTTATAGGAGATGATTGATCAAGCATGAGCTCCTCTTGGGGATTGAAAATCTACAGAAAAATACAATCAAAATCAAGAATATAGCTGTTAGAAATCAATCCCACATTTTAAGGAAATATGTCTGTTTGTCAAACGGTCATATTTTTCTTTGTCATCAGCACAGGCGACCGGTCGCACGAAATAAGTTTGAAACGAAACATAGGAAATTTACAGGCGGCCGGTCGGCGTAGGGGTTCGGCCGGTCGTCCCGACTTCAACCGGTCCCCCTCATAGGTTTGAGAAGAGAAAAACATTCGTTTCAAAATTAACGTTAGTCACTGGTCGTCGGGTCGACCGGTCGACGCCACCGTGCCGATCGGCATACCAGTCGCCGGTCGACGACGCGTTTTTCACTTCCGTCTCATTTTTTGTTCCAAAATCATCTTGGTCACGGGTTGCCCTATACGGCGACGGTTGACCTTGAGACGAGAAAAGTTGTCCAATTTTTGTCGAAAATAAAACCCAAGAAATACTCCAAAAATTTAGCAAAAACATTTTAAACCAGTCGGAAGTATTTAGACAACATTTAGAAACCTTGTTTTGAAGTAAAAACATATAAACATAAAATCATAAGAAGTGTTGTCCAATTTTATCTAAAGTAAAACTTGAAGAAATACTTCGGAAAATATCAAAACCATTTTAAATCATTTAGGAGTATTTGGACAACAATTAAAAACATTGTTTTGGTGTAAAAATAAAATCATCAAAATTAAGATAAAAACATGTATCAAACAGAATTTTGGCACAGAAAATGAGACGGAGGAGAAAATAACCGATTAAACCGATCGACCGAGTGTCGACGATGACATCGACCGGTCGACACCCACGCGTCGACCTTGCACAGGCATTATTTTTGAAACGAGCGAAACTTTCTTGTAAAATCCTTAAGGGGACCGATTGGGGTAATGGTCGCCGTCGAGGTCTATGTCGACCGGTCACCCCTTGTAAATTTGCTGTGTTCTTTTTTTTTTCTCTTATTAGTGCGCGACCGGTCGCCCTATGGTTTGACAGCAAAATTCTGACCGTTTGACAACAGACAACATTTCCTTAAATCATGGAGTTGATTTCTAACAACTCTTTTTTTCAATTGTCTTGCAATTTTTTACAGAATTCAGTCCCCAAGAGGAGTCTATCTTGTACAAGACATCTCCTATAAATAGAGGAAGTTTTGGAGCAACCAACATAACAATTGAGATACAACACAACAAGATACACTTCAAGCAAACACTTGTTCTTCATAGTTATTATTCTTGTTGTAATTTTGCCTAGCTTATCACTTTCACATCCTTGAGGTCTAGGCTATTCTTGATTAAACTTTGCACTCATATTGTAATATTCATTATTGAGTTGTAATCTTGTTTTTTGGTCATCATTCAACACAAGACATCCTTGTGAGTATTCTTGTGGTAAGAATACACTTGAGTGATCTAGGTGATAGGTGTTTTAAGAGTGTGGTGCTCTTGAGGTGTTGGAGAATTTGTTATTCTTCAAGATTGAAGATTGTGGTGATCTTCAAAGGTGCCGTTGAAGGAAGATTGTGGTAATCTTCAAAGGTTGATTGTGGTAATCTCCAAAGGTGGTGTTGAAGAAGAGTGTGGTGCTCTTCAAGGTGTTGTAAGTTTAGTTTGTATTAATTTTGGTAATTAATAAAATTCTTTTTCTTTTTGAAATCCATCCCGGATATATTGGGGTGGTAGAGAATTAGGCCCTAGGTGGGTTGAATCTCTATAAATCGACGTGTGTTGTTTATATTCCGCACCTTCATTATTGTCTTTGAGCATTCGGTTTGAAAAAGAGGGTAAAATCGAAAAGATGGAGATAATCTATTCACCCCCCTCTAGATTATCGTAGCCGCTTGGACTTACAGTCATTTGGTTTTTTGCATGCAGAATGAATTATGGGTTGGAAAATGCAATGGAAACACCATTACCACCAGGCTTCTTCGATTGGGGAAATGAAGAAGATGGTTGGTTGAAACACGGTTTAATGATTGAGAGGTTTAATGGATCTTTGGATACACCACGACAAGTGGAATGGGCATTGCTAAATGTGAAAAGAATGATGGAAGCTAGTTTTGGGCGTGAATTTGCAATTGAGCTACTATGGTACAAATACAAGGTGGTTAAACGCCGGTTCGATATCTTCTCGGATGTACTGTCTAGCACGGGTGTAGTTTATGATGCCCAGACCAATATGGTTTATGTACCTAGTACTGAAAAAGCGCAACTTAAGCAGGTATGGTTTTGGCAACAAATAATGTAAATAATTATAATTCCTTTATATATTCTAGTACATTTTTCAAAAGTTATTTAATTTGTATATTTTGTCTTGCCAATATAATATGTTTATCCAGATGCTGAACAATTCTTCTATGAGGCACGGATATGCAGGATGAGCTAAATTTGATTTTTGTGATGATGATGAAGAACTTTTTCAGGATGATAACTTGCCCCATGTTCGTTCAAAATCGGAGCAGTTATCTCGATCTGTTAGTGGCGAGATAACACCAACTGTTATTGTCATCTCCGATAGCTCACCAGAACGATCGAACCAAAATACCCGTCCACCTCTTGTATGCTCTGCTACACGACCCCGTCGAGGATTGAATTGGCGCCCAAGTGGAAGTCACATACCATTAGCTCCTTGTATTCCGCCAGTCACGAATTCAATTGACTCGATTCCAGACATGCAGTCTCAAGTTGGAAATCGTCCACTGCATTCCACACCACTAATGGGCCTTCCACACGTAAGGCATACTTGTGGCGTTGGTTGTAGTACGAGCGAATCGTCAACAGCCCATTCACCAGGACCATGACTGTAAGAACATATTATGGCATTCAAGCTAAAGTAACTATGGTGTTTTGATGGGTTAGCTATTCTAAGGACTACCATTACAATTTATTTCTTTTGTTATGCCAAATGTTATAAAACTCGACTACAATTGGATGCCCCAAGGGTATTGTATTTTGTTATTTTGTAATGTCAGTAGATGTTGTTGTGAATGGGTGTTCTTCAAGCAAACATGTTTACCCATGACTATTTTCTTTTGTTATCTGAACAATCTTCTATTAGTATGTATAAATGTATGGGTGTTATCTATAAATGTTGGGTTTGTATGTTTATCATGTTTATTAGAGTTGAATGTATGAATGTTCAAACCTACTCTATTGTCAATTCTTCCGAAAATATATAATAAAAAAAAACAAACACATTAATTAATGCATTTGGTCATTTTGAACAAATGACAAAGAAAAAATTGAACTGACCATAAAGAAATGTGGCTGTCTTGTGTGCCATACGCCATACAAAGTGGGGCCCACTCTATATAAGTATCAAATTCTTTAATTGATGGAAATTGGAATTTGGAAATACACCCAAATAATTTTTTATTTTTGTCACGCAAATCTATGTAAATATCATTTGAAAACTCCACAACAAAACATATTTTCATTTCCAGTCCTATAAATAACAGAAATTCAGACAACTAACCAAAAATATTTTAATTTTTCACAGAAAATCAATTATCTCTAAAAATTCATTTTTCAACACTGGAAACTGGAAATTGGACCTGGAAATACATCCATACATCACCTTGGACTTTTAGAGAGTGTTTGGGTGAGCTTATAAGATCTTCAAAACATCTTATAAAATGTTTGAGACCTTATAAACTATTTAAATTTGTTTGGTAATTTTTTTAGAAAAAAGATCTTATAAACTCCCAAAATAAGATGTCAAGAACTTATAATTTGTTTTTAGAAAAGTAGAGGAACATCAATTTTTTTTCAAAATAAGATCTTATTTCAACAACCTCCTAAAATTTTGACTATTTTAATTACAAAATTACCATTACTAACATCTTAAAAGCTACACCATCTTATTTTATCCAAATACTTCAACAACTTATTATTAAAATAAGATCTAACATCTTATAAGCTCTAAAAACAACTTTTATAAGATGTAGGAGCTAATAAATTTTAAATAAGCTTAACCAAACACTTCAATTAAGTTTTGTATTTAATATTATAATAATTTTAAAGTCTATATATATATCTTATTAGAGTATAGAGGAATCAAAGTCCACGTAGTTCGCTTACAACATTTGGTTTAAAATGTGTCTCATGTAATTACGAATATAAACATTTAGCATTCCTCTAGCATATTAACCAAAAATAAATAAAAATCGTTGGTTTTAACCTTGAAACCGGTGGTAATTACAGGTTCCACATACGGTTCTAACCAATGGTTAAAACCGTTGTTCCACGATTTTTTAGACCATGGAACGAATCGAATCGAACGCTTGCCGCTTGCATGGTTCTCGTTCCGGTTTTGAAACCATTGATCACGGTTCTGGTTCCGATTTAAAACTCAGTTTCGGTTCCATTTGGCCACCCCTAGCCTGATGGGCTAGCACCGACACAGCCCAACCTGGCGCATTTGACAGCTCTAGAGGCCATAATACCCCTTCTAGCCTCCTCCCTAGGGATGACAATGGGACGGATTCAAACCCAGACCCGCAGCGAACCAGCCCCATTCAGGTCGGGTCTGGACCTGATCAACGGGTTACGGGTTCGCATTTTTGGGCCCAACCGGGTCCAGGGCGGGTAGCGGGTCCGGCTAGGCCACCCCATGTATATTTATTATGCAATATGATATTAGAGTTTTGAAACAGAAGAGCAGAGCAGACATCAACGTTGGCATATAGTTTAATTTGCTGATGTTGCTCACTACTTATTACTGGATTCACAACCATTGTATTGTATCGTGATGATAGATTTGGTCTTGGAATTTGTTGATGAAAGTAAATGTTTTAATTGTGCTGCCCCTTTTTATGTTTTTCGTGTTTCTTTTTCCTATTGGAATCATATTTGTCTTGGATTGATGTTAAGTTTTTGTGAAATTTTAGTTGCATGAGTTATTTCACCAAGGGATTGAGAACAAACATGGGAGGGTTGAAGGAAATTTATAATGAAATATTATATTGTACAGTCAAAAGTAATTTTTCAAGTAGCAAACTTAGTGGCGGGTCCAATGGGTCCAAGGCGGGGCGGGGCGGATCTCGGGTTTGGCCAAACCCATCCCAGACCCACCCCGTTGCCATTGTTAGCAAATCGCAGTACAGTTTATATAATTTGGAATAATCGAAAACTGAATTTAAATAAAATTTCAGAATTACAACTTCGTATAATTGAAAATTACAGAATAGTAGTAAGAAGAAATGGCCCGAATCGTGTGTTTGACACACTATCCTTAAAACAGATTCGTCCCCTATTTTGGACGTCTGTTTCCCAGGATGAGACGGGAAAAACCGAATTACCTATTACCCGACGAACTGAAGAATTGCCTGAACTTTATCACCAAAATGCAGGAGGCCAAGAGGATATTTAGAGCAATATGCAGAAAATTATATCAGTGCATATGAAGAGTATTTTGTGTGTATCTTGGACTGCTGGAATGTGTGCTATTTATATAGCATATACAAGACCTAGAAATTAAATCCTATCGTTGTTACACAACAATAACACTTGCTGTTACAACAGATATCAATTTCAAAAATAAAAAATCTGTAAAACATAGGCTAGACTATTTGGCTCGATTTCGGTCCGACATTCGTTTACGCAGGTCGCGCTCGGAGCTCAAATCGGACCGTGATTTGCACCCCCTGCGGGCGCGCGTGTAGAGATAGTCTTTATACAATATAATCTTACATCTTACAAAAAAGTGGCATTATATATATTAGTCTAAAATACCTTAGTTTTCCCATGTGGGACAAACCCACCTTTCAACGAAGACAAACATATGTTTTCTTCTTTATAAATTAATTCTAATACTCCACTTTAAGATTTAATTTCTCCTTCATCCAAACATCATTTTTGACAAACAAATATTCGATTTTGATGTTCTCACGGAGTAGAACATCCACTTTTACTTTTGTCGTTAGACAATCGAATTCCCAAGAAAATCGCACCCCAAATGTGCAATTTCCTTCACTAACTTTTCCAACAGCCATTCCTACTCCTCCCCCAAGAATCCCCTCTTTTCCTTTAAATAACTTTTGGATTGACTCATTGTTTATATCCTACTTCTTATAACTTAATACTAATTCCTAATATGTAAATGAGTATTGATGGAGGGAAAATGTCAATTTGGAAAATATGTTACGTAAAAAAAGGTGGAAATTGTAGAACTTCAATCGAGATTCATGGATGAGGTTATGTTGTTTTTTAGGAGATTATGCTGTTTAGAAATTTAAAATCAAAAGATATTATTAAGCATTGCCATGTTGGAAACAAGTATTCTACTGCTAACAAAATTGATAATTTCCAAAACTTTACTGACTCGTTTCATTTTTAATATATCCACACTTTGTTTTGGGGCTTTATCCTTAAAATACTCCACAAAATTTTTAATAAAATACTAATATCGTTAATATGATCACAACTTTCAACCAGGGCCAGGGGACAGGTAATAATCAATCATTAAATAGTGCTGATTGGCCCAGCAACATATGGGCTTTTCACTTTTGTTAGCCTAACTAAACGGGAAAATTGCAAAATTGGTTCTGTATCTATACGAATATTGCAAAATTAGTTCTGAAACTTTTAAAGTTGCAATTTTAGTCCTATGTCAATTTTGCCCCTTAGCAAAAAACAATTTTACTTATGTAAATTTTGGAATTTGGCAATTTTATTATTTAATTTTTTAGTTGACTTGTGGTAATTTTGGTCGTATTATTGAAAATGACCAATTTTGGTATATTTTTATGTGTTTTTGTATTTTCATAATTAGGAAATAAATACACATAGAACTCGTATATCGGATTTTGATATAGATTCACAAATCTAAAATTCTTCCATCATTAGGCAATCTATAGCGATAAATAAATTCTACTCAAGTAAATAAAATATAGTTTCTAATGCTATTTTAAATTTGATCTTAGGTATATTAAATTTTGGCTATCAAGGGCATTTCGGGAATAATTAAAATATTGAAATAGCCCTTAGGATCAAATTTGCATCAACTTAAAACTTATAGGACCAAAATTGCACAAATTTAAAATTTGCGGGACCAAAATTGCAGAAAAGCAAAACATACAGGACTAAAATCGTAACTTCAAATATTACAAGACTAATATTGCAACACCCCTATAGATATGGGACTAATTTTGCATTTTTCCCCTAACTAACTAACCCATATAGTAGATTCTCAAAACAACTTTGCATATTTCACATCTGCATTAATTTCAGCCCGTTTCATTTCATGAGCCCAGTAATTAATGAATGAAATAAGCAGTTTTATAGTCTGCATTAGTTGCCAATTATTAAACCCAATTATAAAATGAAGATGTAATATCCATCCACTCCCGTTCACTTTTTCGGGGTTTATGATAGAATGATAGTATACTCTATTAACAATTAATTTAAGTGTTAATTTTAAAATGCGACCACATTTCAAGGCTAACAATTTGGAAATCCCATTTTTTTTTTAAGTTGTCACGAAAGAATCAATCAAGATTGCAACACCCTTGTACTGTGGCACTAATTGAAAATTGCAATTTTCTTTGCAATTGGGTGTTATTAGCTTTAATTATGTACAATATTGCAAAATAGTTACATAAACTTGATGTAATAATAAATTAGGATTATTCGACTCATTGAGAGACGCACGTGATATTATCGATCATGGTTGCAGATGTTGTCTTAGACAGGAAGATTGGACAAGTGACAGAAGTGATCATTCCAGATATCACATTCATTCTCGTGATGATCATCATTAATAGCAGCAGCGTATGGTACTCTTGTAGAAGATGATGACGATGGTGATGGTCCATGTTGCTGTATCTGATCAACCAGTTCATCAGCTGGATTATTACCATTGAGGTGTGATGCGACGAGCCTGTCCAGAGCTGCCCAATCTTGAATATTATTATTCCCCATGGGTTCTGAGTGATAATTAATTGAATATCCGGGTTGATCTGCAATTTGCGGTAATTGGTAGCTAGTTGAATAGTTGGAGATATCGTGGAGGGTTGGTAGTCTCATCACGAATCGTTTGTTGTTGTTGTTGTGTGCAGCGTTGCCCATGGAGTAGTGGAACATTTGTTCTAAAGTCCCTTCATCATCATCGTGATTACATGAATTTATGGTAGTGATTGACCAATTAGTGGTGTTGATGGGACTGTCTGTTAATGCTTTGTGGCTGTGGTGTTTCTTCTTGAATACTCGACAAACCACCCAACCTTCTTCCTGCATTCCTTGGTCTCCTATCGCATTGCACACCTTAATTTGATATATATACCGGTTAGTACAAAACTTGTAAAGACTTACTTGAAATTTTGATCCGGTATAATTGTAGGGGCCAAGCAAAATTGGTCCTTTTATTTGTGGGTCCAACGAAATTGGTACACCAATAATAATTTTCCGCACATTGAGAACAAATGTAGTCTGAAACTTGAAATTTATTTCCTTGACCGCTTAATTACAATTTGGGTCCTTTAACTAGGGATCCCTAGTATTTTTTTGGGGATTACGTGAGCTGAACATGCAAATTTCAACAATTATTCAATTTTCCCACCAAATTTGTCCTCAATGTACGGAAATTATTAATTGATGTACTAATTTTGCCAGGTCCACAAATGAAAGGACCAATTTTGCTTGGCCTCTATAGTTACATGACCAAAAGTGCAATTAAAATGCATAGGTAACTAGCTAACCATTCGACAGTTAAAACAGTTCAAAATACATTAACATCGACTTTTGACATAGTTAGCACTAGTTGTGAAGCACATATAAATTAGCGTGAATAGACAATTTTAGCCATTCATATTTTCAAAAGATGAAAAATAGTCATGTTTTTTCCAAAAATATGTTTTTAACCATTTTGACTAGGGATTGAGACATATATTGTAAGGGTGCATTACCCGGGTACGATCCCATATAAATGCGTGTGTCCCCTCCCCAAGTTCCCCCCATTGTACTAAAAAAAAACCATTTTGACTAAAAATAAATCAATTATACCCTACTTGTATTCTTTGGTTAGTTGCATGAGCATTTTAAAAAAAAAATAGATATTGTACCGAGAAATGACTAGTCATAACAAATAAAATAAAAATGGTATAATGAACAATTGAAGTCGAGCTATAAAAAACACATTTTCGAAAAACATGGCTAAAAAATATTTTTCTTACGGATAAATGACCAAAAATCCAGCAAACTCTATAAATCATGTACTAGAGGGTTCATGGGAGTTCATAATATATATATTAATAGTTTGACTCACAATGTTTTTTGTATCGCTGACGACAGTAGTGTTGTCATCTAGTCTGTATTCATGCATTATCCAGTCGGATTTTTGGCCACGAGGTGCACGACCCTTGTAGAAAACAAGAGTCTTCCTCATCCCAATACGTCTGGAAGTTACCATATATCACCTTGTCACGTCCCGTGGCCTTCCAAAACCCCGAAGCAGTGGCGCGATTAGTGCGTGTCCCTGTCGGGTACTTTTTGTCTTTGTGACTGAAGAAATACCAATCGTTCTGTGGAGTATTCGATCCAATTTTACACTTCTCTGCCAATATTCCATGCACCAAATTGATCAATGTTCAATTCAGGAGACATTAATATCTAGCAGGAAAAAAGAAAAATGAGTATATATACTAGATCGAACCTTGAATGTCCCAGGGCTCAAGCTTGTTGAGATCCACATCTTGGATGACATCCAAATCAATCTTCTCAGAACCAACCTTCTTCTTCAAGTAGTACTGCAACAACTCCTCTTCTGTGGGATGAAATCTGAACCCAGGAGGCACCTGAGATTGTCCATTCACAGATATGCTCATGATGCCTCAAACTGAATTAGAATTATGCACTAATTATGTATTAATAACTTAAACATTGTATTGAAAAGCCAATTAACTAATTATAACTAGACTAGCTAGCTAGTGAAGTAATATTATATATATGAGTTAATTGCTGAAAACATTATGTATGCAGCTACATATATTGGTTGATGAGCTTAATTCTCATTTCATTTAATTTTTTCCATGCAATTATAACTAATAACAAGAGGTGGGTCCAGAAGATGGAGCCACCTACCTACAAAAACAAATATGGTCCATATGGATGAAAAAGGTAAACTGTTGGGTCACTACAAGAAAATTCCAGTTTACCGACAGAATTTACCGATAGAAATGATTTGTCACTGAATTTTACAGTTACCTACAAAATACCTACAGAATAAAAAATATTATTTTCCCCAAAATTATACTAACAAATTACCGACAGATTACCGACAATTTTCCAATTTACTGAAAGATTTTTTGTAGCTATTTACCAGCAGTTTTAGATTCTATAGGTAAATATTTTTACCTACAATGATATTACCTACAACAGTTTTACCTACACTTTACAATTTTCTTAATATTTACCTACATATTTTTCTGTAGGTAAACTGATTTTTTCTTATAGTGGGTGAGCACTGGGGGTGTAAAAGAATCAAATCTTTTTTATTTGATTCGATTTTTAAATTCGTATAGACATTTGAATTCGAAAAATTAGAATATGAATCCAAATAAGAATATGAATGTCATTATATTCAATTCGAATATTCGAATATTCAAATAATATTATATATAATTATATTTATATTAATTTATACAAATCACTTATATGTAATCTTTATACATATATATAATTATATAATTATTTGTGTAAATTATTAATATATAACAAACCATGTATTCACTTAAAAGTCCAAACTAATAAGCCCATATATATAATTATATTCTTATAGTATATTTTTTATGGACTCGGTAGACGACAATGTCTTTTTTTTTCATGTATTTGGTGATGTATTTGACAATTTCATGCCAAAAGTTATTATTATTTAGATTTTAATTAGTACTGTAATCTAATCAGATATTGTAGGAAAATAAGATAAAGATATGTTAGGATTCGAATAGGAATATTCGAATTGATTTGTATGTATTCAAATATATATATTTTCAAATAAGAATAAGAATTAATTTTTATATTCGAACATTAAAAGAATACGAATAAGAATATATTTCTAAATTAAATAAACTGAATATGAATAGAATATCTTGATATTCGATCCGATTCGATCCGTTTACACCCGTTGTGGGCACCACTTGAATTGTGAAAAACAAGAACACAGAGGGACTGCCTCCATCCGAAAACTATGACCTTCGACCTTAAATTATCCCTACGAAAAGCACATATGGAATGAAATTGATTCATATTGTGCAACCACCTCAACGACAAAGAAAACATGATGGTTGAGGAGATAATGATGGTGTGTGGTGGGAGTTTGTGAATTGTGATGGGGCCTAGCTTTTATACTTTCTTGGATATATATATGTATTTGCGTCACTAAAACTCAAGACCTTGCTTTAGTTACGTGTTTATCTATTAATTGGCTGTTGTGATTAATTAATACTAATTCTAATACATACGTAGTGTAGTACTTGTCAAATCATATATACATGCATGTACCCACAAATTAAGACCAAGATATATGATGTGCATTGGATCAGTTTCATTTTCCCCCAATTTTGCCGTCTTCCCAAGCTTTGTCATCTTTGGAAAACAGATTAAGCATTCAAAACATAAATTAAAATGATATGAGACGAATCCCCAGGTTGGAGATGAGATCACCGATTGGTTCGAACCGGAACCGAACTGTTGACCACCGCGGTTTCGATTAAAATTGTAACCAGGAACCACTTTGACAGGGTCTGGTTATGATTCCCCTATTTTGAAACTATGAACGGGCACACCAGTTTATCCTTTTTTTTTTTTTTCCTTATTGGTTGTAAACTTGTACAAGTCATATTTTACATGTATGTGTTCAAGATTGGTTATCTACTTGGAAAGATGAAGTTGTCCCGTTGGCTATTGTAAACGCAGTATTGTTTTTATTATGTGAGATGCCACCGAAGAATTAATGGGATACATATTCTAATTTATGTGAGATGTCATCGAAGAATTACCCGGTGTTTATTATCCTACTTAAATTAATTCGGTATTAGTTGTGTGTTAAAATTGCACTTTTTCTAATTTTTTAATTTCATGTCCATGTTTTTTTTTTTTGAGTTACGCACACACACTGCACTGAGTATAGAACCCCTGACCTCCCACATATTGGAGGGAGTGATACCACTCGACCAAATGGATGGTGGTTAATTTCATGTCCACGTTTATGACCATGTGCTCCTCAAATGATGACAAAATGGTTAAAATATTTTACAATGTATGTTTAGTTGGTAAACTATTAGATCCTTAAATAAGAGATGCTTTAGAAGAATTTATTATTAGAAAGTTATTAAGATGCTTTATTTCTTATTAAAAAATTGTTAGGAATTTATTACAATGCTTTATTTTCTATAGTAAAATTGTACTTTGCATGTAAATTGTAATTTTATACTTTATATTTTTTGTACTTTGTATAATTGTATTTATAAATCAACTCTTAAAGTTAAACATTTTTTTTCCAAACTTAGCCTCAAATAATACAATTTAATTTATGATTAATCAATTCAAAAAAAGCTTATAAACCGGCAGTTAAAATAGTAACCGTAACCAAACCATCACCTTAGCAATTTGACGCATGAATTCAGTTCCACCTTCCACGGTTTTTTGAACTGATCGTTCTGAACCATTGAATACGTCTAAAAACAAGTCTAAATTACATTTTGGAAAGATTTCAAATTTTTGTTTGTAAGATACTATTTTCACACACACACAAACATACAGTATATATTATATGGCTAAATTGTCAATTCGAAATCACCTTTTTATCTCTAAAATCATCATGAGCAGGGCCATTATATGCCTATTTAGTTAGGGAACTTGATTTTTAGCGGTCTCCATTATAATGATGAGCTTTGCTCCTCCGAATTCCTTCCCACTAATCATTAATTGATATATCTGTAGTTGACAATGCAACCACTCCATATTTTTTAACTAGCTACCTTGTGACTTGCACTGTTGATCAATTTATTTTTTTCCTAAAAAATATTGACCTTTTTCATTTCTTAATTGCCCGTGTGTGTTATTATTGAATCTAATAACGCTCTCTTTTCCATAATTAATATGATTTTGTTATTGATGGCCATGGATTTGGTTGGACGGGGAAATAGGAAAAGAATGATTTTGAAATAATAGGAAATCGAATTGTAGGGATTCGATCCCCATCACTCCCCTCTTCATTAGAGCTGACAAATGTCATCGGGGAAATTCACAAAACTGGCTGGGTCGGGCCGTCCCAACCCAAAAATCATTGGGCCGCTATTTTGCCCAACCCAAAACACATTTTTACACATTAAATTCATTGGGTCGGTCGGATCACTTGGACTTCGGGCCGGGCCATAATAGGCCCGATCCATTTCATACATATAAAAATATAGTCCAGCCCAGCCAATTCTAGGACTGGTCCGATCGGCCCATGGACCGGGCCAAAAATTGTCAGCTCTACTTTTCATCCATGATATGTACTAAAATATAAATAAAATTGAAATAATATAGGGAAATTGGACGCAAGGGTTTCACTCACTTGACGGCTTGACGGCTTGACGCCCATTTCCATTGTTAATG
Organism: Rehmannia glutinosa; assembly: GCA_016081115.2. Lineage (NCBI taxonomy): Eukaryota > Viridiplantae > Streptophyta > Magnoliopsida > Lamiales > Orobanchaceae > Rehmannia > Rehmannia glutinosa. The sequence goes on from JABTTQ020000183.1 coordinate 165,443, forward strand.
GATCCATATTTAATGGGCATCAAGAGTTGGTACCTCTAACCAGCATTCTCTGCTTTTTTATGAGCCCAGCCCAATTTGGGTTTCCCATGTGTGAACCGTCATCAAGACCACTCCACCACTTTCTTTATTTTATTCGTAAAAAGAAAATCCGAACAGTATTAAATTTGGACTTTAATTATAATTTATAAGATTTAATTTTTATTTACTTATAAAACTGATTCTTTAATCGTGTGCAATGAAAAAAATGGACAATCCTTATTTTTCTCGCTAAATGATTTGGCAATGCCTAATGACACTCCACCCATTCCTTTTATTTTTCTCGCTTAATTATTCACATCAATTATTCATCGCTATGGGTTCCTTGATAATCTTATTGGACATTTACTTTTACCAAAAATTTGGTTTCAAACAAAGAGCATCTTCTATATGGTATTATCAAAGACTTGTGATTGGAAAGTTGAACTGCGACTGGCACAAAATAGTCATAGATATATTTAGATTTATGATTGTATCGAATCACTTAGGCTTCATTAGTTCATTAGATTTATGATTGTATTGTATCGCTTAGGTTTCATTATGGATTGATGAGTTTGAAGTTAAAGGATTTCTTACTTATGATAATTATTCATTGAGATTTATTTGGATTGTTTAGTACTCATTTTGGATTTCAAATCCATCTTTAATGGAGTCAATTGAATTTCCTCCCAAATTCCCTTCTCAAATCCAAATCACGTGCAACCTTGTGAAATTTCCACTCAAGCAATTTCTTATGCGCTAATGTATAGTATAAAAGTCGTTATTTCTCATCGACATATTCTATCATTGAGAATAAGCGTATAAAATTGAACATACATAATGTTAGCGCATTAGAGTTTTATTATTATTGTTATTTATTTGTATTGCTAAATGTAGTTTAGTTCTTTTATATTTCTTGTAACTCTAGTTGGGTTGATGTTCGTCTTATTTTTAGCTTCACCGCAAGTGTACGGTGTAGTTTATAAAATATGGTAAGCAAGGTCGTATCCACGAAGACTAATAAATTTATGCGCTAAGTATTGAACCAAAACAGTCTTATTTTTATTTAGACGATCGTAATTTGATAATTGTTGTGGAAGTAAAGACAAGAATAACCACAAAAACACAAGATGAAAATAATAATGGAATTATCAAGGGAATGAAATGGATTCCCGGGTTATGGTTTCAATTAATATTCCTCTTGTTTTACGATTTAATCAAAGCCAAAGTTATTATCAATCACCTATAAGACGATCACAACGGTATTTTATTCTCCCTCTCGAGATGTATATAAAGTGTAGATTGAAATATTTATTCTAGCATCTCTACTCAACATAAGACACACAACTCCTAAATGCACAAAAGATCAAATATCCTCACAAATATTCACAAACCTCTCGATTATGCAAATATTCATGTCAAGTACTAAAGATCTAATATTGAAACTCATCTCTCGAATTATGAATTATTATATCAAACATGCTAAATCATTGGCCAAATGATAAAACATGAATAAGAACAAAGTGCTCAAATAGGCTTCAAGACAATAACTTCAATTAAGATTAAAACAATCAACAAGAGTTCAATTATCACAAGAAGTTTAGCTACTCATTACAAATAAACAACCCATAGACAAATTGTTCATATTCATGACAAGCTAAAATGAAAGATTAAAGCACAAAGAATGAGAAAACTTAGGGAAAATAGATAATCTCTCGATGAATCTTCGATCCTTAAGCTCCGATTCGACCCGATGCTTCTCTTGGTTCTCTTTGATAAAGTTGAGCTATTTCTTGTGTTCTTGGGTCCTGCTCAGCACCTTTCTTCCCCTGGTGTGCGCCCCAAAAAGTGGTATTTATGCCCTTTTAGAAGCATAGGTCAATGTGCTGTCAGTTTTTGACATTCCAGCAGAGACGCACGGGCCGTGCACCCCACGCATGACCTGGTCGTGCTCTAGGCCGTAAGAAGTCACTTTTCAGCAACCCAAGCACGGTTCGTGCGCCTCACGCACGAGTTACCCATGCTTGATGCCGTAGGTATGCTCGAAGTCTTCAGGTACGCACGACCGGGTCGTGCATCGATGCACGGGCCTTGCGTCACCCAAACCTCCGAATTTACTTCTGGGGTCTTCATAAGAGTTATAGCCATCTCTCTTAACTTTCCATAGCCGCTTGAATCAGCTCAATCCCAAATTTGTAGAGAGAGTTATGGCCAAAATACTAAACCCTGCCAGTGTTGGAAGTTCCAAATGCATTTGGACGTTTCTTGAGATTAATCCCCTCGTTGTTTTATCATCCATGCTTCTTTTGGCACACGACTCATCACTATGACTCTAGACTCCATATAGTTAGCTTCCAATTGGGTGTAATCGCTCGATTCTTGATAATTCTAGGTCGCAATGCTCGTATTTGTCACAAAATCACTCCAAATATCATTAAATTCCTACAAAACGAGCAAAGCGTAATACCTTTTCCACAAAGAGCGAATATATACCATTTCATATGAGTTATTGCATGTTTAACAACGATAAAAGCCCGAATTAAACCCCAAAATACATGCAAAACTCACACCTATCAGTTGATATTTACTTTCTTTAATTCTTTTCATTTGGTTTCTATTTCGATGAGCTTTTTTCAAATTTTTACTATTTGAGATATGTAAGTCATGTTTGTTTTACTCAATCCCATTGGAAATATTATAAATTTCAACTTCTTACTTTTCAATCTCAACCCTATATTCTGAATTCTCACACACATGTATATTATTTTCAACCCTATATTACATTAATGGGTCATAATACAACCATCACATACTTAATTTTAATCATATATTACATGCATGGGGCCTACTATCACGACTCATATCCACATAAATTATTATTTCCAAATTAATTAATATTTCAAAGTGACCTAACATTATAAATTTTATCCAATTATATATTATTATTTTTCCAATTATATCACTTAAGTGGGTCCCACTACTTACTTATCATATATATTGTTGGGAGCAAAAATGGTATTTCATTAATTAAATATTTAATTTATTTTATATTTGTTTATTTAATATTAACTGCCCAATGGGCTCTTAATAATTAAACTGGCCAAAAGGAGTCCGGGTTTCCTAAGCGGTCATTTTCTCCTACGTGGACTGGCCCATAGGCCAAATTCTCCTACGCAGCCCACGGGGCCCATCTCACAGGTATAAAAAGGTCCCTCCTACTCATAATTAATTCATTATTATCCTACGCATTATTTTACAGTATTCATTACTGTTATTTCTCTCGTTCACCGTGTTGAATTAAGCATCGGATGGGCCTCCCTTGAACAACCCCCGATGTCTTCTAATGTTTGCGCGTGTGTGTAGGCAAGTTTCCATCAAGGATTTTTCAGCTCAAGGAGAATACTTCCCCTTCGGGAAGAGAAAGAAGAGAAAACTTCCCCCTCCGGAAGAGGACTAGCGTGAAGACTTCCCTCTCGGGAATAGAATTTTGGTCAACTTAGTTGACTTGGGTGTTCTGCCTTAAAATAGCACATCATTTTGGCGCCGTCTGTGGGAGCAACCAAAGTACATGAAGATGCAAACTCAATCGCTAGCACGGAAAATCGGACCTCAAGCTGCAGGTCGTGGTGTCGGAGGCCAATATGAAGGAAGACCATTAAGACGACGAGAGGCCATATACCATTCCACCGAAAGGCAATCGCCACTCCCGCAAGAAAGAAGGGCGCTGCCACCTCCCCTCGGTGCTCGCCCAATGAAGAAATTCTTCTAACCAAGGAGACTCTCGAATCCAGTTAGAAGAGGCTGCATAAACGCCTTGAGACATCTAGCTGTGGTCGGAACCAATGGAGCGCTATCCCAGACTATGCCCGCCAGTGAAGACCTTGATCTAGAAGGGCAAGGTAAAGGAGGTGATGAACGCGACAAAAACCAAGAAGGGACGCCTGCGGTAAAAGGAGCTCAAGCAACATCGTCCATCCATACTCATCCACAAGCTACCGCTTTGAATAAGGGGAGTCCATTGAGCCCTAATATCCTAGTGGAACAACTACCCCGGGAGTATGACATCTAACCTCCTAGAGTACGATGGAACCGGACATCCTCAAGAGCATTTGAACAAGTTCTATGCGGAGGCAGACCTCTATGAGATGACGGATATTGCCTACTGCAAAGCCTTTCTAGGTACCTTGACCAAGCAAGCCCGAGTTTGGTTCGATCAGCTCCCGGAGGACTCCATCACCATAATGCACAAGTTTGTGGAGGCTTTCATACAACAATTTTCTGCCAACATGAAGAACCACGAGACCATCACAAACCTATTCCAGCGTGAGGTGGGAGATCCGTTACGCAATCTCATGGGACAACTCATGGAGGTTGTAAATGAAGTAACCAGTGTTCCAGCAATAGACATTGACAAAGATGCAACGAGTCCCTACTCCAGGACGAAATAGCTATTCCGGAAGTGCACCCAGTGAGAGAGATGAAGCATTAAAGCCACCGCAGAGGAGCAAGTGTAAGGCGGGTGAGGATCTCCAAAGCCATCCTAGAAGTCGCAAGAAGAAATTGGGGTAGATAACAATTCCATTGAACGTACCGCTATTGGAAATATTATCCACTGCTCAGAGATGTAAAATCACAGAACCTCCGCGGGAGATGAGAGATAATTATGGACAATGTCGGTCCAAATATTTTGATACTTCCATTACGACAAAAGACACACCACAGAGGTTTGTATCTAGTTGAGAGCCTTTATCAAAAAGTTAATTTAGAAAGGCCGCCTGCAAGAGTACGTGGATTACCCAGACCATGATCCGACTCGGGAAGACAACAACTGGGGACGCCCTATATCACTCAGGGAGGACAGTCCCTCACCACTTTGAAAATACTTTTCCCTCGCGGCATGAACTCCGGACAACACCTCCTGGATTGGCTTCGGATCACCTCACCAACACTTCCCCTTTAGCCAAAACTCATCAAACAATTATAGACAAACGACACTACTGGGGGCATAGGGACTATCCAGAAACATTGACCGATGGCACTGAAGATGAAATGAATTTTCCCAACCAAATAGCAGACACATCACGCTTCCATGAAAGTCCCAGATCTCCTTAGCTTCTGTCTACACCAGCTCTCATCAGCCTTCTGAAGGCCTTAGTATCTTTTACTTTATTTTACCGTTAGCAGTTTAACTCTGCCCAAGAGGCGTTACCATTTTATTTATATTTTAGTCATGTTTTCGCCCATAGGGCGTAAAGCTTTCCATTATAATGAATAAAAATACTTTCACTTTTCTACTTTGATGTTGTTAATGCAGTTAATGGTCACACATGTTCAGGGTGCAATTAATGATCACGCATGGCCAAGGTCAATGACTAGTTAGACACTCTCCTCAACAAAACCCATCTTTTCGGCTAAGGCCCCGGATGGGAGGGGCCTCCTCATGGGGGTCCTCTTAAATAACCTCCTCCGGCTAAGACCCTAAAAGGGATGGCCTTACCCGGCTAAGACCCGGGTGGGATGACCCCTTCCGGCTAAGACCCTGGATGGGAGGGGCATCTTCATGGAGGTCCTAGTAATTTACCTCCTCCGGCTAAGACTCCGGAGGGGATGGCCTCACCCGAATAAGAGCTCGGGTAGGATGATCCCTTCCGACGAAAATCCCAAATGGGAGGGACCTCCTCATAGAGATCCTAGTAATTAATATCTTCCGGCTAAGACCCCGAAGGGGGTGGACTCACTCGGCTAAGACCCCGGGTGGGATGACCCATTATGGCTAAAACCCCAGATGGGAGGGGACTCCTCATAAGGAGGTCCTAGTAAAAATTCCTTTCCCCTTCGTCTAAGACCCCGATGGAAGAGGCTGTTAGATAAATATTTTTATAATGATTTTGATGATTTTGTTCAAATGAGTTTTTATACCAAAACAATGTCCCTAAATGTTGTCCAAATACTTCCGATCGATTTAAAATGCTTTTACTATTTTTCGGAGTATTTCTTGAAGTTTATTTTTGACAAAAAAATTGGACAACACTTATATTTCAGGCTCGAACGGTCGCCCTATAGGGCAACCTATACCTGAGTTGAGTTTTGAAACAAAAAACGGGACGGAATAGAAAACAAGGAGGGTGACCGATCGACCCTGAGGTCGACCGGTAGGGGAGACCGGTCGACCCTGAGGTCGACCAGTAGGGGCGACCGGTACCTGAACATTGGTTTCAAGTTCAGAACTCTCTGTTTCAATTTTTTGGCACCCCTACCATTCAGCATAGGGGTCAACCGGTCAGACCCCCCATCGACCGGTCCCCCTGTGTAAAATTCGCAGAGAACTAATTTCAAACTTATCTCTGCGCGAACGGTCGCACCCCCTGTGTATCAGCAAACTATTCGTTGCATTTTTAGACAGCTTTTCCCTAATTTGTGGGATTGATTTCTAACAGCTATAATCTTGATTTTAAATGGTTTCTTTTGCAGAAAATCACTCCCAAGGAGGAGCCTATGTCTGGAAATCAAGCCAAGACCTCTCCTATAAATAGAGGCTTCATTCAAGCAACAAGATACAACACAACATACAAGCAAAAGCACACAAGCAAACTCATTGTCATAAATCTTGTTGTATTAGCCTAAGCACTTTCACTTGCACATTCTTGAGGTCTAGACTTTCAATTCTTGATTACACTTGTACTCATATTGTATTATTCATTATTGAGTTGTAATCTTGATTTTGGTCATCATTCAACACAAGACATCCTTGTGAGTATTCTTGTGGTAAGAATACACTTGGGTGATCTAGGTGATAGGTGTTTGAAGAGTGTGGTACTCTTCAAAGGTGGTAAGGAAGATTGTGGTAATCTCCTTGAAGGTGTTGTAAGAGGGTTGTGGTAATCCTCAAGGTGGTGTTGTATTAATTTTGGTAATTAATATAAAAAAATTCATTTTGAAATCCATCCCGGATATACTGGGGTGGTAGAAGATTAGGCCCTAGGTGGGTTGAACCTCTATAAATCGACGAGTGTTGTTTAATTTCCACATTTACATTCTCGTCTTTGATTTATTATTCGAAAAAGAGGGCAAAATCTGAAATACCGAGATAATCTATTCACCCCCCTCTAGATTATCGTAGCCACTTGGACTAACAAGTGGTATCAAAGCACAAACTCTTTAGCTTGCTCGTTCCGAGTAAAGAGAAAAGATCCATGGCTACGAATGACGCTTATCTCACCACCGGCGCCTCCATCAACAAGTCACCACTATTCGATGTCAACAACTACGCATTTTGGAAAGACCGTATGGAGTGCTTTTTACAAGGGTGCGGGTTTGACATTTGGAATGTGGTCATTGAAGGAGTTGCTCAACCAACCAAAAAATTGGAGGATGGAACCTCGGCTCCTAAACCTTTCAAGAAGTTCGATGAAAACGACAAGAAAGCCTTCTCTCTAAACGGTAAGGCCTTAAATATTTTGCATTGTTCTCTTACCGCCACCGAGTACAACTGCATAAGAGGCATAAGGTCGGCACATGAGGTTTGGGAAAAATTGGAGACTATATATGAAGAGACAAAGAAGGTCAAGCAAGCAAGAAAGACCATGCTTGTTAAAGACTTTGAAGACTTTAACATGCATGATGGTGAAAACATCTCTAAGATGGTGGAAAGGCTTGACAACATTGTCAATCCTCTTGTGGCCCTCGGTAAAGTCATCTCCGAAGAAGATAAGGTGACTAAGGTATTGAATGCTCTTCCCGGCTCATGGTCCGAAAAGGTGACGACAATCACGGAGGCACAAAATCTTGAGACACTCAAGTTTGATGAGCTCACCGGGAACCTCCTCATCTATGAAGTCTATCTCAAGGAGAGAAAAAATTCCAAACCAACCATCAATCAATCGGTATGCAAAATATTCCTAAAGGTCTTACTTCTTCTTCTAATAATGCATACTATGATAATGATGATGATGATGAGGAGACGACCGCACTTGTTCGAAAATTTGCAAAATTTGTGAATAAAAATAAGGCAAGAAAACCAAGAGATAATGCTTGCTTTAAATGCGGAAAACCCGAGCACTTCATTGCCGATTGCCCAAAACTTGATGAGGAGGAACAAAAGAAAAAGAAGCCTTTTTCGAAAAAGAAGGCTCTAAATGCGGAGGTCAAAACTTGGGATGAACTACTTGAAACAACCGATGAGGAAGGAGAAACCGAACATGGTCTTATGGCCGATGAAAACAATGAGGTTCGCTCTAACTCTTGTACCTCCTCCTTAGTTGATGAATTGTAATGTGATTTTGATGAATTGCAAATTGAGTTTCAAAATTTGATTGTTAAATACAAGACTTTGAAAAAGGAGCATAAAGAGCTTAAAATTGAAAAGGAAAAATTATTTACTTCTTATGAGTCTCTTGATAAAACTCATGCTATTACCCTTACTAGAGTTCATACTCTTGAAATCGAAAAAGAATCGCTCACCAAAGATCTTGAATGTTTAAAAATGGATATGCATCATTTTAACATAAGCACGGACAAAGTTACAAAAATTTTAGATGCACAAAGAGGTGAGTATTCCAAATTATGACTTGGCTATAAACCTTTTCAACATCTTTCAAAGAAAAATGACCAAGGTCCGACTTTTGTACGTGCTAATAGTGCCCATGATATTATTTGTTTTTATTGTGGTAAAGTTGGTCACTATGTTAGTCATTGTAAATTGAAGAATAATTTTAGCTATGTTTAGAGACCCAAAGGTCTCAAGACTAACCCCCATGGACCCCAAAACTATAGGGTACCTAAAAATAATTCTTTTATAGGTCATAGGGGCTATAACAACCATGGAGGATTGAAAATGGCTCTGGACAGCGGGTGTTCACGCCATATGACCGGAAAGAGAGAACTTTTTACCAACATCAAGCTCCAAGAAGAGGGTATGGTCATGTTCGACAATGACAAAGGAAAAATCATTGGCAATGGAGACATTGGTAACTCTTCTTTCTCTCTTAGTAATGTTCTTTTAGTAGAAGGGCTTAAGTTTAATTTGATAAGTGTTAGCCAACTTTGTGATTCAAATTATAATGTTATTTTTAATAAAGAAAAATGCCTTATTCTTAAAAATGATGAAATTATTTGTGAAGCAAATAGAAAAGGCAATCTTTACAAAATTTGTACAAGTGATTTGGTTAGTCAAAATGTTTCTTTTCTTGTCGCCAATAATGATTTAACGAGTTTATGGCATAGGCGACTTGGACATGTTGGGACAAGAATTTGAAAAATATTTACAAAAACCAACATGTAAAAGGACTACCCAAATTGAATTTCGAAAATCTTGGCTTATGTGACACTTGTCAAAAGAACAAATTAGTTAAGAGTAGTTTTAAGCCCAAAAATAAAATTTCCACAACCAAGCCTCTACAACTTCTTCATTTAGATTTGTATGGGGATATTGGTACGGCTAGTCTAAGTGGAAAACATTACACTTTTGTTATAGTTGATGATTTCTCTAGATATACTTGGGCTCTATTTCTTGCAAATAAAAGCGATGCCGTTAATGAGTTTGTTAAGTTGTGTAGACTTATTGAGAATGAAAAGGAAGATACTATTAAGTCTATTCGAAGTGATCGAGGTGGAAAATTTGATGGTGAATTTAGAGTCTTTTGTGAAACCAAGGGATATGCACATAATTTTTCGGCTCCAAGGACACCTCAACAAAATGGAGTAGCCAAAAGGAAGAATCGGACACTACAAGAAATGAGTCGGCCCATGCTCAATGAATTTTCACTTCCAAAATATTTTTGGGCCGAAGCCGTAAGTACTGCTTGCTTTGTCATTAATCGAGTTTATATTCGTCCTAAAATGAATAAAATTCCATATGAGCTTTGGAAAGGAAGAACTCCAAATATTAGCTACTTCAAAATATTTGGATGTAAGTCTTTCATTTTGAATACTAAGGATCAATTGGACAAACTTGATCCTAAGGCCGATGAAGGAATATTTATGGGGTATTCAATCAAGAGCAAAACATATCGGGTTTACAATAAGACTAGTGGGGTTGTTGAAGAATCCATCCATGTCAAATTCAATGAAGCTTCGGGTGTTGAAATGATACCCAATGATGAAAGTGATGAAAATGATATTATTGAACCCATTGTTCAAAATGATGCTCAAAATGATCAACCTTCTACATCAAGTGATCAACCATCTACTTCAAATGTTCCTCAAGAAGACAAAGGTGATACTTCAGATCTTCCCGTGGCATTAAAATTTAAGGGAGATCACCCAAAAGGTCTTATTATTGGTGATCCCCTTGATAAAGTGATGACCCGAAGAAAATTTGCCGAGAAAGCTCTTATATCTCAAAAAGAGCCTAAAAATGCTAAGGAGGCTATTGAAGATGAGGATTGGTTTTTAGAAATGCAAGAGAAGTTGAATCAATTTGAAAGAAATGATGTATGAGAATTGATACCTTGTCCTCCATCTCAAACTATTATTGGTACCAAATGGGTATCCCGGAACAAACTTGATGATCAAGGCAACATTGTTCGAAATAATGCAAGGTTAGTGGCTCAGGGGTATTGTCAAGAAGAAGGTATTGATTATGATGAAACTTTTGCACCCGTAGCACGTTTAGAAGCTATTCACATTTTACTTGCCTATTCATGTTACAAAAATTTCAAGCTTTACCAAATGAATGTTAAATCCGCTTTCTTAAACGGTTTCATTCAAGAAGAAGTCTATGTAAAACAACCTCCGGGGTTTGAAATTTTTCTAGGCCTAATGATGTTTATAAACTTAAAAAGGCCTTGTATGGTCTAAAACAAGCACCCCTTGTATGGTATGATAGACTTAGCTCTTTTCTTTTACAAAATGGTTTTACAAGAGGTAAAGTTGATACTACTCTCTTTGTTTTTGAAAAAGGGCAAAGATTGTTACTTGTGCAAATTTATGTTGATGATATTATTTTTGGTGCTACTAATGAATCCTTGTGTAAGAAATTTTCTAAGTTAATGCAAGGTGAATTTGAAATGAGCATGATGGGGGAGCTTAATTTCTTCCTTGGACTTCAAATTAAGCAATGCCAAGAAGGTATCTACATTTCGCAATCTAAATATACAAAAGAACTTTTGAAAAAGTTTGGCATTGAAGAAGGAAGAACCGTGTCTACCCCTATGGAAACAAATGTCAAAATTGACAAAGATGAGAAAGGCAAGCCCGTGGATGAATCAAAATATCGAGGTATGATTGGTAGTTTACTCTATTTAACCGCAAGTAGACCGGATATTCTTCATGCCGTATGCCTATATGCTCGTTTTTAAAGAAATCCCAAAGAATCTCATATGAGTGCCGTTAAAAGGATTTTTCAATATTTGAAAGGCACTATTCAATATGGTCTATTTTATCCAAAGAATGAAAATTTTTCTCTTAAAGGTTATAGTGATTTGGATTATGCAGGTAATATTGATGATCGAAAAAGTACTTCCTGGCTCATGTTAATTTTTGGGCGATTGCCTAGTTTTTTGGTTTTTAAAGAAACAAAATTGTGTTTCACTTTCAACGGCCGAAGCCGAATATATTTCCGCAGCTTTTTGTTGTACACAACTTCTTTGGATGAAACAAACCTTAGCGGATTACAAATGTTCTTTTGGAAATGTTCCTATCTTTTGTGATAATATATCCGCTATAAATATTGCTCAAAACCCGATCCATCATAACCGTACTAAACATATTGAAATTCGACATCATTTTCTAAGGGATTGTGTTTCTAAACGAAAAATTGAGATATCTTTCATACCATCTCAACATCAATTGGCGGATATTTTTACAAAACTGCTATCTTCCGAGACCTTTGCATCTATATGAGCTCGGTTAGGCATAATGCATATTGAATGAGGTTTACACTTGCATTTTGCACGTTTTTAAAACTTAGGGGCTCGAAATTGGATTTTTGGTTGAAAATTCGGATTTTGAAAAACAGAACCAGACAGTGGGCTGACTGGGGTGAGGTCAACCGATCGGACATCACCTCGACCGGTCGCCCACACCGTCGACCGGTCGCCTACTGCCTATTTTTGGTTAAAAACGGTTTTGTCTTCATACTTAGCCATTTTAACTCTTTTTGGCCATTTTTCGTCCCCTTCGCCAATTGCACACAAATTTCACTTCAAATTTATTTTCTTGCACACATTTCATATCTTGGACTTTTTTAGGCTCGGTTATCATCATCATTGCTCATCTTTACCGATTGAATGATAAGAATTCTACTTCCTTTGCTCAATTAGGTTGAACCCTTGAGATTGAGACTTATTTGTTATATTTTTGATGGAAGTTTCATATGATTGTGATGAGCTTATTATTTATGATGTATTGAATTGTGTTTGAACTGATTTGGTGATGAAAATTTTTGGCTTGATTCATTTACAAGGGCTTTATACAACTTTATTTTCATTTTTCACGCCCACAAGGTGTTCGATGAATTGTCACAAAGAATTTCTCATCTTGTACATGATTCTTATGCTTTCAAATGTCTTATATACTTATTGAGATCATGTCTTGACAAACAATACGAGCTTATGGATATCAAATGATCAATTTCTCCCATTGCTATTCGGATTCTACGTCTATTTTTTCAACGGTTAATAACTTGGCTCTTTGGCGCACTTTGATATACATGTATGATGTTTTTCTTATCATCCTAACATTCTTTTTTATGATTCCAAAGGGGGAGAAACAAGAAATTGGCTCGTTAGCTAAAAGAAGCTAATAAAAGCTCGCAATAAAAGTTATAAGCTATGGCTTTCAATACTTAGTCCATGGCTTGTATTATGGACTTATATGAATGGATTATGAGTATTTTTGACAGGGGGAGCTTCTAAGCTCATGTTGTTTATATTCATCTGTAAAAGCTTGTGTTTCTAGCTTATGCAATATTTCTTATTGATGTGCTTGTTGATAGGGGGAGCTTTTGTAAAATATTTTTAAACGGATAGTTTACTCAGAGACCGAAAAATTATTTTGTTTTCGAAATCGTCCTCTTGAAAATTGTTTTGGTTTGTAATCATCAAAAAGGGGGAGTTTGTTAGATAAATGTTTTTATCATGATTTTGATGATTTTGTTCAATGTTTTTATACCAAAACAATGTCCCTAAATGTTGTCCAAATACTTCCGATCGATTTAAAATATTTTTACTATTTTTCGGAGTATTTCTTGAAATTTATTTTTGATAAAAAATTGGACAACACTTATATTTCAAGCCCTATAGGGCAACCTGTACCTGAGTTGAGTTTTGAAACAGAAAATGGGACGAAATGGAAAACAAGAAGAGCGACCGGTCGACCGGTACCTGAACATTGGTTTCAAGTTTAGAACTCTCTGTTTCGATTTTTTGGCACCCCCGACCGTTCAGCATAGGGGTCGACCGGTCAGACCCCCCGTCGATCGGTCCCCCTATGTAAAATTCGCAGAGAACTAATTTCATACTTATCTCTGCGCGACCGGTCGCACCCCCTGTGTATCAGCAAACTATCCGTTGCATTTTCAGACAACTTTTCCCTAATTTGTGGGATTGATTTCTAACAGCTATAATCTTGATTTTAAATGGTTTCTTTTGCAGAAAATCACTGCCCAAGGAGGATCCTATGTCTGGAAATCAAGCCAAGACCTCTCTATAAGTCCAAGCGGCTACGATAATCTAGAGGGGGGTGAATAGATTATCTCCATCTTTTTGATTTCGCCCTATTTTTCGAACAAAACAAGCCAAGATAATAATAAAGGTGCGGAATGTAAATAACACGCGTCGATTTATAGTAGTTCAACCCACCTAGGGCCTAATCTACTACCACCCCAGTATATCCGGGATGGGTTTTGAAAAAGAAAAAGAATTTTATTAATTACCACAATTAATACAAATTCAACTTACAACACCTTGAAGAGCACCACACTCTTCTTCAACACCACCTTTGGAGATTACCACAATCTCCCTTTGAAGATTACCACAATCTTCAATCTTGAAGAACACCAAATTCTTCAACACCTCAACAAGAAGATTACCACAATCTTCTTACACCTAACACCTAGATCACCCAAGTGCGTTCTTACCACAAGAACACTCACAAGGATATCTTGTGTTGAATGATAACCCAAATTCAAGATTACAACTCGATAATGAATTATACAATTGAGTGCAAGTGTAATCAAGAATAGCCTAGACCTCAACAATGTGAAAGTGATAAGCTAGGCAAATTACAACAAGAATAATGACAATATAAGACCAAGTGTTTGCTTTGAGTATTTCTTGTTGTGTTGTATTGTTCTCTCTTTTTTGTTGTGCTTCAAATCTTCCTCTATTTATAGGAGATGATTGATCAAGCATAGGCTCCTCTTGGGGATTGAAAATCTACAGAAAAATACAATTAAAATAAAGAATATAGCTGTTAGAAACCAATCCCACAATTTAAGGAAAAGATGTCTGCTGCACAATGGTTAGAATTTTGCTGTCAAAACATAGGGCGACCGGTCACGCACAAATAGACGTTAGAAGAATACACAGAAAAATAACACAGGGCGACCAGTCCAGGGGATCTTCGACCGGTCGACCCCTACCTCAGCCAGTCGTCCTCCCTCAAAAATCAAGTCAGGGTGTTCTATTTCAAAACCAAACCAGTGTATCGGCCGGAGGGTGGGGTGTCGACGGCCGACACTCAGTCGGCCGGTCGACTCGTCAAAATCCTTCCGTCTCATTTTTTTGTTCCAAAAATCATCTTCAGGTACGGGTTGCCCTATATGGCGACCGGTCGACCAAGAGACAGAAATGTTGTCCAATTTTTGTCGAAAATAAACCTCAAGAAATACTCCGAAAATTTAGTAAAAATATTTTAAACCGACCGAGAGTATTTAGACAATATTTAGGAACCTTGTTTTGATGTAAAAACTTATTAACATAAAATCATGAAAAGTGTTGTCCAATTTTATCTAAAATAAAACTTGAAGAAATACTCCGAATAAATAGTAAAAATATTTCAAATCATTTAGGAGTATTTGGACAACAATTAAAAACACTGTTTTGGTGTAAAAATAAAATCATCAAAATTAAGATAAAAACATGTATCAAACACTCTCCTATAAATAGAGGCTTCATTCAAGCAACAAGATACAACACAACATACAAGCAAAAGCACACAAGCAAACGCATTGTCATAAATCTTGTTGTATTAGCCTAAGCACTTTCACTTGCACATTCTTGAGATCTAGGCTTTCAATTCTTGATTACACTTGTACTCATATTATATTATTCATTATTGAGTTGTAATCTTGATTTTGGTCATCATTCAACACAAGACATCCTTGTGAGTATTCTTTTGGTAAGAATACACTTGGGTGATCTAGGTGATAGGTGTTTGAAGAGTGTGGTACTCTTCAAAGGTGGTGAAGGAAGATTGTGGTAATCTCCTTGAAGGTGTTGTAAGAGGGTTGTGGTAATCCTCAAGGTGTTGTTGTATTAATTTTGGTAATTAATAATTTTTTTTCTTTTTGAATCCATCCCGGATATACTGGGGTGGTAGAGGATTAGGCCCTAGGTGGGTTGAATCTCTATAAATCGACGATTGTTGTTTAATTTCCGCATTTACATTCTCGTTTTTGATTGATTATTCAAAAAGAGGGCAAAATCTGAAAAACCGAGATAATCTATTCACCTCCCTCTAGATTATCGTAGTCACTTGGACTAACAGAGGCCTCCTCACAAGAGTCCCGGTGAATTCTTCTCCACGATGAAAATGTGCAAGCAAAAGAAGGTGAAAAATGCTAACACATGTGCAGAAAGGATCAAAAGCTTAAAGCAAAAATTATGGTGGAAGCTCTAAAAGGGCGCCCAGTCGCGGGGCATCCCTCAAAATATTACTCCTCGGCGAAAGAAGAAAGAAAAACTCTAATACTTGGGGAATACATCAAAAGCGATAATGGAAAGCTAGAGAAGAGTGCCAGAAGAGAGCCCTTTCCAAGCCCTGAAAGGGCACCCTCTCCGAATTCCAAAAGGGTGCCCACTTCAAATTCCGGAAGGGTGCCCATTGGGCTTCGGAAGGGCGCTCTCAAGGACTCACATGATGGCACATATTAAACTTGAACACCAATATCCCAGGTTATTCCGAAAAATCAAGACTTTCCTCCGAAGGGAAGATCCACCTCAACGTAGAAAATAAACAAGTCTTCTACAGAAAGAAATATTAAATCACTACGTCGAGCAATGACTTGGGGAAATCCAAGGAGAAAGCTCCTTCCCGTCTCTAGAAGGGCGCCCAAGAAACCCCAAGAGGGCGCCCTCCTTCGAGTTCCGAAAGGGCGCCTTAGGAACCCAAGGAAGGCGCCCTCCTCCAAATTTAGAAGGACACCCCTTTATGGGAAAATGAAACGTAAAATCTAATCTCCCACAAGAGTAATACACATATATCACAAGTAAAGCATGACAAAGGGAAACTAATGTGCATAAGGAAAATGGAATAATCAACGAGCCCTATAGAGCAAAATCAAACATCTCAAGACTAGAAGATGGGGAGAAATATCTAAGTGCGCAAGATGAAACATCCAAGTACATATAGAGGAATATCTAAATGAGTAAATCAAGCCCTAAATAGGTGGGCAGAAAGAAAAACTATCACTACTCAAGGGGGAGGTGCCTCATCTCTATCAGCAGCATCTCCATCGCCACCAACATTGTCGAAAAGATCCACCAAGGCCTCGACCTCTTCATCCTCCTCTTCCTCAGAAACACCGCAACAGGATGGCGATCAGCTAACTAGAAGCCTTTCCACTCTGCCGTAGAAGTTTTCGGCAGTGGCATACTGCCTTGTCATAATAAGAGCTAGACTCTCTCATCATGTTGGAGCGATAGGACAAGGAACCTCTGTAGGCCTCAACTGAATTGGACCTCTCCTTGGCCAACAAATTAACTCCAGCGGGAGACTGGAAGAACAACTCACCCGTCTCAGCCTCGTGGGCAAGCTGACTCTTCGCCTGGGCATACTGCTTCGACAAATCTGACATTTTGCACTTGTGATGGCTAGCTGCGGCTAGAGCTGTCAATTCCGCCCAGCCCGACGAGCCGACCCAAACCAGCCCGATTTTCCAATGGGCTGGGCTATATTTTTCAAGGCCCAAAAAAAGTCAGGCCTCAAAAGCCCGGCCTGATTGGCCCAGCGGGCTAGCCAGAAAAGCCCGACTTTTTCAGTGCATTTTTAGTTTTTAGACCGGGCTGGGTTCCCCATTTTTGCGGCCCGGGGTACTGTTTGGCCTGACCTGATTTTTTTGAAAAGCTCGGTGGGCTCAGGCCGGCCCGGCTCGGTCTTTTGACAGCTATATCTGCGGCCTTAAGTGCCTTCACCTCGCCTCGAAGCCGATGGTTCTCCACCTCGATCACCTCACCAAGATGGTTTGAAGCCGTGGCGAGGTTTAGGGCCTACAACATAATTTGTACAAGTCTTAGCCAAGTAAAGAGACAAAGTATGAATGATGGAAATGTGAAGAAACTATGGAAGCTTACCAGAGCAAGGTCCCCGTAAAGGTGAGTCTCAATATCCTTGAAGGACAAAGACCCAAGGCATGACTGGTTATCAACCAATAAAGTGTTAGATAAATGTTTTTATCATGATTTTGATGATTATGTTCGATTTTGTTCAAATGAGTTTTTAAACCAAAACTATGTCCCTAAATGTTGTCTAAATACTTCCAATTAACTTAAAATGTTTTTACTAATTTTTGGAGTATTTTTTGGAGTTTATTTTCGATAAAAAATTGGACAACACATTTGTTACAGGCTCGACCGGTCGCCCTATAGGGCAACCCGTACCTGAGTTGAGCTGAGAAATAGAAAATGGGGCGTAAGAAAAATAAAAGGCGGGCGGCCGGTCGACCAGGTGGGCGGCCGGTGCGGTCGGCCGTCGGCCGCGGCGACTGCACTGGGAGTTGGATTTTGTTCCGACTTCTCTGTTTCGTAAAATCTTCAAGGGCAACGGTCATGACTAAGGCGGCGACGGTCCCCCTGTAAAAATTCACAAATTCAATTTCAATCTTATCTGCGCGATCGGTCGAACCCCATGTTTATCAAAGAAACTATCCGTTGCGTTTTTGAGCTGACTTTTCCTATTTTGTGGGATTGATTTCTAACAACTATATTGATCATTTTAAATGGTTTCTTTTTCAGCAAATCACTCCCCAAGGAGGAGCCAATGTTTGGAAATGAAAGCCAAGTCCTCTCCTATAAATAGAGGCTTCATTCAAGCAACAAGAAAAAACACAACATACAAGCAAAGAGCAATTGAGCAAACACTTTCATATATCTTGTTGTATTAGCCTAAGCACTTTCACTTGCACAAATTTGAGGTCTAGGCTTTCAATTCTTGATTACACTTGTACTCATATTGTATCAATCATTATTGAGTTGTAATCTTGATTTTGGTCATCATTCAACACAAGACATCCTTGTGAGTATTCTTGTGGTAAGAATACACTTGGGTGATCTAGGTGATAGGTGTTTGAAGGTTGTGGTAATCTTCAAAGGTGGTGAAAGAGGGTTGTGGTAATCCTCAAGGTGTTGTATTAATTTTTGGTAAATTAATAAAACCTTTTTTCCTTTTTGAAATCCATCCCGGAGATACTGGGGTGGTAGAGGATTAGGCCCTAGGTGGGTTGAACCTCTTTAAATCAACGAGTGTTGTTTAATTTCCGCATTTACATTCTAGTCATTTACTTGTTGTTTTGAAAAAGAGTGTGATTTGCGAAAAATCGGCATAATCTATTCACCCCCCCTCTAGATTATTGTAGCCACTTGGACTAACAAGTGGTATCAGAGCCAAACTCTTTGGCTAGCTCGTTCCGATTAAAGAGGAAAGATCCATGGCTATAAATGATGCTCATCTCACCACCGGCGCCTCCACTAATAAGCCACCACTATTCGGCGCCAACAACTACGCATTTTGGAAAGACCGTATGGAGTGCTTCCTACAAGGGTGCGGGTTCGACATTTGGAATGTGGTCATCGAAGGAGTTGATCAACCAACAAAGAAATCGGAGGATGGCACCTTGGCTCCTAAACCTTTCAAGGAGTTTGATGAAAACGACAAAAAGGCTTTCTCTCTAAACGGTAAGGCCTTAAATATTTTGCATTGTTCTCTTACCGCCACAGAGTACAATCGCATAAGAGGCATAAGGTCGGCACATGAGGTTTGGGAAAAATTGGAGACAATCTATGAAGGGACTAAGAAAGTCAAGCAAGCAAGAAAGACCATGCTTGTTAAAGACTTCGAAAACTTTAACATGTATGATGGCGAAAGCATCTCCAAGATGGTGGAAAGGCTTGACAATATTGTCAATCCTCTTGTGGCCCTCGGCAAAGTCATCTCCGAAGAAGACAATGTGACCAAGGTATTGAATGCACTTCCCGGCTCATGGTCCAAAAAAGTAACGGCAATCACGGAGGCACAAAATCTTGAGACACTCAAGTTTGATGAGCTTATTGGAAATCTACTCATCTATGAAGTCTATCTCAAAGAGAGGAAAAATTCCAAACTATCCACAAATCAATCGGGTATGCAAATTATTCCTAAAGGTCTTGCTTCTTCTTCTAATAATGCATACTATGATAATGATGATGATGAGGAGACGGCCGCACTTGTTCGAAAATTTGCAAAATTTGTAAATAAAAATAAAGCAAGAAAACCAAGAGATAATGCTTGCTTTAAATGCGGAAAACCGGGCACTTCATTGCCGACGGTGCAAGCTTCGATGAAGAGGAGCAAAAGAAAAAGAAGTCTTTCACAAAAAAGAAGGCTCTAAATGCGGAAGTCAAAACATGGGATGAACTACTCGAAACATCCGATGAGGAAGGAGAAACCGAACACGGTCTCATGGCTATAGACGATGAAAACAATGAGGTACACTCAAATTCTTCTACTTCCTCCATAGTTGATGACTTGCAATGTGATTTTGATGAATTGCAAATTGAGTTTCAAAATTTAATCATTAAATACAAAAATTTGAAAAAGGAGCATAAGGAGATTAAGGTTGAAAAAGAAAAATTATTTACCTCTTATGAATCTCTAGACAAAGCTCATGCTCTTACTCTTACTAGAATTCATTCTCTTGAAACCGAAAAGGAATTGCTCACAAAAGATATTGAATGTTTGAAAAATGATGTGCATCGTTTCAACATAAGTACGAATAAAGTCACAAAAATTTTAGATGCACAAAGAGGTGAGCATTCCAAATCGGGACTTGGTTATAAGCCATTTCAAAGTGTTTTTAAGAAAAATAACCAAGGTCCGACTTTTGTACGTGCTAATAATTATAATACTCCTACTTGTTTTTATTGTGGCAAATTGAGAAATAGCTCAAGACATGTTTGGAGACCCAAAGGTCTCAAGACTAACCCCCATGGACCCCAAAATTATAGGGTACCTAAAAGAAATTCTTTTGTAGGTAATAGGGGCTATAACCACAATGGAAGATTCAAAATGGCTCGTGGACAGCGGATGTTCACGCCATATGACCGGGAGGAAAGAACTTTTTACCAACATCAAGCTCCAAGAAGAGGGTATGGTCATGTTAGGCAATGGCAAAGGAAAAATTCTTGGAAATGGAGAAATTGGTAACTCTTCTTTTCTCTCTTAGTAATGTTCTATTAGTTGAAGGGTTTAAGTTTAATTTGATAAGTGTTAGCCAACTTTGTGATTCAAAATATGATGTTTCCTTTAATAAAGAAAATGCCTTATACTTAAAAATGGTGAAATTATTTGTGAAGCAAATAGAAAAGGCAATCTTTACAAAATTTGTACAAGTGATTTGGTTAGTCAAAATGTTTCTTGTTTAGTCGCCAATAATGATTTAACTAGTTTATGGCATAGGCGACTTGAACATGTTAGATACAAGAATTTGAAAAATATTTACAAAAACCAACATGTGAAAGGACTACCCAAATTGAATTTTGAAAATCTTGGCTTATGTGACACTTGTCAAAAGAACAAATTAGTTAAGAGTAGTTTTAAGCCCAAAAATGAAATTTCCACAACCAAACCCCTACAAATGCTTCATCTTGATTTGTACGGGGATATTGGTACGGCTAGTCTAAGTGGAAAACATTACACTTTTGTTATCGTCGATGATTTTTCTAGATATACTTGGGCTCTTTTTCTTACCAATAAAAGCGATGCCGTTAATGAGTTTGTTAAGTTGTGTAGACTTATTGAGAATGAAAAAGAAGATACTATCAAGTCTATTCGAAGCGATCGAGGTGGAGAATTTGATGGTGAATTTAGAGTGTTTTGTGAAACCAAAGGATATTCTCATAATTTCTCGGCTCCAAGGACACCTCAACAAAATGGAGTAGCCGAACGGAAAAATCGGACACTACAAGAAATGAGTCGTTCCATGCTCAATGAATTCTCACTTCCAAAATATTTTTGGGCCGAAGCCGTAAGTACCGCTTGCTATGTCATTAATCGAGTTTATATTCGTCCTAAAATGAATAAAACTCCATATGAGCTTTGGAAAGGTAGAACTCCAAATATTAGTTATTTCAAGATATTTGGTTGTAAATGCTTTATTTTGAATACCAAGGATCAATTGGACAAACTTGATTCTAAGGCCGATGAAGGGATATTTATGGGATATTCAACAAAAAGCAAAGCATATCGGGTTTACAATAAGACTAGTGGAGTTGTTGAAGAATCCATCCATGTTAAATTCAATGAAGCTTCGGGAGTTGAAAGAATTCCTAATGATGAAAGTGATGAAGAGGATATTATTGAACAAATTGTTCAAATTGATGATCAACCGTCTACACCAAATGATCAACCGTCCACTTCAAATGGTCCTCAAGAAGATAGAGGTGATATCTCGGATCTTCCGTTGTATTGAAATTTAAGGAGATCACCCAAAAGATCTTATTATTGGTGATCCCCTTGACAAAGTTATGACCGGAGAAAATTTGCCGAGAAAGCTCTTATTTCTCAAAAAGAGCCTAAAAATGCTAAAGAAGCCATTGAGGATGAGGATTGGTTCCTAGAGATGCAAGAGGAGTTGAATCAATTTGAAAGAAATGATGTATGGGAATTGGTACCTTGTCCTCCCTCTCAAACCATTATTGGTACAAAATGGGTATTCCGGAACAAACTTGATGATCAAGGCAATATTGTTCGAAATAAGGCAAGGTTAGTAGCTCAAGGATATTGTCAAGAAGAAGGTATTGACTATGATGAAACTTTTGCACCCGTAGCACGTTTAGAAGCTATTCGTATTTTACTTGCCTATTCTTGTTTTAAAAATTTCAAACTTTACCAAATGGATGTTAAATCCGCCTTCTTAAATGGTATTATTCAAGAAGAAGTCTATGTAAAACAACCTCCGGGGTTTGAAAATTTTTCTAGGCCTAATGATGTTTATAAACTTAAAAAGGCCTTGTATGGTTTAAAACAAGCACCCGTGCATGGTATGATAGACTTAGTTCTTTTTTTTTTACAAAATGGTTTTATAAGAGGTAAAGTTGATACAACTCTATTTGTTTTTGAAAAAGGGCAAGATTGTTTACTTGTGCAAATATATGTTGATGATATTATCTTTGGTGCTACTAATGATTCTTTGTGCAAGAAATTTTCTAAGTTAATGCAAGGAGAATTCGAGATGAGTATGATGGGGAGCTTAACTTCTTTCTTGGACTTCAAATTAAGCAATGTCAAGAAGGTATTTATATTTCGCAATCAAAGTATACAAAAGAACTTTTGAAAAAGTTCGGCATTGAAGAAGGAAGAACCGTCTCTACTCCTATGGCAACAAATGTCAAAATTGACAAAGATGAGAAAGGCAAGTCCGTGGATGAATCAAAGTATCGAGGTATGATTTGTAGTTTACTTTATTTAACCGCTAGTAGACCGGACATTCTTCATGCCGTATGCCTATGTGCTCGTTTTCAAAGCAATCCCAAAGAATCTCACATGAGTCCGTTAAAAGGATTTTTCGATATTTGAAAGGCACCATTCAATATGGTTTATTTTATCCAAAGATTGAAAATTTTTCTCTTAAAGGTTATAGTGATTCGGATTATGCGGGAAATATTGATGATCGGAAAAGTACTTAGGATCATGTCAATTTTTAGCGATTGCCTAGTTTCTTGGTTTTCAAAGAAGCAAAACTGTGTTTCTCTTTCAACGGCCGAAGCCGAATATATTTCCGCCGCATTTTGTTGTACTCAACTTCTTTGGATGAAACAAACCTTAGCGGATTACAAATGCTCTTTTGAAAATGTACCTATATTTTGTGATAATATATCCGCCATAAATATTGCTCAAAACCCGGTTCATCATAACCGTACTAAACATATTGAGATTCGACATCATTTTCTAAGGGATTGTGTTTCAAAACGTAAAATTGAGATATCTTTTGTACCAGCTCAAGATCAATTAGCGGACATTTTTACAAAACCGCTATCTTTCGAGACTTTTTCTTCAATACGAGCTTGGTTAGGCATAATGCATATTGAATGAAGCTTACGTTTGCATTTTACACGTTTTTTTTAAACTTAGGGGCTTAAAAATCGGATTTTTGGTTGAAAATTCGGATTTTGGAAAAACCGACAGACAGTGGTGAAGGGGTTGAGGGCGGTCGCCCTCAACGCCGACCGTCGCCTCTAAGCTATTTTTGGCTTTTAAACGTTCGTCTTTGAAGATTCGCCGATTTAACTTATTTTGGCCATTTTTGTCCCCTTTGCCAAATTTTCACATATTTCATTCAAAAATGGTTTTCATGCATTATTTTCACAACATGGACGTTATATAGCATGACCATCATCATCATGGCTCATCTTTTCCGATCAAATGGTAAGAATTTCTCTTCTTTTGCTCAATTGGGTTGAACCCTTGAGTTAATGACCTTATAGTATATTTCTTGGTAATTTTTGCATATGATTTTGATGAGCTTATCTAGTATGTTGAATTGTATATTGTTTAAGGTGAATTGGTGATAGAATTTTTGGCTTGAAACATTTACAAGGGTTATATTCAACCTCTTTTATTTTTCACGCACACAAGGTGTTCGATGAAATGTCGCAATGAAAATTTCAACCTATACATGATTCTCTTGCTTTCAAAAGTCTTCCATACTTATTGAGATCATGATTTGTAAATGAAACAGCGTATGAACTCTTCATATTACATTTCTCCCATTTTCCTTGGAGTGTTACGCTTTAATTGCTCAACGGTTAATAAACCGTCCCTTTGGCGCACTTTGATAATATTGTATGGTGTTTTCACCATTCTAATATTCTTTTTGATGATTCCAAAGGGGGAGAAACAGGATATTGGCTCGTTAGCTCAAGAAAAGCTAATAAAAGCTTGCAATAAGTATTGTGGACTCGAATACCTAGTCCATGACTTGAATTTTGGACTCGAATGAAATTGTTTATAAGTATTGTGTGGGGGAGCTTCTTAGCTCATGATGCATCCTATATAAGCTTGTTATAGCTTGTGAATCGTTTGTTGAAATGCTCATAAATAGGGGAGCTTTGTATGAAATACTTCTAACGGATAGTTTACTTGTAAAACCGGAAAATTTTATTTGGTTTTCAAATCGTCCTCAAGAAAATTGTTTTGGTTTGTAATCATCAAAAAGGGGAGTTTGTTAGATAAATGTTTTTATCATGATTTTGATGATTATGTTCGATTTTGTTCAAATGAGTTTTTAAACCAAAACTATGTCCCTAAATGTTGTCTAAATACTTCCAATTAACTTAAAATGTTTTTACTAATTTTTGGAGTATTTTTTGGAGTTTATTTTCGATAAAAATTGGACAACACATTTGTTTCAGAACTCGACCGGTCGCCCTATAGGGCAACCCGCACTGAGTTGGTGAGAAACAGAAAATGGGGCGTAAGAAAAAATAGAGGGCGAGCGGCAAGGTGCGGTCGGCCGTCGGCAATGACGACTGTACACAGGAGTTGGATTTTTGTTCCAGGACTTCTCTGTTTCGTAAAATCTTCAAGCGGCAAGTCCCATAAGACTAAGGCGGCCGTCGCACCCCCTTCGACCGATCCCCCTGTGTAAAAATTCGCAGAATTCAATTTCAATCTTATCTCTCGCGACCGGTCGAACCCCATGTTTATCGACAAACTATCCGTTGCGTTTTTGCATGACTTTTCCCTATTTTGTGGGATTGATTTCTAACATGACTATATTGATCATTTTAAATGGTTTATTTTGCAGCAAATCACTCCCGAAGGAGGAGCCAATGTCTGGAAATGAAAGCCAAGTCCTCTCCTATAAATAGAGGCTTCATTCAAGCAACAAGAAAAAACACAACATACAAGCAAAGAGCAATTGAGCAAACACTTTTATATATCTTGTTGTATTAGCCTAAACACTTTCACTTGCACAAATTTGAGGTCTAGGCTTTCAATTCTTGATTACACTTGTACTCATATTGTATCAATCATTATTGAGTTGTAATCTTGATTTTGGTCATCATTCAACACAAGACATCCTTGTGAGTATTCTTGTGGTAAGAATACACTTGGGTGATCTAGGTGATAGGTGTTTGAAGGTTGTGGTAATCTTCAAAGGTGGTGAAAGAGGGTTGTGGTAATCCTCAAGGTGTTGTATTAATTTTTGGTAAATTAATAAAACCTTTTTTTCTTTTTGAAATCCATCTCGGAGATACTGGGGTGGTAGAGGATTAGGCCCTAGGTGGGTTGAACCTCTTTAAATCAGCGAGTGTTGTTTAATTTCCGCATTTACATTCTAGTCATTTACTTGTTGTTTTGAAAAAGAGGGTGATTTGCGAAAAATCGGCATAATCTATTCACCCCCCTCTAGATTATTGTAGCCACTTGGACTAACATAAAGATCCTCGGGTAATGGCGTAGCCTAATCCAGAATCAGTTAATCCCAATGGGACTGGATTCCCTCGTGACGGTTCACTCCATCGGAGAAGAGAGCTCGGGGACCAACATTCTTAAAAGCAGCGACACCAGGCTCCATCCTCGGCATCTTCCCTCCCAAAGGTCCTGCAAAAGGACGAGGAGTCAGAGCAACATCAACACGATCACTAGAGCGTGAGCCAGGGCACATATCACCCTCCTGGCAGGAAGAGTGCCTCTCACTCTTCTGGGAAGAAGGCGCGGTTTATCACTCCGAGGTGGGACACTCAAGCTCCCGCCAGCAGTAGACTTCCCCTTGGCCTTCTTCTTCTCCTTCTTCTTAAAGGACATCAACTCTGCAATGTTGTAACTCTTCTTACCTGAAAAGCAAGTAGAAGCAACATAAAAATGAAGCAGTCAAAATATACAAGTAAAGCGGAAAGCAATGTAAAGAAGTAAATCAAGGCGGGATACCCAAGAACTCCCTAACATTTAGAAGATTTTTAAACAAGCCTCGAGACCTATAAGCTTCCGCCTATCCTTCTGGGAAGGGGAGTACCTCGGGCTCAGAAACCCACTCGTGAGGAAGCTCTCAACTGTTATCCGTCACATAAAAGAAATCCTCCTTCCACAGCCCACCAGGAGAAGGAAATCCATCTACGAACTTGCACTGAGGACGTGGGAAGTGTTTAGTACAAGTGGCTACGATAATCTAGAGGAGGGTGAATAGATTATGCCGATTTTTTGCAATTAGCCATCTTTTTGAATGATCAATCAAAGACAAGAATAAAGGTGCGGAAATTAAACAACACGCCTCGATTTATAGAGGTTCAATCCACCTAGGGCCTAGTCCTCTACCACCCCAGTATCTCCGGGATGGATTTCAAAAAGAAAAAAGATTTTATTAATTACCACAATTAATACAACATCACCTTACAATACCTCTTGGAGATTACCTCAATATTCCTTGAAGATTGCCACAATCTTCTATGGCACCTTGTGAAGATTACCACAATCTTCAACCTTGAAGAATACCAAATTCTTCAACCTTGAAGAATACCAAATTCTTCAAAGAGCACCAAACTCTTCAATAAGAAGATTACCACAATCTTCTTGCACCTAACACCTAGATCACTCAAGTGTGTTCTTACCACAAGAACACTGAACCCAAAATTTCAAGATTACAACTCGATAATGAATAATACAATTTTGACTGCAAGTGTAATCAAGAATCAAGTCTAGACCTCAAGATGTGAAAGTGAAATACTTAGGCTATAAATACAACAAGAGTGTTGATTATGAAAGCTTAGAAATTTGCAGATTTCTTGTTGTGTATTTTCTTGTGTTGTTCTTATCTTGTGTCTTTTCTAATCATCTTCTATTTATAGGAGAGTCTTCACAAACATAGGCTCCTCTTTCTTCACTTTTGTCTACAAAAAGAAGATCACAAGATGTAGAAATAATGTACTTCAAAAATAAACATTGTCAAAAATAAACATCAAGAAATACTCCAAAAAATTAGTAAAAATATTTTAAATCAATTGAGAGTATTTAGACAACATTTATAAACATTATTTTAGTATAAAAACTCAGTTAAACAAAATCATCAAAATCTTGATAAAAATATTTATCTAACAGGAAGAAGTGGAAGAATGTGTCACCCGGAGACTTCCCAACGTTGAACAAGGAATGGAACCCATCTAAAGTCGGAATCAAGCCCAACTACCGCATAACATGTTGATATCCTCATATACAAGCATAAACCCGGGGAGTCATCTGACCAACGCATGCTCCAATTGACATGAGGATCAAGATGTGGAAAATATTTGAAGGAAGCACAAAGCCAACTAAGACGCTATAAAGGTACACCGTGATGAAGCCCTCGGGTGGATGAGTGAGCTTGTCACCCGAACCCGGGGCCAACATCACAAATTCCAAAGGAAGCTCAAGCCGCTCGCGTAGCCTACGAAGACAAACGAAAGTCACTCGACTGGCCAACCCAGGGCATTGCTCGAGTCTTAGGAGGAGGCCTATGCTAATACTTGGTGGGGAGGTCCTCTTCACGACTATCTCTTTCAGACTCCGCCTCAGAAGACTCATCACTTGAGCTCGAATTCGGCTCAAGCTCTACCTCCCCATCACTATCCAAACACAAGTCTAGAGCAAGGGAAGGAATATCAAACTATGTGGAGAAACATGGACATGGAATGACTGAACCCGGAACAGAACGCCCGGTAACACCTCGCCTTCGAGCGGGATGAAAGAAGTACCGAAATTCGAGATATGGCCCGAAACATACAAATCTCGGGGAAAGCCAGAGAAAAATAGGAAAAAAAATAGACCGGGGCTCGGGATGCCCCCCAGGGGCGCGCCCTCCTTCGCCGGGAAGGGCGCCAAGGGGGACGCCCTTGCCCACTCCGAGGAGGCGTCTCGGGGCGCCCTCTACGTCTCTCATCTCCCTCTCCGCGCGATGCACTCCAACTCTCTATCAAGTCTCATCTCAAGTCTCACCTCACCTCTCACCTCAACTTTCAAGAAATTTCCTAAGTCCTCTACAAAACAAAAAATTTAAAGTTGGGAGGTAGGAAAGGGAAATTTACTTTGGAAAGACATGGTCAAAGGTTCTCCTCTCAAGCGTCTTCATCCTCTGAAAGCAAGACAAAAGGAGCAAGCAGGACATGCAAGATACGACACTGATCTAGCTCTTGCACTGCTTCATCCATCTGCAGACATCGGAGCTGGGGGCAAAAAAGATATTTCAATAATTAAATATATAATTCAATTTATATTTGTTTATTTAATATTAATTGCCCAATGACTCTTAATAATTAAACTGGCCCATAGAAGTTCGAGTTTGGCCCAAGCGGCTGTTTTCTCCTACATGGACTGGCCCATAGGCCAAATTCTCCTACGGGGCCCATCTCCCAGGTATAAAAAGGTCCTGCGTATTATCTGTAAGTAATTAACTCATAATTAATTCATTATTCTCCTACGCATTATTTTATAGTATTCGTTTACTGTTATTTCTCTCGGTCACCGTGCTAACTTGAGCGTTGAAGGGGCCTCCTTGGGACAATCCCTGGGGCCTTCTAACGTTTGTGCGTGTGTGCAGGCAAGTTCCCATCAAAGGATTTCCAGCTCAAGGAAAATACTTCCCCTTCGGGAAGAGGAAAAAGAGAAAACTTCCCCCTCAAGAAGATGATTTTGGTCAACTTAGTTGACTTCTAGTGATCTGCCTTAAAAAAGCAACATCATATATAAATTACCATCTTATCACATTTTTCAGTAAAAAGATTCAAAAAAACATACCAAATTAAAGCAAATATATTCTCAAACTTGTACCGAATAAATTCTATATCAAATTTTTTTATAACCAAACATATTTCATTTTGCGCAAATTCTGAAAAGAAAAAGAATTGAGAATTTATCTCAATGGGATGAAAAATCACTTTACTCATGGGAATGAAAACCATACAACCACTTGCTAGCGATTGCATATATTTTCATTTTGAAGATTTCCTTTTTGCTAGAGAATGGTAAAAAAAAGTTTTAGAAGAAAAAAGATGAATAGTGAGATTGTAATTGGATATGAGATGAAAAATAATGATGAAAGTTGATTTGATATAAAAAGAGTAAAATATTAATTGTATATGATTGGTAGTTAGAAATGTGTGAGTGAGTGAGTGAATAGTAGAATTTGTGGGAGGATGTGTAATAATAATTGATGATTTGATGGATTTTTTGAAGAATGTGTAGTGATTGGTGGAAAACAAATGAAAGTGAATGAATAGTGTAGTTTTGGAAATTTTCATAAACATTCACATTTTTTGGGGTAAAAATATTTTCTCTAGCAGAACGAAAATAATTTTTTTTCATAAACGGTACCTTAGTTTTTCCTCTCCCAATTTGTAAAAACCCTAAATTGGTATGGGTGTCAATTTGTGACACGACATGAAAACCCAACACGAATCTAATAGATATAGTTACAACCCTTATCAGGTTCAGGTCAAATTCAGGTCAGACAAGGTTAACGCGAGAAAAAATAGGCCATGTCATGTCGACTTAATTACATGTTAACACGATTGACATATTTAACTCATTTAATTGTATAGTGACATGTTATTTTCATATTTTGTGATGTTTTAGTTGGTTATATGATGTTGGACAATTTATTGAATTTATTTTCTAATAACTTAATGTATTTTTTATTTGTTATATATATTAGTTTTTCCTCCATTTTTCCGTTGTATCAAATTTAAATTATATATGTATTTCATGTCATGTCGGGTTACCCGTGTCTTAAATATGTCATGTTCGTGTCGTGTATTTTGACACAAATAATTAATCGTATCGTATTTATGTCAAACGTATAATACTCATGTCAGAACACAATCCGATAACACGAAAAAATATACGATTGACACCCCTATAAATTGGTTTCCATTTCCTATTATTCTATTTATTTATCCTCATTTCTCCTTGCACGGCATAAACTCAATTAATCTAACACATAAATCGTGATGAGAATTTGAACGGTCTTGAAGAGCGGATGAGATCTTTTATTCCAAAATCGTGATCCCATCCGCTTGAAGAGAAGGTAGCATGCTAAATAAATACTTTTGTCATATATAATATGTAATGTAACATACAAATGAAATTAAAGAAGAAACGCAAATTGTTGCTCCCATTATTCTATATTTCTATAAATAACACTTGTCCAACGGACACCTCTCGTTCTCCTACATTTCTCTTATTCACTTGCCACGATTACTAATTTACTATCCATATCCCCAACCGTATACCCTCCCCTTTCGTCATCACTATAATTTTCCTTTTCCTATATCTTCAATGGCAGATCAAGAAGAACCCAGACCAGAACCAGCACACCACCACCCTCCGCCCAACAAAATGACCGAAGACGACGAAAAGAAGCTCCGCAGAGAAGAAGAAGGCGCCGCCCCATCAGCACGCTACGGCTACCCAGTAGTCAGAAACCGACGTCGAACCCTCTGCGCATTCATCGTCGTCTTCCTAGTCTTGGCCGGCATAACCGCCCTCATACTCTGGTTAGTTTACCGTCCCCACAAGCCCAAATTCCGAGTCGTCAGCGCCGCCGTTTACGAACTGAACGTCACATCTCCCAATCTAATATCCACGACGATGCAGTTCACGGTGGTGACCAGAAACCCCAACAGGCGAGTCTCCTTTTCCTACGACCACTTTTCGGCGATCGTCTCGTACAGGAACCAGGCAATCACGCCGCCGGTGGTTCTGCCGCCTCTGTTTCACGAGACGAAGAGCACGGTGGCTCTGTCGCCGGTGCTGGGAGGGATAACGGTGCCGGTGGCGGCGGAGTTGGTTAACCAGCTGGTGATGGAGGAGGATTATAATGGGGTGGTGGGTTTGAGGCTGGTGCTTACGGGGAGAATGAGATACAAGGCGGGAGCGATAAAAAGTCGGCGTTATGGAGTATATGTGAGGTGCGATTTGTTGGTGGGTTTGAAGAGAGGGTTTGTTGGGCAGTTGCCTCTGCTTGGATCTCCGGCCTGTAGAGTTGATGTATAAATTGAGTTCATTACGACGTCGCAAGGCTTGATTTCATTTTTCTGCTTTTTTTTGGGCACTGGTCACGTGAATTTGATGATCAACTTTGCTTGTAATTATCTGATTATCCCTTCTATTTGCTCATTAATTATTAGGGTTAATTATAATAAACCTCCTAAACTACGGGTGGGATCTTCTATGTAAAATGGTGTTTCATCTCTTATTCCACCGATCGATGATTGTCACATGTATAAAACCTAACATATTAATTTTGAATCATAAATCAAGCTCAAATTGTGAGTTTTCAATATGGTGGTAGATTTTATACATGTTGCAATTATCCGTGCGATCGATAGGAGATGAAACACCATGTTGTTGATAGAAGATCTCATCCGCCTAAATACGCAAGTTTTTGTACTTTGTCCTCTTAATTTTGTGACATTTTACACCTGAAACATATCATTTTTTGTACACTTTATCACTCCACAACGGGTATGGCCGGAACACTAAGTTCAGGGGTTCCAAAATAAGTTTAGGAGGCAACACAAAAAAAGAAAAACTCACATACTTTAGGAGGGGTATGGTGTGAGGAAATTAAACACTAAGTTTAGGGGTTCCGAAATAAGTTTAGGAAACAAAATGAAAGCAACTCACATACTTTAGGAGGAGTATGAAAGGAGGAAAACACTAAGTTAAGTTTATGAGGCAAAATAAATAAATCAATAAAAACTCGCATAATTTAGGAGGTAAGGTGTAATTTATTATAAGGTGTGTCCCCGTGCGTGGTATTATAGCGAAGGCAATTAATAAAAAAATAATTAACATGATCTGATGTGAACATCGAATTAGTGGTTATCGATGATCAATAACATTATTTATGTAACAAGATGTAGTTACTGCGATTTATAAGTGAGGCTCATACACCATGATTTTCCAAACTTCATAATCATGTCACGGACGAAATTTAAAAAAAAAAAATTAGAGAAAACAAATGAAAGATGAGCATTGATTTATTGGGCACTTTGTTTTTCTCCATGTAAAACGTGTTTTAGTGTTTACATGTGTGCTTTAAGATGAGACATGCATGGGTGGTGTCTTCTTGCATAAGGATTTAGCTAGAAAGGGAAAAAGAGATTACTTAAGAGGTGGTAATGGGGATTGATTCTTTGCTAGTGTATTGTTGTTGACGCTTGGCTTAATTTTTTACGCTAATATTCTCCAATGTTGGCCATCGAATCTGAGTGTTAGTACTTTAGCATTTAACTTTGTTGGCAGTGGGCATTAAGAGAATAAGAATATATTAGGAGGGCCACGTCCAATTCTGTCCGTCCTTCCGTCTAGTTATTTGGATTACTTCAGTTGTATGATCATTAATCAAAGCTTCGATTTATGTTAACAACTCATGAGTCTGATCAGTGTCATTGCTTTGTATTTATTCGTCGAAATCAAATTTATTCGTCGAAATAAAATTTGCTAGCGCAATTACGGTATTCTCCAAATAGTAAACAATGTTGGTCGACGGGGTAACACAGAAGGTTTATGTGTCGTGTCAATACATAAAAGTTGTTATTTTCGGTTTTTAGTTTTTTGAAAATTTATTATTACCCAATACTTATGTTATCCTTATGGACAATAAGTGACAAAGTTAGTGATAAACATTAATGTGACTACGTCGTACGGATAATCTTCGTTGCCACTTGCTAGTGAGTGAATCTAGAATAGGAAATTTGAATATGTGAAAGTCATGACCATATATGGCCAATAATTATTGGTAATGTTAGCTTATATATAATTATTCTGTCACTAATTACTCATTGTAAGTATTTATATCCAGTTATCCACTCCAGCTTGTGTTATTATTAAATTTATACAAAAACATTAATTACGAGTAATTATATTTTTACGAACATTTTACTAAAAGAACAAGATTATAGAGAAATTTAATCATGCAAGCGTAGTTTCAGTTTTTAACTTGAACTACTATATCACCCTAATTGTGACTCACACACTGGCGGAGTTGGGGGCAGACTGGGCCTTGACCCACCCCATTTAAATTTATTCTACAGCCTATATATTAAAAGAATTAAGAGGAAATTACACAAAATACCCTCATTTTTCAAGAAAAAGACAAAAATACCACCCTATTCCAAATCTACTCTGACCCGCTCCTATTCTTCCCAAATATACCCGCCCACTTTACGTTTCTATTCAGTTTTTTACCCCCTCCAGTTTCTTAACCTAGGTAAAGCAATTTCTTACTGGTTTGTCATCCTCTTTCCATACTTGATTTCGCGCCCGTTTTTTTGCGATTCTTCAGTTGTTCGTGGCCACGTTCTCCATTATTGGTTTCAGTTTCATTCGCTCGAGCTTCATCACTTTATTCATAGGGTTAATTTATTTTTCAAACCTCTAGTATTCGTATTATTTTAATGGCTCCTAAAAACACTCCTAAAAACTCTCCTTATAAGAGAATTTTGAGAAGTTCTTCGAAGATAGCAGCAGATTCCTCGAAAAAGAGGAAAGTTCAGAAGGTTGTTGCTGGTTCTATGGATCTAAGAAGAGGAAAGTAGAAAACAATTTTGAGGAAGAAGCGGTTCTGGATGTTAAATCGCCTTCCAAAGGTGTGAAATCGAATGTCGGTGTTAAAGCTGCTGGGAAGAAGAAGGTTTCCTTTGAAAAACCGATGTTGCTGAGGTATGAGTTTTGTGTATTTTGATTTGTACTCTTTTTGTTTGTTTCGATGTTGTTTCTTATTTGTTTCTGTTATGTTTCATTTGTTCTTATATGTATTTAAGTTGAAGTGGTTGTTGATTTTGTGTTTCTTTTATGTTCTTGTTTTGTTTCATTGTTGTTTCTAGGGTTTCAAGTATGTTCTTGACCCTGCTGACTGGTTCAGTGCTCGAGTAAATATTGCCTTCTCGTTTGATGTTATTAAGAATATAAAGACCACCTTAACTGACACCCAACTGGAGGCATTTAAGAATACCCATTTTTGATATTTCCTGGAAATGAAAGAAGTTGATTTCCAAAATCAGCTTGTCCATTCTCTGTTGAAACGTCAAGTCGTCCACTCGAAGAAGGACGAAATTGTTGTGTCTGTGGGTGGGAAGTTGTTGCGGTTTGGGTTGGGTGAGTTTGCTATTGTGACTGGTTTGAATTGTTTTGGTGTTAGGCCTTCGTTGTCTGGGGATGTTCGGAGCTCGGTTATATTTCAGAAGTATTTTGCTAGTAGGAACAAGTTTAATAGGCAGTCAATCGAAGAATGTTTTTTACTCCGTGTTTGGGGTGATGAGCATTTAGACGCACTGAAATTGGCTTTACTTTATTTTCTCCATTTTTTTCTTTTTACTTCTACCGGTAGTTCTGTCGAGATGCCATTTTTTGAGTTGGTTGACAAGGATATGGATGTTTTTGACACATGTCCTTGGGGGAGTGAGTTGTTTGATGTGACGATGCGTGAGTTGAGGCAGCAAATCTTGTACAGAAACAAACTTCAAGGCGAGGAGAATCCTAGTGGGAAGCCTACGAAATTTTATAGAATTCAAAGATTTCCGTTGGCTTTCCAGAAATGGTTCTATGAGTGCTGCCCTGAGGTGTACGGCAAGTTTTATGCTCGGGTTGACTGTGAGATCCCTAGGATTTTGAACTGGACTTGTTCAAAGTCCGGGAAAGACAACAAAGTTCGTGCCGTAGACCTTGAGATGAAGATATTCAATCGGTCGACTGAACAGGCAATATGATTTTACTATTTTTTTTCTTGATGTTTTGTTTCATTTATGTTTCAGAATTGTTTCTTTTATGTTTCTGACTTATGATTTTTTTTTTATATTTCAGTTGGGTTTGAAGAACTTGTGGCCTACTGATGATGAGCTTGTGCAGCTGGGCATTCAGACATTCTATGATAAATCAAAGTACACATTCAGCCCGGTTGACGATGATTTTGTTGTTGGAAGGTTGAAGCGGAAGGAGGCTGTGGGTGGTAGTAGCTTGAATCACACCGTTGACGACATTGCTAGGAACCAGCGGTTATTTTCTAAGGATTTTGAGGCTTTTAAGGTTTCAACTTCAAAATTCTTGGAAGAACAATTTGCTATTGTTTTCTCTGAACTTGCCGATATTAAGAGGAAACTAGAGGTTCTCATACTTTTTTTGTTGTTTTTAATTATAAGTATTTTTTTGTTATCTTTCTAGATTTTTCTTGTTGTTTCTTTTTTGTTTCAATATTGTTTATTTGTTGTTTCTGTTCATCACATGGTTGTTGTTTTTTATGTAGGTTCGTGGTGTTGTCGATGAAGTTGAGAAGGTTGATGAATCAGAGTCTACGAGTGAAACTGAATCTAATAGCATGTCATTAGGTTCAGGACTGAGGAAGATGCAGATGAGGAAAAACATGGAGAGGATGAGGTTTATGATGGGAATGTGGATGTTCCCATTGGGGAAGCTGGAAAAAAAGATGACGCTGGTGAAGGTGATTTGAGTGCTGCAGAGGGAGTTACAGCTAGTGGGTTGGTTAGTCTGGAACAAGGCATGGATAACGTGGTTGATGAATCAAGGAAGGATGGTAGCGAGATGGAGAATGTGTTTGATGAATCAATCAAGGACCGTGGTGAGGTTGAGAAGGTTGTTGATGAGACGAGCAAGGACGGTGGGGAGGAGCAGAAATTCATTAGTTCTCAGGAACTTGACTATCTCACCCCTTCTCAAAATTGACAATACATTGAACACTGCAAGCCAAGCTGCACTGGGAAGGTGTGTTTAAATTATAGTTTATGTTATTTTGACATTCCTTTGCAGACCAAGAAGTACGTTTTTTCTATGTATTTTCGATTTATTTGTTCTTTTTTGTTGTTTTTGTTTTTGTTGTTTTATATGGCTGACTGTCTATTTTTACATTTCTTTTTGTAGTGATTGTGGGGTTTTTGTTGCCTGTTATGCTGAGTATTTTGTTGCCGGGAAGAAAATGGATGCTGAGGCGTTTGATGTAGAGAATGAGCGGTCAAGGTTTAGTCATTTGCTCTGCAATCACGCGAAGCTGAAGCAACAAAATGGTGATGAGGACGACAACGGCATTGAAATTCTGCCTCCACTCCCTAAGGATTGCAGGGAATTGTTGTTACGAAAATCTTGATAATTTGTGTAACCACCTGAACAAATTTGTCTTAAGTTTGGTACTTTTAGTAGTATGGGATATTTGGTATTTATAATAGCTTTCCTTGGAGGATTTGGATCGTTATTGGGTGTTTTGATTATCGATTAGATTTTGTTGGTTGTACATTTTTGAACAATTTGCAGACGAGTTATGAGATGTTTTTCAATTAATGTATTGATATTGATTGGTTTGGGATTCAAATTATTGTGCGTTTTGTGTTACGTTTCTTATCGTCTTCATTTGGTAAATGGTTTCGTTGTGCAATAGAAACATATCTGAAACACATTCGAAACAAACATTTGTTTTGTCATCTTATTGTAAGAAACATATTTGAAACAACATAGAAACAATTTGCTTTTGATTTTCTATATGTGGAAGTTGTATCAATTACACATATATTCGTAATAGTAATATTCTACATGAGTCATATTTTATTATTGGTTGATTCCTACATGTTTTTCTATTATGACCAGGATCCCCACATCTACCATATTTGGTTTTGGCGCTTTTCTCCCAAGCTGCCTTGTGTCTTCTTTTCTTTGGCCTTCCAGATTTTGCCTTGCCCTCCGGCGGTAGAATCATCATTGTGTTGATTTCTTCTGGAAGGACCAGTGTACCTTTCATGTGGGATTGATACATTGTTTCCAAATAAGCCGCTTACATTGTTTCCTTCATGTAGTATGCCGAGCAGTATTGGTACAGATCTGCATTCAAATCTTTTACTACCGCTAAAGCATGTGGGCAAGGAATTTCATCCATTTGAAACTTGTTGCATGTGCAAGTCCTTTTTCCGGTCCACAACAAATATCTTCTAAAACTCGTGACTTTGAAGATAAAGTCATTTGATCGCTTCAACTGAAACATAAATGAAACATATAAGAAACATGTTTGAAACAATGGATCAACTGATGAAATTTTGCATTAAATTACCCTTAAATTTAGTGAAATGGTGTAGTTTTACCCCATATACTCTTCAACGCTTTTTGCATCCTTGTGAATGTTGATTTTGCTTCAATTTGATGTCTGCACGTCCAATCTTGAACTAAAGATCTCAAGTATTCGAGCAAAGTTTTTATCGATAGGTCTCTCCCGGCCACTGTCACTGCATTCAGTGATTCTCCGATGTTTGACGTCATGACAAAGTATCGTTTGCTCTGACAGTGGATTCGTGTCCATTTCTCGTAGCCGATGTTGGACAAATAGGGTCTAATTATGTTGTTTATACTGTCAAGTGCAGACATTTGCTTTTGGAACTCTTCATTTGTGTATGCTTTTGCTACTGCTATGAACGGATCTCGTATTTCGCTGTTTTTCCTTTTGAAGTTTGCCTTCAAATTGTTCAGTAGATGATACGTGCACAGCCCGTGAGAGACCTTAGGATATACCTGATCGTTAAAATAATATACTTGTGAGGTTTTTGTAAAGTGGAATGTTTTTGAAACTATATGTGAAACATGAAAGAAACCTATAAGAAACAAACGTGAAACATCATATAAAGAAATATTTTACATTTTGTACCTCCTTTATTGTTGTCACAATACTCACGTGTCTGTCTGAGACTATGCACATCCCTTCCCTGAGACCAAAGGTTTGTCTTATCTTTATGAAAAACCACACCCAGCTCCCATCATTCTCAGAATCCATTACTGAAAAAGCCAATGGGAAAATGCTCTCGTTGCCATCTTGTGTGCAGGCAGACAACAAAGTCCCCCCATAGCTTGCTTTGAGGAACGTACCGTCAACAACAATAACAGGCCTGCAGTACCTCCATCCTTTTATCGATGCACTGATAGCCATGAACAAGAAGAGGAATGTGTCATCCTTCGTTCTTACTATTTCAGTGATCGATCCGGGATTCATTTTTTCCAACGTGTACAAGTAAGTCGGTAGTTTCTGATAAGACTCATCCGGCCTTCCCCTTATTACCTCTAGCGCTTTTTCTTTCGATCTCCACGCCTTTTTGTAGTTGAGACTTATTCCATGCTCGTCTTTCATATCTCTAATTATATATGTTGGCGTGTAGACTGTTTCCATGTTGTTGAGGTACTTTGATTTGATAATGTCCCCAACTATTTTTGTCGTGGCGTGCCTATTGTCACTCATCCTCTTATCGAGCGGACATGTGTGTGTTCTTTCGTGCTCTCTTACTATGAATGTTGTTGTACCTGATGTGGAAGATGCTTTCAAATGCCAATTGCAATTTTCATCGATACAGTTTACGTAGTATTTCTGCTTGCACGATCTCTTCACCTTATATTGGAAATGATGTTTCAATGCATAACAAATGAGCTGTTTGATCAATTCCTCCTTGGTATTGTAGACATATCCCTTTTGGAATTGTTCTTCAACATGTGTAATTTCTTGAATTTCCATCGTGTCTTCTTCTCCGACCACATTTCTGCTAATGAGGTTTGTATAGTCGATAGAGTCAATCGCGTTTTGGCCGATGTTTTCCTTCAGTGAGCTCTCTATAGACATGCTGCTCGTTCCTTCCGTTACATTTTGCTGTGTTGTTATTTCCAAGCTCGGTTTGTTTCTTACTATATATATATG
Organism: Rehmannia glutinosa; assembly: GCA_016081115.2. Classification (NCBI taxonomy): domain Eukaryota; kingdom Viridiplantae; phylum Streptophyta; class Magnoliopsida; order Lamiales; family Orobanchaceae; genus Rehmannia; species Rehmannia glutinosa. The sequence goes on from JABTTQ020000183.1 coordinate 204,576, forward strand.
CACAAAGGAAACTTCATCCAGTCCGTTTTTTTGCTTTTCACTTCCAGGTAGAATTTGAGATTGTAATCACTTTCAATTTTCAATGGTGGCAGAGTCTCTGTCAATTTGTATCTAATCTGCATAGCTTCTACATCTTTTTTGTATTGAACTTGTTGTTCTAAGATTTCCCTTAGTGTGTTGAATGTGATGTCCATTGGAATGAGTATTCCTGTTATTTCAAAGTTCCTATACTCTCTATTTTCTCCCCATTGTCCATTGTGGTATACTACAACTGGGATTTACTCAATTCAACTGTGGAATTCAATGAATAGTTGGCTAACTGAAACATAAAAGAAACATAAATGAAACATGTATGAAACAATGTTTATGTACGACAAGAAGCAATGTTATGTATTAGGCGAAACGGAACAATTGTGAAACATAAAAGAAACATATGTGAAACAAGAAAGAAACATATGTGAAACAATCACGTAATGTACTGCATTCAGTTTTTTCCATATTGACACATTTTATTCGTAGTTAATCATGAGAAGCAATTTTTGTAGAATTTTGGATCATAATTTGAGCTAAATAAGCATTTTGAAGATCACAACTGCCAGGGTTTTGGACTTGCATGCAAAATTGCTGCTTCAATTCAATGTCAATTTCATTTAACACATTAAAATCCTAAATTTGTATCTGTAAAATCATGAAATTGATCGAAACAAGGTATTCTCAGAATAAGATAAACAGATCGCGTTGTTGTTACCTGTTTTGGTCTTCTTCATCCTCTTGATATTGATCTTGAATTGTGATCTCGAACTGTCTAGTATTTTCTCTCTATTTTTTTCCTCGTATCTTTGCGTTTCTACTGTTCTTTGTTAATATTTGGAAAGTGAGAATTGTATTTTTTTCAGAGATCTTGTTTTGATCAGCGCCGTGATTTTTGGAGGGGAAATGCTGCAATTCGCCGAAGATGCTGAAGAGTGGTACTTTTGTCTAGAATTTGTTGGAGCTGGTATATTTTGGGAAACAAGTGGGCCTGATCGGGTATTTTTGTGAAACATCCGGGCCAGATGGACATTGTGCAGGTATTGGGTATGAAAAATGGGGTATTTATGTCATTTTCCCAAAAATTATTAAATGGCTTATAAAGATAAGCTGGCCCAGGGTAAATTTTACAAAGCCCACCCCAAAATATTTCAACAATTATCGACAACTTACAATAAATAAGGCCCACCACAATAAAAAAAATTAAACCTTGCAATTTGTCTTGAAAAATTAAATAAACAAACAAAAGTAAAGTAGAAAGGAAAAGACAAAAGCACACACAAAAAAACGAGAGCTCTCATCCTCACTGCAGACAGCCAAACAGGGGACTCAGGAGAGGGTTTTCAAATTTCAGATGCTCAGTCGAACTCGGTGAGAGCGAGACTGCGAGAGGGGAGGGCGGAGAGCCAGAGACTGGTCTGGAGGGGTGCGGAAAATCCTTTCTCCAACTAGTATTTTTTCTTTATTTCTTTCATTTTATTTTTTTATTTCAGTTGGATTTATCATTTAAATATTTGTTTGTGTATTTGTAATGGTTTGTGCAAGTTGTAAATTTATTTGTAAATTTATATTGATTTGTATTAGTTGTATATGTCTAGTTTTTATTTTAGAATATATGGGTTATTGAATACTTAATGAATTAGAAAAATTGAGCACTTTATAATTGAATTTGGGATATTAGCCTTTTAGGTATGAAAAAAATGGTTATATTAGGCTTGTTATTAGCCTTTGACAATTAGATATTGTTGTATTGAAAATAAATGCTTAATATTTGATATTTTCTTGAAATAAATTTTCTAATGAATTTTGTTAAATAAATTGCTTTCGTGAAGAAACTATGGCTACACAACAACCATCTTGCAAGAAAGGCAAAACTACATTACACTCTTTCTTTCAACCCATAAGAAATACACAAAATGATGAATCGAATAACCACCAAAGATACTCTTCCAACTGAAAATCAACAATCTGCTCCTTCAATTGAAAATCAACAATCTACTCAAAATTTGTCTTTTGAAATTGAGCGGGATTTAGGAAAAAGGAGAAAAATCTGTGATTGGCCTCTTGACAAAAGGGATGAAATTAGATGGTCAAATATGATGGTTGGGCCTTTCCAACCGAAGCTTCATTCATATAAAGGTCGTGATTATAAAGATAAAACTCGTCGCTTTCAGCCTAGTTGGTTTGATGAATTTAATTAGTTGGAATATTCTTGTTATACACATAAGGCCTATTGCTTTCCGTGCTTTCTTTTTGGAGATAATATGCATACGTCTTCCCCTTCGGCTTTAGTGAGTGGTGGGTTTGATAATTGGAAGAGAGTTCACCAAGGCAAAAATTGTGTGTTTCTTGGCCATATTGGCTCATCGTCTTCATCTCCACACAATAAGTGTGTAACATGTGCAGACTCTTTGATGATGCCATCCCAACACATTGATAAAGTGATTGAGAGAGTTAGCAAAGAAGAAGTTTCAAGAAATCGATTGCGCTTAAGGACAACAATCATGACAGTTCAGTGGCTAGCATTGCAAGGTTGTGCTTTTAGAGGTCATGATGAGTCTGAAAAATCTTTTAATCGTGGAAATGTGATTGAAATGATTAATTATACTGCAACGTGGAGCACTGTTGTCAGAGATGTTGTAATGGATAATGCCCCGAAAAAAGCCAAATATACTTCTCCAAATATCCAAAAAGAAATTATGGCATTAATAGCTAACAAAGTTCGTCGTATGATACGCGAGGAAATCGGAGATGCTTGTTTTTCTCTTCTTGTTGATGAAGCAAAAGATGATTCAGATCGCAAACAAATGGCCATCATCTTGAGGTTTGTGAACGTTGCGGGTATCTTGACAGAGCGTTTCTTGCTATTAGGGGTGTTTCTGATACTTCTTCAATAACACTTAAGCACGAGATATCAAATGTTATTTCTCAATACAATCTTCAAGTTCATAAATTACGAGGTCAGGGATATGATGGTGCCAGTAACATGCGTGGGCAATGGAATGGATTGCAGGCATTGTTTCTTAATGATTGTCCATACGCATATTATGTTCATTGTTTTGCTCACAGGTTGCAGTTGACATTAGTTGCTTTAGCAAAGCAATGTGATCCAATTTGGAAGTTTTTCTCTATATTGGATAATGTCATTAACATTGTCAAATGTTGGCAAGTGGAGAGCGTGAATCTGGTGGGGAAGCTAATCAGATGTCATCTTTACGTCGTTCAGGTACTACTCGTTGGAGTTCTCATTATGACTCTATTATAAGTATGATAGAAATGTACGCTTCAACTTGCAAGGTACTTGACTGCATCACTACAAACGGTCCACATTCATAAGTATTAAGAGTTTTAATTTTGTGTTTGGCTTGTACTTAATTAGAGCAGTTATGCAGATTACTGATTTTCTTTGTCAATCATTTCAGAAGGAATCCGTTGACATATTATCTGCACTTGGATATGTGTCAACTACAAAAACCCTTCTTTAGAAGTTGAGGGATGATGGGTGGGGGAAATTGTTTCAAGAAGTAGAAGATTTTTGTTTGAAACATGAAATCAATATACCCGACATGAACAACAACATGGGTTGTGGGCGAAGCCAAATGAGTGTTGAGCATTATTACCACTTTGAATTTTTCAACCAATCCATAGATTTTCAATTGGCAGAGTTGAACTCGAGATTTAATGAGACATCGATCAGACTACTTGAGTTGAGTGTCACATTGGATCCAAAAAATTCCTTTGAATCGTTCAATGCAGATAATATTTATAAGTTGTCCGTGGAATTTTATCCTGACGATTTTGAGCAGCATGAATTGAATGTTTTGATGAGTGAATAGCAATTTTATCATGCCCATGTAGTTCATAATCATCAGTTTCAAGTGTCTACTCTTGCAAATTTATGTAAAAAGTTGGTGGAAACAAGAAAAACGGAGGACTACAAAATGATAACAAGATTGATTCGCCTTGTGTTGACATTACCCGTTTCTACAACCACGACTGAGAGAGCCTTCCCGGCAATGAAATATGTTAATGCTGCGATTTGCAACAAAATGGATGATGAATTTCTTGCTGATAGCTTGACAATTTTTATTGAAAGGGAACTTGTTAGCACAATAGATATAAACTCGTTATTGATGAATTTGCTAAAGTAAAAATCGTCAGTGAAACTAACCTTTTAGCCTAATGTACTAGACTTTGAGTAGTTGTAAACTTTGTAATGTACTTGAGTTAGTTTTCTTACTATTTTGAAAAACTGGAGCTTATATGATTTTTTTGAGTTTTCATTCCAGCCCACCCCACATTTGCGTCCTGGCTACGCCATTGGACTCACAAAGTTTAATATAGTGAAGTATTGTATAGTTTAAAGGGTTAATTGCATTTTGTCTTCCAAACAATAGAGTTTTTGCATTGTGCTTCTTGAATTTTGAAAATACTTATTCTCGTCATTTGAACTAATGATTCGTTGCACTTACCCCCTGAACCAAAACAAAGATTGACTTGTGTTTATTCATGACAAGTTCAAGTCAATTGTTTGGGGGTTACGTGCAAAATATTCAAAGTTAGACTTGCAAAAGAGAAAATTCTAAAGTCTAATAGGCAAAATACAAAATTCACGATAGTTTGGCAAGCCAAATGTAATTATCCATAATTTTAATATTATGTAAAAAATTTATAATGTAGGAATCGTAATGAGGCGGGACCTGAGGGTACCTCAAAACTAAGACCTGCCACGTCCAGGACATCCTTTAAATAGGGGATGGGGGTTCAGATTGACATGTTTTGATCTGAACAAAATAATGTAAGATTTATTAATAATATGTGTCGCCTTGACCCAAACAAAATAACATACATAGGAATTATTAAATAATCATGATTACAGTAATTTAATATATTCTTACAAAATATCATGTTCAATATCCAAACATAAATTACATATTTAGAAAAATGAGGGGACAACAAATTGATTATATAATTTATAAAATTGAGAAAAATAATTAATTGATTATTTGTTATTTGAACCAAAGTTTATACATATATTAAATACACTTGTTGAGTTGTCTAATATGCTCACTTAATATTAGATCACTTAGAAATCTTCTACAACTAAATTAAAAAATAGATCAAGGAGACAAAGTTGAAATTCATACCAACAAATTACTATATATGTTAATTTAATAAAGAAAATAAGAGTGTCATTTGATTTATCAATAACAATATAATATGCTTACATCATTATTATTTGAGAAAACTATTTCGCATATTTGAATGAATAGTAAGTTTTCTATTGTTTGAGATTAGCAAATAAATATACCATAAATAATAAAACCAATACATAACAGTTTTTATGTAATCGATATTTACTTATTTTATGTCCAAAAGGTATATACAATATTCATTTCTACAAAATCTAAAATGTATGTATATCTATTTTGTTTCCAAAATTGTTATTTAATTCATGCAAACTTGAATTTATATATATAAATCTTCATTATCAATATTTAAATCTAAATATATTTTTTGACAATTTTATGTTATATATTATATTTATTTACATGTTTAAGTTAATTTTGAGATTTTAATTTTTGTTATCCAAATTTGTATTGTATTATTGGGACTGTGTAGTATACTGTTCCAATCTTGCATATTTGATAATTATAGGATATTTGGTTATACTTGTCCAACCAGCATTATGATTTTCGTAAGAAAAATAAACAAAATAAATACTAATTTTTGTGAAAATGTGTGAAATTGGTAACTATTAAATTCAAATTCATACTATGTCTAAAACCCTACCAACTATAAACCTGCGAAAATCTATAAAAAATCAATTTGCTCAAGATAATAAATTTAATTATTTAAATCAAGAAAGTATAAAAGTCGTATATTATTTTGCCTTAATCACCATAATTTAGCTAAATTGCGCTAAGGTAAAAAATATATTAATGAAACTAGGAAATTATAATTTTTTAAACTTGGAAAGATGATGTATCAAATAATTTAAGGTTTTATATTATAGTTCTTCATTTATATTTTATATATTTAAATAGTCTTATATAATATTAGGTGATTTTCAAAATCCTAAAATACTTTTAGTTATTATTTGATTATTTTTTAATTTATCCAATGACTAATATTTTTACTATAGTAATTTTTAGATTTACTTTAATAGTTATGTGATAATTTAAGACTTATAAAAAAATAGATTTATTTTTAAAATTTCAAGGTTTTATTTCATAATTTTTTAATTATTTATATAATGTTGTCAATTCTTATTTTATATGAATTATTTGTTTATAAAATTTATATGTTTCTTTGCGAATTTATTTGAGCTGTTTTATAGTTTAAGTTTGTAATTTTTATTTGGTTAGTGTTATCAAATAATATTTAGATTCATTTTGAAGTATTTTAGAGTAAATAATTTTTAAAATTTATTTCTTAAATATTTTTTTAAATAATATATATTTCATTTATATAATATATGCACATTTATATAACACATTCATTTATGTATAATGTAATAAAGGTTAATGACATTTATACAATTACATGATTTTTCTAAGATCTAAAGAATGATGAAATAAATTTAGTGTTCATTTTGCAGTATTTTGGATGAATGATTTTAAAAATTTATTTTTTAAGTACATATATTCATTTACATAATATATGTACATTTATAACACATTCATTTATGTATATAGTGTAATAAAGGTTAATTGTTATAATATATGGAAATTACACTACTTGATATAGAATAAAGAAATAAATACACTTAACCATCCAAACTTTACCAATTTATACACTTTACCCTCCAAACTTTAATTCGTTACACTTTGCCCCATGTACTATGAAAATCTTTACATTTTCCCCTCTATGGATAATTTTGCCCCCATAGTTCTATTCTTTTATAATAATAGTTCTAGTTATCCCCTTTAAACTCTAATTTGTGGCAAATTACTACATAATTATAAATTTATTGCATTATTCAATAAACATAAAATTTTGCTCCGTAATCAATTTTTTTCCGGATTTTTTTAGAAATGAGAGACTTTATTTTATATCACTTGTTTTGTTCGTGGCATTGTTACTTAGATCCAGTCTCTATTCAGAGGTTTTAAATGGATTATGTTAGGTTTCCAACCTATAAGCTCAACAGGACATACTTATTTCAAAGATCTCATTCCAAGTATATATCCATATACAAATTGGGTCTTTAGATTGAAAATGAAAATAGTCCATTACGACCATATTAGGCCCAACATGCTTCCGTAAAATTAATAAACTCTTAAGTTTCATACCTTCTTTGACCGAAACAACACTGAGATGGCTCGCAACACCACCAATCGGAAATTACTGCCCCTAGACCTTTTGACAAACAGTTCGCACTGTTCAACTTCAACCAACAGGGAAGATGATCTATAATTTATCCGACTCCTTCAGTAACTACTCAAAGACAACCGTGGTCTGCTTTTTTCTACCTGTGTATAAGATAATTCTCAACAGGATAAATTAATAGAACTTTATGAACACATGTTGAAGCAAAAAACCTTTTTTATTAAGAACTTGACGAAATATTTATTATAACAGCAATCTCTTTTTGGGAGGAGAATACTTGTATAGCCTCTCATTATTGAGGGTTTCCCTCGAAAATGCATAAAACCTAAAACTAAAACACTCAGCTAATAGATTGCTTCTTCAAATTTTAGTGTAGATCCTCTTCATAGATGCTTTCATCTGAGGGTATATCCTCAAATTGATACACATGTATCAGATCTTGATAATAGACAACTTCTTTGAATTCTGGTGTAGCTTCAAACTGTCTAATTCCTCGCTTTTGATTTTCTTGACAATCCGTTGAGATATGCTCTCTTGCTCTACATGTCCAGCAATTACAATCTTTAAAACTTTCATTAGCTCTAATGTGAGCTCGTCTAAAAGTTCTTCTTCTCGGGGTCCTGCTGGTACTCCCTTGGTTAGAACCTGATGAAGAGGCTCTCCTCTTGCTTGGTGCTGTCATTTGCCCTGATTTTAACTTTGGGCCTTTTGTTTTGACCAAAACCTTCTAGGTCTCCATGAAGACTTACTCTTTTTGTTGCTACTCCCACGACTGTATGGATGGTTTCTCTGTTTCTTTTCTTATGCCTCCATGGTTGACCTCCCACAACAGTTGGGATATCATCATCATCGCAACATAGAGGAACCGTTTTATTAATTCCTCTTAGTCTCTTGTAGTTTCTGTAAAGTGCTGTCTGGTGGCATCATTCAGATAGCTTGGCCTTCGGAAAGACATTCGTCTGGCCACTGTATCTAAATCAGTTGCACTCTTGTATTCAATGATGAGCATTTCTCTCCAGGGACTTGGTATCTTCACAAAGAATAGTTGCGAAGCTTCTTCATCTTCCACATTGGACTTACATTGGTACTTGGAGAACAACTTGATATATTCATCAATATGACAAATATCATGTAACTTGAGATAGTAGATGGCTTGTTTGTATCTTTTTTCTTTTCTCTTCTTCCAGTCCCTCAAAATATCAAGTGCCGATAAAATAGATTTTAAATAATTCCGCCATTTTATTGACAATTCCTTTCAATGACTCTCCAGCTGTGTCGGTGCTTTTCATTTCTGATCCCGCCATATCCCATGCAATCTTTACAGATCCTTCAAGACTCATCTCAAGGACTAAGATGAATCCATTCTTCGTAAGGTCGGGGGTACCTGTTGCAATCTTCATAGCTGACGCCCAATCATCAATAAGGACTTCTCAATTTTCAAAATTTGGGATACCTAGATTTAACATCAATCCATATGGATATATTGGATCGAGTTGAGGTCTTCTATAAGGCGTATTATATAAATTTGGCCTTTTGGAAAGTTGTCGAGTTCCTGTAATAATAGGATCTCTCATTGTAGTAAAATCTCCAGCGTGAGGCATTGGTTCATCTCCATGATGTGAACCTGTACTTTCTGCAACGTTGGGATATACTGGCAGTGGTGGAGGTGGTCTTTGATGTTGGTAGAGGCTTGAGAGTAACCAAAGCTGATCCATCTCCAGCATTCATCTTTAAATCTACAATTCCTAATCCTGCAAAGGATTCTGCAAGGTCATGTAGATCTTTAAGATTAATCTTCTCCATATCCATCACCTTTGGTTTGTGATGGATTTTCCTTTGATGATAGAAATAAACTTTTCATCGTTTGTCATTTTACTTACAACTTTGTGTAAATAGGGTACTATTCCGAAATCAATACATTTCTTCCCTCCGGATGAACTTGGTCTGTCCTCCAGATTCTTGACTCGTTTCTGAATATCATGAAGGATTTCAAGAGTTTCTTCTAATATTTCGCCATCATCTCCATCTGGTTTTTGATCTGATGAACTTATGTTGGTAGATGATTATGGCGGATTCTGCACCGTCTTTTGGACCTCTCTAAGATCTTTTGAGAACTTAGATGTGTTTGTAAGTATCTCGTTCCATTCTGGTGTTCCATCTGGAATCATTATTTTGATGGGCATTCTGATGGACTGCTTCCTGACGATTCATCAGATCGACATATAATATCTAATTTATCGTAAGGAAACTTAGATAATATGTTGTTTGTCTATCGCAGTGTCTCAAGGTTTCCCTATCGGCTTATGTGAGTTCTTTTTCAACATATTGATTGTTCTAATATGTTATCTTGTCTTGGTGTTCTTGAGCATACATCATCAAAATTTGACCATATCTCCTGTAAGGTATACATCTTGGACATTCGTCCAGATACATTTTCTTGGAGAAAGTTCTCCTCACCAATTGTTAATCACATAAATATAATAACTATAACTTAAAGTTTTTAATAACCTAGTCTCCAATATCATTTTCGATGATCGAAAGACCATAAGGAATAAATGTAGAAAATGCAATAAGATTGATAGCTTGGGTGGTAAAGTGTAACAACTTTAAAGTTTAGAGGGTAAACTGAAAACCAACTTTAATGATAATAGAGGTAAATCTGGAATATAAGGTAAAGTGCAAAATTTTGCAAAGTTGGGGGGTTAAGTGTAAGTGTGTAACGTTTCAAAGTTTGTATGGCTAAGTGTAAAATTTTGAATAGTTTGGGGTTTAAATGTTTTTAGGCAAAATTGTTTTTTTAGTCCTCTAAGTGGACCGTTTCGGAGCTTTAGTCTACACTTGTTTCGATTTGACATTTAGCCCTTTAAGTGAGCGTTTTTAGCTATTTAATCATGTGACCTGCTATAGCAGGTAAATGTTACATGTTGTGCTAATGTGAAATTTAAACACAAAAAACTTATTGTTTAATTAATTTTTTTGTTGACTAAGCATCATATGTGGCATTACAATTATAGAGGGTGAGAATTAAGGAAAATATAAGTACTTATAAATCATATTTAAATATAAAAAAATATTTAATGTATAAATAAAACAAAATTATTTAAAATTTTAATAATTTGGTAATTTCAAAAAACTTAATTATTATAAAAGTTAAAAAATAATGTTAAACATTATATTTATAACTAAATATAACTTAATATTTTTCAAAAATAATAAATTATTTGTAGAAAGAGCAATTTAATATAAATATTAAAATTTTAAATATCTTTAATTTTCAAAAATTATATTTTATATATAATCAATTTCAATAACGTCAATATAAGATTATATTTAAAATTTAAATATTCAAAAAGTAAATAAATTAAAATTAATATAAAATGATGAATAAAAATTTGAAAAAAAAAACTATATTTTTGAAAAAAAAATTAAATAATTATATTTTGAAAAAATAATATAAGTTATTTGTTTCGAAAAAACAATTTGGTTATGATTAAAAAAATAATATCTAATTATTCTATAAATAATTTATTATTTTCAAAAATAATTTAAAATTATATTTAGTTACAAATTATACCTTTTAACATTCTTTTATCCAACTTTTATAAATAATACAATTTTTTTAACATTATCAAGTTATAAATATTTCGAAACTATATTCAGTTTTGTCCCATTATTTTTATAACTTGATGATTTCAGAAAACTGAATTATTTATAAAAGTTGGAAAAACTAATGTTAACTAAACATAATTTTAATTATTTTTTAAGTAATAAATTATTTGTAGAATAATTTGATATTATTTTTTAAATCACAACCAAATTATTTTTCGAAACAAATAACTTATATGTTTTTTGAAAATATAGTTAATTAAATGTTTTTTCAAATAAAATATTTTTTTTCAAATATTTATTTAATTTTTAGATTATTTTTAATTTATTTAGTTTTTGAATGTTTGAAATTTAAATATAATATTATATTGATGTTATTGAAATTGATTATAATTAAAGATATTTAAAATTTTAATATTTATCATAAGTAGCTTTTCTATTAATAATTTATTGTTTTTGAAAATTATTTAAGTTACATTTAGTTATAAATATAATTTTTAACATTATTTTTCAACTTTTATAAATAATTAAGTTTTTTGAAATTTCCAAATTATTAAAATTGTAAATTGTTTTGTTTTATTTAAACATTAAATATTTTTTTACATTTAAATACTTATATTTTCCTTCATTCTCACCCTTTATAATTGTGATGCCACATATGATGCCTAGTGAACAAAAAAATAAATTAAACAATAAGTTTTTTTTAAAATTACAAATCAGCACAACATGTAACTTTTACCTGTTATAGCAGGTCACATGACTAAATCGCTGAAAAAAGGCTCACTTAAAGGAGTAAATGTCAAAATCAAAACAAGTAAGGACGAAATCTCCGAAGTGGTCCACTTAGAGGACTAAAAAAATTGTTTTGCCATGTTTTTATCCCTAGAATAAATGAGTAAGAAAAATACCAATAAAGAGAGAGTAGTAGAGATAATAAAGATCTTGTCTTGTCTTTTGTTGTATTTTATTCATCACTTTCACTCATTATTTGTAATACAACAAAGATGATAACTTAAAATGGGCAATTAAAAATCCAACAATAAATTCTACATAACTTACAATGGAGAAGTAACATTCACATAAATTTAATATACTCATAACACTCGCCCTTGGATGTACATCTCATAATATGTTGCCTCGTTAAAAACCTTGCATGGTAAAACCCTATGGGAAAAAACCATGACTAAGGATAAAAGTGTATAGTAATAATTCTCCCCCTTAACTTAGCATATATATTTGATACGTCGCATAACAATATTTTGTATAAGAAGTTTAAACGTCTTGGTAGGTAGCGACTTTGTAAATAAATCTGTTAAATTCTTATTAGATCGAATCTGACAAACATTAATTTTTCCTTCCTTTTAAAGTTGATGAGTGGAGAAAATTTAGGTGAAATATGTTTGGTTCTATCACCTTTAATATATCCTTCTTTAATTTGAGCGATGCAAGCATCATTATCTGCGTATATCACTGTTGGATTCTTCAAACTCAACTAGAGTCCTCAAGAATCTTGTATATGATGGATCATAGACTTGAGCCAAACACGATCTCTTTCTACTTTGTAATGCAATTAATTCTGCATGATTTGAAGATGTGGCTACTAAGGTTTGTTTTGTTGAAGACTGTTCCACCATACATGAATAGATAACCTGATTGAGATATAGCTTTATGTGGATCAGATAAATATCCTGCATATGCATACCCTACTAAACTTATAGTTGTAGGATCCTTGAACTTTTGATAGAATAATCCCATGCCACTGGTTCCACGTAAATAGCGTTGAATGTGTTTGATACCATTCCAGTGTCTGCGTGTTGGTGCAGAACTATATTTTGCTAATAAATTAACTGAAAATGATATATTTGGTCCGGGTATTATTTGCAAGATACATTAAAGCACATATAACACTTAGATATGGTACTTGAAAGACCTAATATCTTTTCCTTGTTTTCTCGAGGATGAAAATGATCTTTTTCTAGATTAAGTGGTTGTACTACCATCGATGTACTTAATGGATGTGTTTTATCCATATTAAAATATTTTAGAACATTTCCTGTGTAATTCGATTGATAGATAAAATATCATTCTTAGTATGTTCAAATTGAAGGCCGAGATAATACCTTGTAGTACCTAAGTCCTTCATTTAAATCTGTTTGGTGTTGAATCTCTTCCTCGAGTCCCAATGATATTTAAATCATCAACATATAAGCTACAATTACATATATGATTATTTGTAAATCCTTTATGATTATTTTGAAATTTATTAAATATTCACTAAGACGATTGTACCACAATCGTCCTGACTGTTTAAGACCGTAAAGGGATCTTTGCAATTTTATGGAATACAATTGGCGAGATTTTGTTTGAAATGTTGCAGGCATTTTTAATCTTTTTGGAATTTTTATATAAATTTTTATATCTAATGATCCATATAGATATGCAGTTACGACATCCATAAGACGCATTAGAGCCGTTTTGCAACTACAAAACTAATAAGAAATCTAATGGTAATAACATCGACTATAGGGGAATATGTTTCTGTATAATCAATTCCGGGATTTTGTGTAAAGCCTTGTGCAACCAGTCTGGCTTTATACCTTATAATCACATTGCGTTCATTTCGTTTTCTCATGAAAACCTATTTGTAGCCAACCGGTTTAATATCTTTAGGTGTTTGAACAATTAGCCCAAATACCCCTCGTTTATTTAATGAGTCATGTTCATCTTGTATTGCTTGTTTCCAACTTTGTCAATCACTTCTATGTTGACATTCCTCAATTGATCTAGGTTCAGAGTCATCTTCATCTACGATCTCCATGACAATCGAATATGCAAAAATGTCATCAATAGGTACTTCATGTCTGTACCATCCAATTCTGGTATTGACATAGTTGATCGTTATCTCATAATATTCTTATGTCTTATCCATGTCTTTATTTTCTAAACCTTTAGATAAAATATCTTCTGGAATCTTATCTTCAGGCAAAGTCTCTTCTGGGATTATTTCATTATGGATAGGATTGTCAGCTTACGATTATCTGTTTGAACAACTTTGATAAGTTAATCCCTCTTTCGAGGGTTAGAATCTTTAGATCCTAATGGTCGACCACGCTTCCGGCTTTCTTGATATTCACATCCTATATATTCAGATATTTCAATAGGAATTTCTAAATGGTTCAATAGGAATTTCTAAATGGGCTGGAACATTTTCAGTTGGTATATGAGATTGTATCACTTTCTTAGTATCAGTGAATGCATTTGGCAGTTGATTTGCAATATTTTGCAAATGTATAATTCTATGAACTTCTAGTTCACATTGATCCGTTCTTGGATCTAAAATATTCATGGGAAAAGTATTCCACGTGATTTCTTGTTTGATTATCTCCTTTTCATTTCCACATAAGGTTGGAAATTTTGTTCATCGAAGTGACAATCTAAATATCTAGCTGTAAATATATCACCTATCATGGGTTCTATATATTTAATAATTGAAGGGAACTCAAAGCCTACATAGATTCCCAACCTTCTTGGTGGTCCCATTTTGGTATGTTTTGAAGGAGGTATAGGTACATACACAGAACATCCAAATACTTTTATATGTGAAACATCAGGTTCTCTTCCGGAGACAAGTTCTAATGGAGATAATTTGTGATAAGTGGTTGGTCTAAGCCTAATTAAAGCTGCAACATGTAAAATTGCATGTCCCCAAGCAGAGACAGGTAGTTTAGACCTCATTAGCAACGGTTTAGCTATCATTTGCAACGTTTTAATTAATGCGCAAATCCATTTTAAGTATGTGTATGAGCCACTGGGTGCTCTATTGTTATCCCAAGTGACTTACAATAGTCATTGAAAGCTTTAGATGTAAATTCTCCACCATTATCCATTCTAATTTTTTTTGGTATAATCTGGAAAATGAGCCCTTACTTTAGTAATTTGGGCTAAAAGCTTTGCAAACACAACGTTTCGAGTTGACAAAAGGCTAACATGTGACAACCGCGTTGATGCGTCTATCAACACTATATAATATTTAAATGGTCCAGATGGTGGAACAATAAGCCCACATATGTCTCCGTGAATTTGGTCAAAGAACATAGGAGATTCCGAATTTACTTTTATTTTAGACAGTCTTTTCTACAAATTTTCCAAGAGAACAAGTCGCACAAGTTAAGTCATTAATTGTAAGAATCTTCAGGTTCTTAAGTGGGTGCCCATGTGAACTTTCAATAATTCTACGCATTATTGTTTCACCTGGGTGACCTAATCTTTCATGCCATAAAGAAAACATTTTATGATCAACTAACTTCTGGTTAGTGACACTATTTGATTCGATTGCGTCAATATATGTGCCATATAATCCAGGCGTATAATATTGTATCATTTCTAAGATTCTTTTCTGACAAATTTATGATATACAATAAATAGATATTCAGTACTATCTTTGTTACACGTCTCGATGTGGTAGTCGTTTTGCCGAATATCTTTAAAGCTAAGTAAGTTTCTTTGAGACTTACTGGAGTATAAAGCATTTTTTATATTGATCCTTGTCCCTTTGGGTAACAAGATAGATGCTCTTCCGGAATCCTCTATTATATTAGTAATACCCGATATAATAGTTATAATTTTCTTTTTCATTTGAATATTATGAAAATATATTTTATTTTTTAAGATAGTGTGAGTGGTAGCACTATCGATAAGGCACAACACTTCACCATTGAATCTGGTCATTTCTTGGTCTAAACAAATAACAAAAAACATATTTGATGAGAACAATATATTAAACGTAACAATTTATTTATTGTTTAATAAAAATCATTATAAGGAGAATATTATTAACTAAACGGTGAAATACTTAAATATAAGATCACAAACTTAGTCGATAAACTCCATCCCCATTATTGGAAAACTTGAGGGGTTCAATCCAAAATCTGGCAAATCTTTATTCTGATCTTCACAGAAATCCGATACATCTAGATGGGTTTTATCAGAGCCTTCCCCTTCAATGAAGTTAGTTTTTACACATTTTCCCTTTTCTTTTTCTTTTGAGGCTAAATATAACTTCACTAGATGTGGTGATGTACGGCAGGTACGAGACCAATGTCCAGTCATTCCACACCTATAACAAGCAGTTCAATAGTTAGGTGTAGATGCTTTTGGCGGATTATTTTTATTTGGACTCTTTCCTTTATTTCCATAATTGGGATTCATTCACGTGTTGTGATGTCCAACACTATGTCCATGACCTCGACCACGAGTGTGACCATGTCCTCATCCATGCCCTCAACTGGAGGAGATAACATTCACTTCAGGGAATGTTGGATTTCGATCAGGTAATGGAGTTGATCATGTGGGTCGGGCTTGGTGATTTTGCATAAGTAAACCATTGTTTTCTTCAGCCACCAATAAACATGAGATAAGTTGAGAATATGTAGTAAAACCCTTTTGTTGATACTGCTGTTGGAGTATAACATTAGATGCATGAAAAGTGGAGTAACTTTTCTCCAGCAAATCTTCATCAGTAACAGTTTCTCCACATAATTGCAGTTTAGATACAATTTTAAACATGCTCGAATTGTAATCACTGACTATTTTGAAATCTTGCAACCTCAATTGCATCCATTTGTACCTTGCACTAGGGAGTATAACAGTTTTTTGGTGGTTGAAATGGTATTTTAGACTCTTCCAAAGTTCTAAAGGACTTTTCACTGTAAGATATTGATTCATTTGACTTTCATGGAGATGGTGCCTAAGAAGGATCATATCTTTAGCATTATCTGCGGGGATAATTTGTTATTTTCTTTCACGACATCACTTAAATCATTTCCTGCTAGATGCAGTTTGGCATCAAGAACCCATGATAAATAGTTTCGATCGGAGATGTCCAACGGGGTGAAGTCCAATTTGTTTAGGTTTGTCATTATATTCAATATGAGAATATAAATGCACATTTGTTAATGAAAATATAATAATACAACAACAATCATATGAAGAGAAGAAAAATAATAAGTAAGAGCATATTTCATTCCCTTAAAAAAATCTTTTATTTTCATTATATATTGTATTAATATAATATTTCATGATAATGGAACACAAATATACTATCAAAATGTAACATAAAACTATGTGTAGTATTAATTAAAAAAAACTATCATAAAGTCATGAGATCATAATAAAGTCAAAACTAACAAATTAACTAATGCATTATTAATGTTTAAACAAAGAGGACACGGCGTGGGTATAAAATACAAAAAATAATAATATTTTGTTCACAAAAATTTATTTAAAATAAAAATAAATATGGGATATATATTATTTGAGGAATAATATCCTCGGTTTTCTTATTAATTTTAATAAGTAACCGAAATTCTTCAAAACCTTTAACCACGAACCGAAATAATTTGGTTAAGGCGGAGTTCAGAAAAAAATCGGTTAATTGAACACCCTAGTCATGAGATCATAATAAAGTCAAAACTAACAAATTAACCATTATTAATTTAAATTTATTCTAACAATATTTTGTTGGAAATATGGGATTTGAGGAATAATATATTAATAGTAGCTACTAAAAAAATTAACCATTTAAAATGGCTTATAAAAAAAAATTAACAAAATGGCTTATAAAGCCCAGGGTAAATTTTACAAAGCCCACCCCAAAATATTTCAATAACTATCCACAACTTACAATAAATAAGTCCCACCAACAATAAAAAACATTAAACCTAGCAATTTGTCTTAAAAATTAAATAAACAAACAAAAGTAAAGTAGAAAGGAAAAGACAAAAGCACACACCTAAAAACAAGAGCTCTCATCTTCACTGTGCAGATGACCAAAGGGGGGGACTTAGGGAGGTTTTCAAAATGTAGATGCTCGATTTAAAACGGTGAGAGCGAGATCGAGAGGAGGGCGGGCGGAGCGGAGCGGTGCGAGTGCTGGAGGGCGCCGAAAATCCTTTCTTCAATCGGTATTTTTCTTTATTTCTTTCATTTTATTTTTTTATTTGATTGGATTTATCATTTAAATATTTGTTTGTGTATTTGTAATGGTTTGTGCAAGTTGTAAATTTGTTTGTAAATTTATATTGATTTGTATTTGTTGTATAGGTCTAATTTTTATATTTTAGAATATATGAGTTATTGAATACTTAATGAATTAGAAAAATTGAGCACTTTAGAATTGAATTTGAGATATTAGCCTTTTAGGTATGAATTGAAAATGGTTATATTAGACTTGATATTAGCCTTTGACAATTAGATATTGTTGCAAAGAAAATGCTTAATATTTGATATTTTCTTGAAATAAATTTTCTAATGAATTTTGTTAAATAAATTGCTTTCACAGAAGAAACTATGGCTACACAACAACCTCCTTGCAAAAAAGGCAAAACTACATTACACTCTTTCTTTCAACCCATAAAAAATACACAAAATGAGAAATCGAATAATCACCAAGATACTCTTCCAACTGAAAATCAACAATCTGCTCCTTCAATTGAAAATCAACAATCTACTCAAAATTTGTCTTTTGAAATTGAGCGGGATTCAGGAAAAAGGAGAAAAATCTGTGATTGGCCTCTTGACAAAAGGGATGAAATTAGATGGTCAAATATGATGGCTGGGCCTTTCCAACCGAAGCTTCATTCATATAAAGGCCGTGATTATAAAGATAAAACTTGTCGCTTTCAGCCTAGATGGTTTGATGAATTTAATTGGTTGGAATGTTTTTGTTATACACATAAGGCATATTGCTTTCTATGCTTTCTTTTTGGAGATAATATGCATATGTCTTCTCCTTCGGCTTTAGTGAGTGGTGGGTTTGATAATTGGAAGAGAGTTCACCAAGGCAAAAATTGTGTGTTTCTTGGCCATATTGGCTCATCGTCTTCTTCTCCACATAATAAGTGTGTAACATGTGCAGACTCCTTGATGATGTCATCTCAACACATTGATAAAGTGATTGAGAGAGCTAGCAAAGAAGAAGTTTCAAGAAATCGATTGCGCTTAAGGACAACAATCATGACAGTTCAGTGGCTAGCATTGCAAGGTTGTGCTTTTAGAGGTCATGATGAGTCTGAAAAATCTTTTAATCGTGGAAATGTGATTGAAATGATTAATTATACTGCAAAGTGGAGCACTGTTGTCAAAGATGTTGTAATGGATAATGCCCCCAAAAATGCCAAATATACTTCTCCAGACGTCCAAACAGAAATTTTGGCAATAATAGCTAACAAATTTCATCGTATGATACGCGAGGAAATCGGATGTGCTTATTTTTCTCTTCTTGTTGATGAAGCAAAAGATGAATCAGATCGCGAACAAATGACCATCATCTTGAGGTTTGTGAACGTTGCGGGTATCTTGACATAGCGTTTCTTTGCTATTAGGGGTGTTTCTTATACTTCTTCTATAACATTTAAGCACGAGATATCAAATGTTCTTTTTCAGTACAATCTTCAAGTTCATAAATTACGAGGTTAGGGATATGATAGTGCTAGTAACATGCGTGGGCAATGGAATGGATTGCAAGCATTGTTTCTTAATGTTGTCCATATGCATATTATGTTCACTGTTTTGCTCACAAGTTGCAGTTGACATTAGTTGCTTCAGCAAAGCAATGTGATCCAATTTGGAAGTTTTTCCCTATATTGGATAATGTCATTAACATTGTCAAATCTTCCGCTAAGCATAACACTGAGTTGCAGGTTGCTCATAGAGTATAAATTGAGAATATGTTGGCAAGTGGAGAGTGTATATCTGGAGGTACTACTCGTTGGAGTTCTCATTATGACTCTATTATGAGTATGATAGAAATGTACGCTTCAACTTGCAAGATACTTGAGTGCATCACTACAAATGGTCCACATTCAAATGTTCGAAATGGCGAGGTGCATTCATAAGTATTAAGAGTTTTAATTTTGTGTTTGGCTTGTACTTAATTAGAGCAGTTATGCAGATCACTGATATTCTTTGTCAAGCATTTCAGAAGGAATCCGTTGACATATTATCTGCACTTGGATATGTGTCAACTACAAAAACCCTTCTTCAGAAGTTGAGGGATGATGGGTGGGGGAAATTGTTTCAAGAAGTAGAAGATTTTTGTTTGAAACATGAAATCAATATACCCGACATGAACAACAACATGGGTCGTGGGCGAAGCCAAATGAGTGTTGATCATTATTACCACTTTGAATTTTTCAACCAATCCATAGATTTTTAATTGGCAGAGTTGAACTCGAGATTTAATGAGACATTGATCAGACTACTTGAGTTGAGTGTCGCATTGGATCAAAAAATTCCTTTGAATCGTTCAATGCAGATAATATTTATAAGTTGGCCATAGAATTTTATCCTGACAATTTTGAGCGGCGTGAATTGAATGTTTTGATGAGTGAATTGCAATTTATCATGCTCATGTAGTTCATAATCCTCAGTTTCAAGTGTCTACTCTTGCAAATTTGTGTAAAAAGTTGGTGAAAACAAGAAAAGTGGAGGACTACAAAATGATAACAAGATTGATTCACCTTGTGTTGACATTACCCATTTCTTCAGCCACGACTGAGAGAGCCTTCTCGGCAATGAAACATGTTAAGACTGCGATTCGCAACAAAATGGATGATGAATTTCTTGCTGATAGCTTGACAATATTTATTGAAAGGGAACTTGTTAGCACAATAGATATAAACTCTGTTATTGATGAATTTGTTAAAGTAAAAAATCGTCGGGTCCAACTAACCTTTTAGCCTAATGTACTAGACTTTGAGTAGTTGTAAACCTTGTAATGCACTTGAGTTAGTTTTCTTACTATTTGGAAAAACTGGAGCTTATATGATTTTTTTTGAGTTTTCATTCGGCCCACCCTACATTTGCGTCCTGGCTACGCCATTGGCTACTAAGATATATATAATTATCTATCATACCTAGCTATGCTCAACACAAAATCGCAGTTTATATAAATTACAAAATAATAAGGCTAAAGTGAAACTGGAAACATAAAATTAAAGTGAGACAATATGGTAATACAGTGAATGTAGGTTATGTAATCTTCTTAGGCAATGACATGCAAAGCATATTTAACATATTATAATGATAAAACAAATAGATAAACGCAAATAAAAGTACATATAAATAATTTAATCTATAGCATGGATAATCAAGATCAATATATATGAGAAACAAAATTAATATTTAAACCTCATAACTAACTATATAGAGCTTATTCGTCTTTGCGATAACATGTTATAAAATAATAGAAATTACAATACTTAATATGTGGAATAAATGAGTAAGAAAAATACCAATAAAAGAGAGTAGTAGAAATAATAAAGATCTTGTCTTGTATTTTGTTGTATTTTGTTCATCACTTTCACTCACTATTTATAATACAACAAAGATGATAACTTAAAGAGGGCAATTAAAAACCCAACAATAAATTCTACATAACTTACATTGGAGATGTAATATTCACATAAATTTAATATACTCATAACATTAATGACATTTACACAATTGCATGAATTATCTAAGATCTAAAAAAATGATAAATAAATTTAATGTTCATTTTGCAGTATTTCGAATTAAACGATTTTTACGAATTATTTCTTAAGCACTTATTTTTTAAATTTTATTTATTCATTTACATAATTTATGTACATTTATATAACACATTCATTTATATATATGTAACAAAGGTTAAAACAATTTATACAATTACATGATTTATCTAAGATCCAAAAATTGATGAAATATATTTAATGTTCATTTTAAATAAAGAGATTTTTTTATAAATTATTTTACTTTAGTTTGTATTCAATGTTTTTTTATTCTTTTATTAGTATATTTTTATAAGATAATTTTTAGACTTATTTGGTACTTTTTATTTATTAAATATATTTTAAACTTTTTATTTGTCAATCTTTTGATTTATTCAAATAATATATACACATTAACATATATAAAGACGCACAACATAAAAGAATGACGTCCTTTATTTTTTTTTGTATTTATTCAAATAATTATTAAATTTTATTTATTAATTTCCAGGTTTCTTAATAATTTTAAGATATTTTCACTTATATTATATTTATAATATTTTAAATTTTGACTATAAATTAAATTTTAATATTCTAAATTTGATAAGTATTAAATTCCAATTTTGAAAAAATAAGATTTTATTATTTATCAAATTGCAAAAATATAAATTCAGCAACCAAACAAAATTTATCTTATTATAGACAAAAATCAATATTACATGCAGTTCATATACACGTAAAAACTAAAATATTCGAAATTAAGGTTAGACATAAAATTTACCAAGATTCACAGCGTCATTTATTACATCTATGTTGTGCATACATAAATAATAAAACTCACTCAAATTTCAATTTTTTTAATATAATTATACTACTATATATAAGAACATGTAGTTTAGGTGGAACTTTTTTTTACATATTATTTATAAGTGACTCTGAAGACAAATAAATTTACTGCCAAATATTGCTAGTATCAAAACATTCATTACTGGCCATCAAGACAAGATCATGCAAATAAGGAAGTGATTTACCATTTTGGTAAATAAATCAAGTCAAGTCAAATCAAATCACAATCTTTTGATTATGACAAGATATGCAAGACAAATCGTGATCGGCCAATCAAATCGCCTCATTTCATCTAGCAATTATGACAAGAATCCCCATCTCACACCTATAAATAGAGGTCATCTTTATAATTCATACACACAACTCGAAGAGAATAAATCCAAGCAAGAAATGCGGTGGAGGAAATTCTCTCAAGTCCTGAAGTCCAGAAGATCAAATTCAATGAGTCCATGGTGTTCAAGGCGTTCATCGCGGAGTCTGTTTAAATCATAGCATTGATTTTGGAATAAGCAACCAAGCCCTCGGTCAACGTTATTGAATATCAAATCCATCTTAGAGGAAGATTGAAGGATCGATTCCATTAAGAAACTTCCAAGTCAGAAAGTCAAAGTTCTTGAAGATTCAACGTTTAATTTGAGATAAGCTATCAACCCTCGAATTAACGTTATTGATAATCTAATTCAAAATTGGAGGAGATCAAATAGGCGATTCCACCTCCAAAATATCAAATTCCGAAGTTCTTGATCTTGAAGAGAAGAATGAGAAGATTTTCTAGAGATTGTAAACTTTTGACATTTTTTATTTATATAAATTTCATTTGTACGATTTTTCTTATTTGTTTATTCGCAGACAATAAAATTTTGTGTTACAAATTGGCATGCCCGGTGGGACAGTTTCTTCCTCTCATCTCTTCTCTTCATTAAATTCTTCGAAGTATCATCATAAGATGACAATAGTCAAAGGTACTACATCAAACTCCTCAAACGCCACAAGTGGAAGACTTGGCGTCATATCCAAGAAATTGCAAGCACCTTCAGAGATCCCTCCCTTGCTTGGAATTGCTAAGAATGTCGCTTCAGGACAACGCAAACGAAGATGTTGGAGATCTGAAGGATACATCTGCTTTATCAGCTCCTCGCTCGACGTCAAGTTACTCATTCACTTCAAATGTAGCATCCGTCATGGTGACAAATGCTACAACTCTGGAGGAGCAAATTGCAAGCTTGGCAAGGGCTATAGAGGGACTCACAATGCATGTTCAAGATCGAGACACCTAAATCATGAAATTGATAGAAAAAGTAGATCAAGTTGATCAAGAGTTGCGTGACGGGCAAACAAGTCGAAACTCAAAATGATGTTGTTGCGTCAACACATCAACAACTAAGTGAAAATGAGAAGTCTCCAACTAAGGAGCTGCAAGTCTCGCCCGACAGGTTGATCCCAACTAAGCAACTAAAGGAGTTCATCATTAGAACTATAAAAGATAAGTATTATGGAAGCTCCAAATTGTCTTTCAATTATGCCAAGCCATACACTCAAAGAATTGATAAGTTGAAGATGCATGTTGGCTATCAACCTCCAAAGTTCCAACAATTTGATGATAAGGGCAATCCAAAGCAATATATGGCTCACTTCATTGAGACGTGCAATGATGTTGGAACTTATGGAGATCACTTAGTGAAGCAATTCATCCGATCTTTAAAGGGCCACTCATTTAATTGGTATACCGACCTAGGGGCAAATTCAATTGACAGTTGGGAAAGGCTAGAACGAGAGTTCCTCAACCGATTCTATAGAACACGGTGGACCATTAACATGATTGAACTCACAAATTCACGTTAGTTGAATGAAGAGTCTGTCATCGACTACATCAATCGTTGGAGAAACTTAAGCCTCAACTGCAAAGATCAACTGTCAAAAGCTTCTGCAATTGAGATGTGTATTCAAGGAATGAATTTTGGTCTATGCTACATACTTCAAGGGATCAAGCCGAAAACTTTTGAAGAATTAACCACGCATGCATATGCCATCGAGATAAACATGAACGCCAATGACCAAGAATACCCAAGTAATATCGATGATGATGAATGTGAAGAAGTTGGGCATAGGGGCAATGAAAGTTGACTCTTAAAAAAAATCCGGCAAATAAAGTTCCTTGACAAGAGCTAAAACTGTCTATATGGCTCCTTGATTTGTGCGTAAACGTCTACATGGCTCCCGATACGAGCATAAACTATCAGAAATGCTCCTTGATACGAGCATAAACTATCAATCACACTCCTTGACATGTGTATACAAGGTCTATATCCCAAGTTCAAATGAAAACTCCTTGATATGAGTATAAACTATCAATATATCCCAAAATTTGATTACTCCTTGATATGAGTATAAACTATCAACATGTCTCAAATTCAAATGATTACTCCTTAATATGAGTATAAACTATCAATATCTCATATTTAAATGTTTACTCCTTGATACGAGTATAAACTATCAATATATCTCAAATTTAAATGAAAACTCCTTGATATGATTATAAACTATCAATATGTCTCAAATTCAAATGTTTACTCTCTGATACAAGTATAAACTATCAATGTCTCAAATTTAAATGCTTACTCCTTAATGCGAGTATAAACTATCAATATGTCTCAAATTCAAATGTTTACTCCTTGATACGAGTATAAACTATCAATATATCTTAAATTTAAATGAAAACTACTTGATATGAGTATAAACTTTCACCATGTCTCAAGTTAAAATGAATAATCCTTGATATGAGTATAAATCATCTATGTTCTTCAAATTGATCTCAAGTAAAAGGATTTCGTGATTCATTCACTCCAAGACAGTTGTCCGTGAACAAATCGCGAGGGGGCATTTGTAGACACCTAAATTTACTGCCAAATATTGTTAGTATCAAAATATTCATTACTGGCCATCAAGACAAGATCATGCAAAAAAGGAAGTGATTTACCAATATTTTGGTAAATAAATCAAGTCAAATCACAACCTTTTGATTATGACAAGATATGCAAGACAATCGTGATCGCCAATCAAATCGCCTCATTTCATCCAACAATTATGACAAGAATCCCCATCTCACACCTATAAATAGAGGTCATATTTATAATTCATACACACAACTCGAAGAGAATAAATCCAAGCAAGAAAGGCGGTGGAGGAAATTCTCTCAAGTCCTGAAGATCAAATTTAATGAGTCCACGGTGTTCAAGGCGTTCATCGCGGAGTCTGTTCAAATCATAGCATTGATTCTGGAATAAGCTACCAAGCTCGATCAACGTTAGTGAATATCAAATCCATCTTAGAGGAAGATTGAAGGATCGATTCCATTAAGAAACTTCCAAGTCAGAAAGTCAAAGTTCTTGAAGATTCAACGTTTAATTTGAGAATAAGCTATCAAGCCCTCGAATTAACGTTATTGATAATCAAATTCAAAATTGGAGGAGATCAAATAGGCGATTCCACCTCCAAAATATCAAATTCCAAAGTTCTTGATCTTAAAGAGAAGAATCGAGATTTTATTTTAGAGATTGTAACCTTTTGACATTTTTTTATGTATATAAATTTTATTTGTACGATTTTTCTTGTTTGTTTATTCGCAGATAATAAAATATTTGTGTTACAGACTCGATTATTATATATAGCACAAACTTGTATAAGACCATCTTACGGGTCTAAATCTGTAAGACGAACCTTATTTACCCGCCCCGCTTCCAAAACCGCCCGAATCTAACTTTTTTTTTAGGTTTTCTTTTTCAGTTTTTGTTTTTCTTTTGGGGTTTTAAACTAGGTTTTTTTCCCTTTTTCATCTCTTCTTTCTTCCTCTTTTTCTTCTTCTTTTTCTTCTTCTTCTTCTTCTTTTTTTCTTCTCGAATATTCTCCATCACAACCTAAATTCTTCTTTTTTCTTATTGCTTTGTGTGTTTATCATCCCTTTTTTTCTCTTGGTTTGTTGTTTCCGAAGTGTATTTTATGCCGGTGGTTTTTGCTCATGGCCGAAGTGTCTTCCGAAATATCTTTCCACCATTGGAGTTTAAAGGTTTGTAAATTAGTTTGATAGTTTTTGGGAAAAAATTGCACTATTTTTTGTAAATATATTTTGGCTATTTTTTATTGTTTACTGATAATTTGCAAATTTGTGTGTTGAGTTTTTAATTAAACTGTGTTTTTGTTAGATTTGTTGTTAGATGGTGACTGGAATTATGAAAATTGTTGTTAGAAATAGTTAAAATACATACATTGTTATTATAGTACAAATATGTGAACATTGATGCTTGAAAGTATCGGAAATTG
This sequence comes from Rehmannia glutinosa, assembly GCA_016081115.2. Lineage (NCBI taxonomy): Eukaryota > Viridiplantae > Streptophyta > Magnoliopsida > Lamiales > Orobanchaceae > Rehmannia > Rehmannia glutinosa. The sequence continues at coordinate 231,233 of JABTTQ020000183.1, forward strand.
TTATAAATGTATCATAAGTTGCCTTATAAGTATCAGTTTTATATCATTGTATTTCAACATTGAACATTTATTCATATAACTGCGTGTATTTCAACATCGAACTTTTTGTTAAACTGCATTTTTGTTTGTTTTGTTGTTAGATGCTGGAAATTGTTAGATTTATTAATATGCGTGTTTAAGAATTTTACCTTAAAAGTATCGAAAATTGCCTCAAAGTATTAGAAATTGTCTTAAAAGTATATGTTTTTCATATTTGTTGATGACACGGCGGAAGCAATTGGTGTACATAAGAGATAGGGAAAGACGCGACCCAAAAAGGCATTATAGTAGAAAGAACTCTGGAAACAATTGATGTAAAATAAGGAAGTCCAAGTGAAGGAAAGTAGCACTAGACATGAATTAGAAAAGTAGACTACATTTAAGAGTGATTTTTTTGTTGATAATCTATTGTCATTTGAAATTATTTTATCATTTGTATGTTATTGAAATTCATGTATTGATACAAAGTCAAATTGAAATTACAGTTTAATATTAGAGTTCTTGTATTACTAGTTACATACCTAACATAATCATTTGAATTAAAAGTATCATTTTTAATGCTGAGAAGTACCAAATATTGCATAAAAAGTATCATATTATAAAATGAAGGTTGCTTTGTGAAGTGATTCTTTGTTGACAACCGAGCATTAGGACTCTTGGAATCAAACTCCTTGGCTTGAGAAAAAGATCAAACATATCAATAGTATTATTAGAGCACTCTTTCTAAAACTTCTCTTTTAATGATTTCTATATCGTTTGTATGTGTGTTGAAGTTCTTGTACTAATACCAAATCGTTTGAATATAATATTCATTTAGATTAAAGGTATCACTTTTAATGCTGAGAAGTATCGGTAATAACGTAAAAAGTATCACTTTTATGTCACAATGTTGTGCAATTTTTTGGAATATGTAAAATATGAAAATATTATTGTTCATTTTAAAAGTACCATATTTAATACTTAAAAAATATCACTATTTGGTGAAAAATTATCACTTTTGATGTTTACAATATTTAATATGTAAAAGTATCACAAAATATCCTAAAAGTATCATAATTATTGCTCAAAAGTATCACCGGCAAAGTTTATGGCTTTGTTGGATGAGATTTGTTAGATGAGAGGAGAGAGATAAAAAGATCTATTGGAGGGGACCGCGGGATAAGAGGATAGATAAACAAATATCTGTTCAAAAGATCCCACAGACGGCGCATAGTATGGGATTTTTTTAATGATTGGGTCCTGGTAGCGGATCTGGGCTATAGAATTTGTCTTACGGATTAGGATACGTAAGATGGTCCTACAAGAGACTTTCTCATTATATATATGGATTTTTCACTATCACTTTATTTTGAATTCAAGTAATTTTTTCAACAAAGCTATGTCATATTTCAGATTAATTTTTTTTGAGCATGGACTTTTTATTTACTAATAATAAAATATAAGACTTCTCTTAAATGATTATATGATTTATGAATCAATAAAAATTTAAAGTATATGAATGCATATAATGGACAAACAACTATGTGAGCATCTATTTTTAATAACATATGCAATAACACTTGAATTTATATTTGTTTAAATTGATGTAGTTGAACGATAAGTCACCAAGAACCTCTAAAATATCCTAAAACTTCTCGCCTGAATCGACTAACAGAACCTACAAAGCGTCGGGAGGGATACCAGTGTAAAGCACTCTGACGCTCAAGTCAGAGAAGATCACAAAATATAAAGCAGATATTGAGATGATATATTGCGTAAAAATAATAATTAAGTCTAAAAAACTAAACCAATATACTTTATTTATATCTGAGAAGTCTGTATGGACGCTATCATAGCAGGATTCAGATACCCATTGAGATATGGAATATCCCGGTATTTTAGGGAAATAATATATTTAAGATCTACTTTTCTTATCCAAGAAGATCTAGCGAATCTATGGTATCCTCGCAAAATCCCTATTCTTCCGCATCACGGAAATGAAGGAAAAAGAAGAAGAAAAACAACGGAAAAGGAGGAGAGGACGAAAATAAGACTGAAAAATATTATATGTTGAACTAAAAAAATATTATATGTCGAACTAAAAAATATTACAGTTTTAAGTGAAAAAACATTACACAATACGTCGAACTGAAAATTATTATGCATCCGTGGAACTGAAAAATATTATACTTTTGAACTAAAAAGTATTATTTATTTTCAGAAAAATATACATAGATTTGAGAAAACTATTATTTATTTTTCAAAATCATGTCAGCTGTTTTCGGATAAAAAAATCATGTCAATTTTGTTATTTTGAAAATGTACAATTTTCAGTATAAAAATGATGATTTTTAGAACAAACTAATATTTTTTAATTATCACCACACCCGTATGTTGGCATAATATTTACGAAAATACCACTAATTTTTTGGGTTGAGTCGTCGGTCGCAAGGAACCTGTCTTATAAAATGTGAACCATAAGACAATCTTATATGAGTTTTTACCTATATTTTATTTGCAAGATAGATTGTTTCTCAGTTTCTGCTCTCTTTTCCATCCAAAGATAATTACTATGGGTAATCTATTTAGTTTAGAAAAAAAATAATTAGTTCAATAAAATTGACTTTACTTAATTTCTGATTCAAACATAACATTGTTCTCCGTAGGGTCGGCCCAAGCCCATTGGGTTTTTGGAAAAAATATTGGGCCGGATTAGGCCGCGAAAATACAAGACCCAACCCAACTCATATGTATATTTTGTACACAAAAATGATAGGATCAGATTAAAAGTCGGGCTAACCCTGGCTCGTGGACCAATTAAACGGGACATATAGTAGACCTAAAAAGTTTAGGGTCTAGAAATCATGACCCAACCCAATCCAAACTTCAAGTTGGTAGGGCTAATCCAAGAGCCGGGTTGCAATTTGCCAACTCTAGTTTTTGGGACGAAGTTATGGGATGCGGACTAAGTACAAAATAAACCATGGAGTGTACAACTTATTGGAAAAATTGAGACAGAAGAAAATAATGTTTTCGGTCTGCCGGGAGGTTTTGAGGGATTGGCGATGGATCGCCGCTAGCCGAGGCCCCGACATCTTCTAGAAATAGTAAGAAAGACACGTAGGTGCGGTAGGTCCCTCAGATGACGTGGCAAAGGCTTTTGCAAACTCGACCCTAGTTAAATTGCCCAACTCCGAGTTTGTGGTGGAGGATGAGTTTCCACTCTCTCTCTCCTCTGTCCCTCTTTTTTTAATCAAAAGAAAACAAAGAAAAGTGCAAAGGGGCAGGGGTAGCCACTTCAACCCACTAATTTTCTGCCACATGGCACCTTCCTCTTGCCCTGCCCCCATTTTTCTGCCCGATGTTGGCTGCTCACCAGCCTCAAATAAATCCCCAATTTCTCCATTTTTTCTTAAATCAAATCCACACCGTATTACTAGTGGCTCACATTTTTCCTCACTGCAAAAATTGAAAAAACAAAAACAAATCAACCGTTACCACTTTCATTTCTCTCTCTCTCCCCCTCTCCGTGTTTGCTCTCATCTCCCTCTACTCTCTGAACTGCTTCTGTTTAGTTTAGTTAGAGTTCCTCACGGTTAATAGCTTTTTCACATCTGGTTGAGCTTGAAGATTCCGATCTACCATTTATGAGTCTCTGTTTCAGCTCCACTTCATGCATGATCCGATAAAGATCGGAGCTTACGGACTGTTGTTGCTGCTCCATGGCTATCTTCGAAGGTATTTATTGAGCTTTTCAATTGGTTTTATTTTTTAATTAATTGGTGATGGCATTATTGTTAATGGCGCTTGTGGTGGCTCACTGAGTCCCCCTAGTCTATTTGAGCATACTGATTGAACCTTTTTTTCCCTTTTCATTTTCTGTCTTTTTCTTTTTCTGTGCCTCTATTCATGTTATTCTGGGTTCGGATGCAAAGGTTGAGGCAACATGCGGTTCGTTTTGGTGAGGATTCTGGATAAGGAATTAACTACTACTTGCTTTACTACTCCTATTTTGTACTTTCTTCGGATTCAGAGATGCGTCTCGCTCCTCTTTCTCCCTCCCTGCCTCTGTTTCCACTTCTAATTCTTATTTTCTCACTGCTGGTTTATTTTCCCATTAATAAAATCCAAGCAAGAAAGCAATAATTGTTTCCCCAATTAGTTTGTTTGTTTCCAATTGAGCGGTTTTTTAATATTACTTTTAAAAGAAAAGGCACTGTTTATGAAGAATTCATGGTTGGAGACAGAGGCAGATTTTCAATGGGTCTTTTTGTTACAAGTTTTTCTATTTTGCAGTACTAGTGTTACTTTATCAGGTCCGTTTCAATAATACCACCACGGCGAAGCTATTTGACGTTGTTGCAATCGATGAAAGAAAGAGTACTCTGTCTCTGAAGCATACCCTGGTCCTTTGTTTAGATGGACCCTTGTTCATCTGGAGAAGACCTTGTTATTAAGGTCTCATTAACCTACTCATTTATTTTCGATGAAATTTTAAAGTGCTCTCTATTTCTCACAATTTTTCTGTAAAGACCATGAAGTTCATTCTCCATTGGCAGACAAGGAAACCTTATACAATTACCAAACAGCGTGAGCGATGGACCGAAGAGGAGCATAATAGGTTTTAGAAGCCCTCAAGCTCTATGGCCGTGCTTGGCAGCGTATAGAAGGTTGCTATTCCTTTGCTTATTTTATCCGTGACAGGCAATTAATTTTGAAACCTGTGAATTATTTCAGGTTGATTGCACACTTGCTTATGTAATCAATCCACTTTGGACCTTTTACCGCATAATTATTTTTGGCGATTTCAGATATATTATTGATATTTCTCTTTGGGAGAAACTATTTCTTGGCTGTATTTTCTTTTGATTTTAGAAATGTCTGTCCTCTTCTTTTTGTTTTGTATCTGGTGGTGGCGCAGAACATATAGGAACCAAGACTGCTGTGCAGATCAGAAGTCATGCACAGAAGTTTTTTACGAAGGTCAATCACATTGCCTTCTCTTTCTACCTTATTCATGATATATAACACTCCCTTTTGCTAGGTTTTAGTGCTCATGCTGGAAATTAGGTGAGTGCAATTGACATATATGTTCATTGTTCTTTTCTTATCAAGAACTGCATAAGTTGAAAGTTTTCCATAAAAAAGTACTGTGTTCTGGTTCCTTGAAGTAATATATTGTCTGAAAGGTGCTCTTTCTAAGATATTTGTGATATGAATATGTGGGCTTAGTATTTTTACATGATTTATTTGAGTGATGAACACCATTTTAAATAGTGTCCTTACCATTTGATTCTGGGCAGAGGAAAGATAAAATCAGTGCTACTATAGATGCTTAATTTTCAAACGGGTTAAATTAAGCTGATTTTTTTATGAACTTAAATACTTGAGCTCAAGCAACAGGCGCAGAGGACTTTAGACGAATTGTGATTGAACCTTGACTCTGAATTTGTTCTCCCCTCGAGCATATATGTCTACGCTAGAGCTTGAAAGTCTTCCATGAGATTTTAGCACCATTGCTTTTAAAGTTGGTATTATGGTATGAATAAACACCCAGTGCAACATCTCTTGGCTGGAGATTTGTCCAAGTATCTAAGAAGCTACCTTAGCTTGAGTGGAAAAAATAAAAGAAATATAGTTAAGACTCCAATTTTCTTTTGGTCCTATCCTAATTTACTAACTAAAATATGTATATTAGGTATATGTATCAGAGAAAACTAAAACTTATCCGGTCTCTTTCTTTGATACCCAATAAAACTGGATCACAAATTCCTTGTCAAGTTGCATAACTATGACCTTTCAAGACCACATAATAGCACATTTATAGCTCCATTCATGGCCACTTAGTTTTGATATGTTAGTTTTACATGGAATCCAAATTATGTTTAGAGGGCATTATTCGAATCTCGTGAACCCATTGCCATTAATTTAGATTGTTTAATTCTTTTATACATGATTGTGTTGGGAAAATTGGATCCCACGCTCATCCCCTAGGGACAAGCAGAAATAACCGAGAAATAAAATGGACAATAATAACAATCCACAATACAAGAATTTACGTTGAAAACTCCAAAACCGAAGAAAAACCACAACCCACACAAAAAGAAACTCCACTGTGTGAAATATTTTTGCAATCACACAGACATTGTCTCTCCCGGCCAGTACCCACACACTTTTACAAACCTTTGACTAACTAACACCTCTCTTCCAACTCTCCACACTAGAGAATACAAGAAAGGAATTTAATTAGAGTCAAAACACAGAGGTTAAAGTGTTATTGACTGGTTCAATTGAAAGAAAGACGCTTGAGCTCCTTAAGTAACCTTAGGAAGCTCATCCTCTTTGTTCACAAAGCAATATCGAACAAAAACCCCTTCTTTTATTTTGGCACAAAACCAACAAACTCTACCATGACAAAATAGGAGAAGCTTTTATTGTCTTCACGACAATCATGACTCTCAAACCAGAGAACCATCATTCTCAAACCAGATAATCGTACTCCACCATATGAGTAGACCACTTAGAATCAACCATTCTAAGAATTTTCTCCGGCACATGTTGAAAATCCGCTGAAATTTATGGTGAAACTTCCAACTTTTGGATCTCATGGAAGTCTTTCAGCCGTCGATATAACACACACCATGTTTCCATGCCAAACCAATACCCGTGTGTAAATTCCACCACACCCCGCATCCATGTCGACCAATGCCCGCATGAGAATTCCACCAAACCCCGCATCCATTGCAAGTCACTGTCCGTGTGCAAATTCCTGGACCCGCTAACATAACCATATCCTCCGTTATGACAATTGACATGCCAAAAGGACATGCATTTTCTCATCAGAGAAATTGTCACGATGTTAGCCCGAATGAAGAGCTATTTGCGGATCGCCTTCACCTCCACTCGATTCACCACCTTCAAGCATTGTGTAACCCTTGGATAGTACAAACACATCCTTGACATATTATATATTTGCCATAAGCCAAACATGATTCTTCCATCAAATTTCTTCACCTGCTTGGACACCATAGCCTGATGAACAACCGCCTCAAAAGAGACTTCTAGAACTCATCGCTCAAGAAATCTTTTATGATGTGGTAGGTCAGACATCGCTGCAATCACAAAGCATATTCAGAATTTCAAGAGACCCGATCCAGGTCTCGATACCACTTGTTGGGAAAATCGAATCCCACATTCATCCCCTAAGGAAAAGTAGACAAAACCGAGAAATAAAATGGACAATAACAACAATCCACAACACAAGAATTTACGTGGAATACCCAAAACCAGAGAAAAACCACAACCCACGGAGAACGAAATTACATTATGTGAAACATTATTACAATCCACAGACATTTTCTCCCGGACCCAGTAACCCCGCACTTTTACAAACATTTGACTAACTCACACCTCTCTCCCAACTCTTCATATACTAGAGAATATAAGACAAATTTTTTAACTAGAGTCAAAATACAAAGGTTAAAGTGTTATTGGTTGGTGCAATTGAAACAAAGACACTTGAGCTCCTTAATTAATCTTAGGAAGCTTATCCTATTTGTTCACAAAGCAATGTGGGACAAAATTCCCTTCTTTTATTTTGGCACAAAACCAACATATTGCACCCTTGTTATCATTTGTTCAATGTGTAAATAGATCTCGACTGGCATTGGCCTCAATCTATCTTTGTTCATTGAGTGACGACCCATCTACTTGGCACACTTTGACCCACTGAATCACTCACCCTAACTTAATGTTAGGTGAGGTCTCTATTCTTGCTTGTTGGTATCATTTTGTCAAAGTTGTACACCTCCACCAATGGCCAGCTAGATATGATGTCGAATGCCATATGAGCTCAGCCGTGATAAACATTCCTTTTTTTGGGCCAATATCTAAAGCATTGTCTGAAACGTTGAATGCCTACACTGAATTGATCAACATGGTCAGCTTTTATTAGAATTTAGTGAAGCCAACCTTGAGGTATCGACTCCATTAATACTGACCATTAACTCCACAAGGTATTATGCGGCTCTCATATCACTTGATGGAAGAAAAATGAGTGAAGATATTGAAGAATTTTTGGTCCACCCTTGACAACAAAACTTAATCGTATATACATGCACTTGCACCACTAAATGTGTCATAACAGAAAGATCCATCAGTTGTGTCCAAGAGATAGTGTACAAGAGATTGCCTATCGTCAAGTACATAACTTAAAGTATTGGTTGATATATATTTGATGAGCTCTTCCTAATTCAAGTAAATGAGACCATACCTCTTGCTCTTCAATTACATATGTATCAGCTATAATATATCTCATAATATCGGGTTATATCATCGATATAATTATATTAGTGTCCCGATCATCCATCATAATATTTGATAAAAATAAACTGTCTCTGATGCTATATCCGATAATACAATTTACACTTTTTATTGGATGTCCTATAATATATAAAAGTAATAAATTACTAGTAAACTCATTTTTCATTATAAATTTTAGTTTTGACAACAATAACCTTATATTTTAATTTATTACTATTTTATGCATGATAAGTTCCTAATATGTACTAATGTGTAGTCATTTGTGTTCTTAATATTTTCATATTGGTATATTGATTTTTCTTCGAGCATTCCATACTGCATTTGTTTCTCTTCCCGATAAGTATAGCGATTGATGTGCAAAAACATCTAACATTATTATCATTGATACGACAACTTTGAAGCATGATTATGGATCCTACTTGCTTTTTGCCATCTCTCTCTCTCGAACTAATTCCAAGAAAAGAAGAAGATAGAGAAGAGAAGAGAGAAAAGAAAATGACGGAAAGAGAAAAAAGAGGATTTAGAGGGTATAAGGCAGCGTCGATGGTGGTGCCACATTGAAAGAAGGAGGGTGGGGATAAGGGGGACTAGAAAGAAGAAAAAGATGGAATGAGGAAAAAAGGGGTCGAACAGAAGAAAAGGACGAGGCGGCACATAATAAAGGGCTAAGAAAAGTGAAAAAGTTAAAAAGAAAAATATAGAGATGAAGTTGAAGGAAGAAAGAAAATTTATAGGTGTCAGTGTATAATTATACCACATTCTCTAATATAAAAAATAATCATATCCACTAAATGTCATATTCAAGTTATTCTATGTTAATGGGCCTGAAATTATTCCAACAGTTTGTTTATCTCCCCTAATCTCATCCCTCATCCAAACATGTTTAGTTGGAAGGACATAGTGACTGTGTTCTCCGTATGTGGCATGAAATAATATGTTTCTGTGAATGTCAACCTTTTTTTTAATTTTTTGAAGTTCCAAGCATTATTTGGTACAAGACCTTTTCTCGCATTTGTTAATATTGTTGGTTTTGACCTTCATATTTTTGGAGATAGAATATCTAAATCATGTAGTCCTTAACTGTGTTATACCTAGGTCAACAAAAAAGATCAATATCTCTTCCGTTTTAACCCCTTATAAAGAAAGTTTTACTGTATAAATTATGTTGCTTATTATGATTATCATCATTATGATGTGAAAGGTTAATTGCAAAAACTTATTATTTAACTGCAGAATCTCATCTAATCCATGCCTACCAGGAATTACTCTTAACCACCTCTCCACAATCTTCCTGAGTTCTTCTTCATCTTGCATTTCCATTACTAGCAGTTTTCTTGTACATTTTAATTTCCAATACAATTCTAATGTGTACTTTTAGAATTCTGTACATAGAAAATAGCATTCTTGGTTGTTCCATAATGTGGTTGTCAATTGTTTAAATAGGTTTTGTTAGAAAGTGAAACTGTACTTGTAATGGAACTATAACCCATACAACTCTGTGTATCTGTTGACTCTTAAAATCTAGTCATTACTAGAGCTTACAATCACAGTAGGGGAGCTGCCAATTATTTTACTTCTGGACAACTTGTAACATCAAATGTAAACTTTTTCATCCTATGTTATATAAGATTCAGCCTTTGTTTCTCAGAAATACAATTCTTATATTCAAATAATGATAAAAGATATATGATTGAACTTGTTTCAGGAATGAAGGGAAAAAGTAAGTATAACCATTTTGTTGTGAATGTTTATGGCTGACGAATCATCATAAGAAATTGATTTTTTTTTCTGTAATTTGTACACTGCATGAATCATCATAGGTACAACAACGAAGCAATACTAAAGTAAGTCGAATTTAAAATATGGAGAAAAGAAAACAATACTAGACTGGTAAAATCATTATTAAATTGGAGATATTATTAATGGAGTCTGCACATATAGGTTCCTTAATTTTGTGCCTTCAGGTCTCATGAAACTATCCTCTGGACGAGAAAGGTGAAGGATGATGAAGATACATGCACCGATGCACGCATTCTAACACATGCACAAATTTTTTTCCTGCATGTCATGAACAGTAGAATTGGTGCAGTGTTTCCCATTTTTACATGATATAAATATAGCTTCTCCAGCATTACGCTGTAGAAGGTACAAATGTAAGTGTATAAATAATAAACGGAGGAAAGGAATATCAGAGATGATGTAGAAGATTAAATTCAATGGAGGAGCAGAAGAACCAAATACATAAAATTGCAAAATTGGTTCAGTGCACCTAGCCATCATTAGTTGTGACTGGCACAAAGTACAATTGATTTTGTCTCATTGTTTTATGAAGAAGCCGATAGAACCACCTTTTAGTCTTGCTAAGTTACTGAACTATTATAGCTCTTTTTGGTTGCCAAAAGTACATGCAGGACTATGCTTTTCTCAATTAATCTCATACTTCAGGCATGAAAAATGCAACATCTCTCAACTATTAATATCTTTGCATACTATATGCTGCTCTTTTCGTACCTTGCATTTATTTCGTGTGATATTATGTTTGTGACTCTTAAATTATGTTTCTACAATCAGTTGGAAAAGGAGGCCATAGTTAAAGGAGTTCCGACCAGACATGCTCTTGACATTGAAATCCCTCCACCACGGCCTAAAAGGAAACCGAGTAATCCTTATCCTCGAAAGACAAGTGTGGGAACTCCTACTTCACAGGTGGGAGTGAAAGATGGCAAAATACCAAGCCCAGTTTCTTCCTCGTGTCAAAGTAAAGTGACGGTGGCCTTGGAGAAAGAACCTGAGGTATAGCAACTCTTTCTGTGAGCCAGTTTTATTTTTATTTTTATTTTTATTTCCTATTCCCATTGTTTGTACCTCTTGTCCATGACGTGTACAAGTTTAGCTGCTATAATTGTGTTCTGTGTCCTGTTTCTTCTCTACCTATTTGTGTTTTTGAGGTAAAAAAGTTTTAATCTTTATTTTCTTTTGTTTGTTCACTTGAATGAAAATCTTTTTGTCCTGTGATGCCATGTTCTGCCAGGAACCTTCCGATGATGGGAAATTAGGAAACAGTAATTACTACCACGAACAGGATAGTTGCTCTGAGGCTTTCACGATTCTCAAGACATCTCCTTGTACATTCCCATCTTCGACAATCAAAAGCTTCTTGTCAGTATCTGATGAACCTAGAAAATCATGTACGTTTAGGCAATATGTCCCACTCTCAAAAGAAGCAAGTAATCAGGATGAAACCGCTGCATCTCAGGTCACTATTGAAGTCAAAGGACTTCAGGTGGAGAAATCTGATAACAAACAACCTTTGCAGGATGATGCCCCATTCAATATCACAAATGTTGTGGATTCATACCCTTCACATGAGAAATCAGTGCATCTTAAAAGAATAAATGAGCTGAAGCAGTCCGAAAATGTTGATAATTTGCCGACCGCTGATCTGCAAGCCCCACAGAACTATCCTCGCCATGTCCCTGTGCACATTCTAGATGGGAGCTCAGCGATGAGTGCACAAACTACTGCCCTGGATATGTCGTATACAGATTGTAAATTTCATCAAATGGGTGGAGTTCATGGTCATCAAAATATATTCATAAATCCAGCTGCATCTGCTACTTCAGAACATTATAGTAATGCATCAAAATCTTCCGTTCATCACTCATTTTCCAGTTACCATCCAATCTTCACTCCAATCCAGAACCAAGATGATTACCAGTCATTTTTGCACATTTCGTCCGCGTTTTCAAGTCTTATTGTATCTGCTTTATCACAAAATCCAGCATCCTATGCTGCAGCTAGCTTTGCTGCAACTTCGTGGCCATGTGTAAACACGGAAGCTCCAGTAGAACCCTCTACAGCCTCAGCTGGGGCATTTCATTCAAGGCCGATAAATCCAACTCCTAGTATGGCAGCAATTGCTGCAGCTACAGTAGCAGCTGCAACTGCATGGTGGGCAGCCCATGGCCTACTTCCTGTATGTGCTCCATTTCATCCTGGCTTTACCTGCTCTCCTGCATCGGCATCTGCAACTCCAATGAACAGCAGCCAAGGTAGAGCTGTGAACAGTGAAAGAAGAGAAAACAGTCCTGATCCGGCATTAGGTCAACAACTGGAACCAGAATGCTCTGAGGCTCTGCATGAACAGCATTCAGTTTCAAAATCACCAATTTCATCATCATCAGATTCTGAAGCAAATGAAGCAGCAAAACAAGATGTTGGGTTAGCCGCTGCTGAAACAGCAAAGGTTGCCGATACAGCTGAGCTTCATGATGCGAACAAGTCCAAGAACAAAAAGCTGGTTGACCGTTCTTCATGTGGATCAAACACACCTTCCAGCAGTGAAGTTGAAGCGGATGCTTCGGAGAAGCTAACGAAGGTACAAGAGGAACAGAATATGAAAGATAAAGAGGAGCCAGAAGAGCTTGATGCAGTTCATCTTGTTGGTGACCCATTTAATCGACGTTGTAGAAGCACCAACAATTTGAATGATTCTTGGAAGGAAGTATCGGAGGAGGTACTGGTGAATACATGCTTATAAATCTGTTTTGCCAGTTATATCTTTATTTTCTGTCACCTTAACAATCTGCATGCAGGGACGACTGGCATTTCAAGCACTCTTCTCTAGAGAAATATTGCCTCAGAGTTTTTCACCTCCACATGATGCAAAGAATAAGGGCAAGAAAACTCCTAATAAGGAAAGTGGCGAGGAGAAAGATGAAAATGGACTACAGTTAGACCTTAATCGGAATACATGGGTAGGCTGTTCCCAGAAATTAGAGTGGAAGATAATGCCTCTTTGATTGGTGAAACCAAGGAAGAGGGACTACTAAATATGGGACTTGGAATTTCTAAGCTGAAAGCTCGTCGAACTGGATTTAAACCTTACAAGAGATGCTCCATGGAGGCAAAGGAGAGTAGGGTGTCATCCAACAGTCATGATGAAGAGAAATGTCCCAAGAGATTACGCATGGAAGGAGAGGCTTCTACTTAATGTTTAGTATGATATCCAATCTAGAGCTGTCTCTCCAATGTTGCATGCTTTTTTCAGTTCATTCTCTGTTATGTTTTGAGTTCAGTTAAGTTTATTGAAGGATCACGATACTTTCCGTGTATTTGTGTGTACTATTTAGGATCATGCAAATAAAATTCAAAAACTTTCTTGGGTGGACATAAATTATTCTAAAGTGAATGGACCTTGACAGGGCAACTTTTCCTCTAATATCCTCTAGAAACAAATCCTACAGTTTTTGTGCTTCTTAGTTCTTACCATCCCCTGTGCTTGTGCTTATATTCTTTAGTCAGATAGTTTGACTGTCAATGCAAGGTTTCTTACATTGTCTTTTGACTTTTGCTTCCCACGCCAATTTTGAGGAAACAGAATTAGCCTTGTAGTTAGTTATTTTAATTTTATTTTTTTTCGAAAACTTGTAGAAATTAACTCATACAGAGCCAAGGTTCACAGCTTCCTATCCCATGACTGTAAATGAAAAGGCTAGAAAACCAGATGGTGAGTCCTGAGAGTAAGCCACTTTTGTCATGCATCCAGAGCTAACCAATATATTCATCTGGTTTTTGCTGAACAAATTAGGCGATTGAGCTCTACAGGTAAAGATATTAGCTCATCGTGATAAGATGTTCGATATCAAGTGACTTAGTGAGGAATTGTGAGTAGTCATCATCCTCAAGGTCTGTGACTGTGGGCATCGATTTGGTGAGGCTCGTCAATTTGGTTCCACTTTCATTGTACAGCTTAAGCTTTTGTCCTTGCCCCTCGGACCACCTAAAGCGTAACTTACCTGAAAAAATGTAACTTGAAATCTAAACAATAGAAACAAGTTACGAAAATGCTATGTCCATGGCTTGATATCCATTTTTAAGTTTTAACATTTAATGGGTTAAGTGGAATGAGAAACATGACATCACTAGCCGAACAAAAACAGAAATTTCATTTATTTTTCGAAAATTCAGAAGAAACTTAGGTTGCATTTGGATGGGAGGATTTGGATTTGGGGGAAGGATTTCAAATGACTCCAAATAGGAAGGATTTGAAATCCTCCAAAATGACTCCAAAAATAGCTTCTAAGGATTTGAAATCCATTGTAGAATGACTTCAACCAAACAATATCAATGGATTTATTATCATGAATTTGAAATCCTTAGCTCCAAATCCATCAATCCAAATGGAGCCTTAAAGAATTCTATGCCAATCAACTTAAGAAGAAAACAAAAAGGTAGACTAATAGAATTAAGAATTAACTATAATTATTGTAAAAAAAAAAAGAATTAACTATAATTCCGTAGAGTAAGGATTTTTAGTTAAACTTATTATTATTTAGGTTTTGAAGATTTAATAATATTTTTCTTCAAACACTTTATTCAATTGTCTTTTTTTGATTTAGTTTGGTTTTTTATTCATTGGATTGGAGTATTATTAGAATGTACATAGGTTAAAGACTCTCATGATCGGCTAAAGGTCCGGAGTTCAATTCTCATCGCCCTCTACCTCCGAAGATTTGACTAAAAAAACTCATCAATTATTTTTAACGGTGATAAACCAATAAAGTGATTTTATCACTTTACCCTTAAAAAAACCTAATAGTGACTAAAGGAGCCAAGATTCGCGGATTGTTCACCCGGGTCGGGTTCACCCGAACCGCCAACCCGACCGAACCGATTCGACCCGAGCTCCCAACATTGATCCTCCGATAAAAAGGCTCTGAGATGATGCCACGTGGACCAATATGTTTGTACATAATCACCACTATAAAAGTCGGTATAATGATCATGAGGTTAAGCTTTTACTCTTCATTCATCACTTCACTACTCTTACTTCACCTAACCTCACGACCGAACCGACTTAAGCATCGGAGGGCCTTAGCCGGGGCTCCTCCGGCTAGCCTAATGTGTGTTCATGTTTCAGTCACCCATCTAAAAATACCCGAAGTGACCCCGAAGGTCGACCCGAAGATCCACCCGGCCGGAGCCGGTATCAGTATACCGATTTTCCTGGTTAAATCGATTGGCGCCGTCTGTGGGAAAGTGAGTAGAAGTAAAGATGGCGATCAAGATGTCGAAGAGGACGAATGAAGTCTTATAAATTGTTCATGTTTTCACCTTCATGGCAAATGAGAAACGAGCATCAAGAGGTTGAAGACCGAGGTGCCAAAAAAAAAAAAGTAGTTGAAGCTAGCAAACGAGTAGTTGAGCACAAGTAGAAAAGGGAGGCGCAAAGTGACCACTTAGGCCAAAAGTGAAGTCCCGCCCCAAAATAGGAGAAATGATGTGCCACCACGAGATGCTACTCCCAAGAAGCATAGGGTTAGAAAAGATGAAGAAGAGATGAATATGCTAAAAGTACAAGAAGGGCCAAGCCTTCCTCGATCCGAAAAAGTCAAAGAGGCACGACCGAGGCGCGGGAGCTCGACCTCGACCCCGACCTCGAAGCAAAAGGGCCAACCCTTCCTCGGTCCGAAAAAGTCAAAGAGGCACGACCCCGAGGCAAAGGAGCTTGACCTCGACCACGACCTCGAAGCAAAAGGGTCAACCTTCCTCGATCTGAAGGCACGACCCCGAGGCAAGGAGCTCGACTCGACCTTGAAGCAAAGAGGGCCAAAGCCTTCTTCGATCCAAAACGCGTCAAGAGGCACGACCTTGAGGTAAGAGAGCTTGACCTAGACCTCGATCTCGAAGCAAAGAGGGCCAAGCCTGCCTTAAAATTTTATAAAAAAAAAAAACAACAAACCAAGAAGATGAAGAAGATCAATGATATGCATTCCAAGTGTCAGAACATGTGTGAAAGTTGGATCCTTATGGGAAGCCTCAAAGTGTGCATAACCTCAAAGCTTCATACGTGGAAGCATCTCTATATTGTAAGTAACTCGTTTCAAATTATAAATAGTTTGCATTTGAACGCAAATTTTCTTTGAATGCACACTTCACTTTTTAAAGATGAAGTCATATTCTATGATCTTGAATATCACTTATCAATGAGTAAATACAATGCAATGAGGTCACAAGGCAATAACCTAAGTGTAGCTTGAAGTGAAAGTGAATATAGAGGCGCTTGGCAAAGAATGAATTAAAATAAGAGTTCATCAAATGAAATGAAATGGGGTACACAATGAAGTGCACAATGATGTGAATGGGGCACAGTGAAGTGCACCATGAAGTGAACCATGAAGTAAAGAGAACAATGAAGTGAAATGAAGCGATGCTAGAAGATTCACATAAAAAAGCTAAACGATCTGAAAAAGATCATGATATTAACCGAAACGATCTGAAAAAGATCAGGACATGAAGCTAAATGATCGAAAAAGATCATGACATTAACCAAAAACGATCTGAGAAAGATCGTGACATGAAGCTAAACGATCTGAAAAAGATCACGACATTAATCGAAGGCGATCTGAGAAAGATCGTGACATGAAGCTAAACGATCTGAAAAAGATCATGACATTAATCGGCGATCGAGAAAGATCGTGATATGAAGCTAAATGATCGAGAAACATCACGGCATTAACGGAAGAGATCTATAAAAAAAGGTTTACGACATTAAGGGAAACGATCTAGGAAACATCGTCTTATGAAGTTAGATGATCTAAAAAAGATCATGGCATTAAGCGAAACGGTCTGAAAAAATCGTAATGTGAAGTCAAATGACCCGAAAAAGTAACTCAAGGATAATTCGACGAAGTTAACTATATGCGTCTAGTAAGCGCGAGGCGAACATATGCTCACACGAAGCGAAACGCGAGGCCGATATGCTTACGTGAAGCGAAAGGCTAACTATATGCATACGCAAGCGAAGCGCGAGGCCGACATATGCTCACACGGCTTAAACGCGAGGCCGACATGCTTACGTGAAGCGAAAGCGAGGCCAGACATGCTTACGTGAAGCGAAGCGTGAGGCTAGCCACTTACGCGAAGCGAAGCGCGAGGCCGAACATGCTTGCGCGAAGCTAGCCACTTACGCGAAGCGAAGCGCGAGGCCAGACATGCTTACGCGAAGCGCAGCGCGAGGCTAGCCACTTACGTGAAGCGAAGCGAGGCCAGATGTATGCTTACGCGAAGCGAAGCGAAACGCTAACTATATGCGTACACGCAGCGAAGCGCGAGGCCGACATGCTTACGCCGTTAAGCGCGAGCCTAGCCACTTACGCGGCGCGCGAGGCCGACATGCTTACGGGAAGCGGCGAGGCTAACCATTTACGTGAAGCGAAGCGAGAGGCTAACTATATGCTTACACTAAAGCGAAGCACGAGGCCGACATATGCTTACGCGGCGAAGCGTGAGGCTAGCCATTTACGTGAAGCGGCGAGAGGCTAACTATATGCTTAGCGAGTAAAGCATGAGACCATTCATACACTAACGCGAAGCGAAGTGTGAGGCCGTGCCGACATGCTTACGCTAAGCTTAAGCGCGAGGCTAGCCATATGCTTACGCGAAGCTTAAGCAAAGAGGCTCTGTGGACTTGAGGAAAAAGGCTCACGTGAGGTCGAGAGCGGCGCAAGGCTAATTATATGCATACGCAAAGTGTGAGACCTGACCATACACTAACGCGAAGCGAAGCGCGAGGCTAGCCATATGCTTACACAAAGCGAAGCGAGGCTAGCCATATGCTTATGCGAAGGGTGAGGAGTGAGACTAACCATACACTAACGTAGCGAAGCACGATGCCAACTATGCGCTTACGCTACGCGAAGCGTGAGACTAGCCATATGCTTATGCGAAGGGTAAGGCTAACATATGCTTACACAAAGCGAAGTGCGAAGCGCCCATATGCTCATGTAAAGCTAAGCAAAAATAAAAAATAAAATAAAAATTGTTCAAGTGTAAAGCTAGGCAAAATGCTCACGTGAAGTGAATCGTGACGTGAAGCACAAGCATGAAGCATCACGCTAGACAAGAGGCTTGCGAGAGGCCAAGTAAGAGGTGTCCGAAAGGCCAAGTAAGAGGCTCCCGTGAGGCTAGGCAAGAGGCTCGTGGGAAGCCATGTAAGAGGCTCTCGTAAAGCCGGGCAAGAGGCCCATGCGGAGCCAAGATGCACGTGAAACCAAGAGGCTCATGTGGAGCCAAGATGCTCACGTGTAATCAAGAGGCTCATGCGGAGCCAAGATGCTCACGTATAACCAAGAGGCTTGTGCGAAGCCAAGATGCTCACGTGTAACCAAGAGGCTAGTGCGGAGCCAAGATGCTGACGCGAAATTGAGAGGCTCACGCGAAGCCAAGAGGAGGACGCTAAGCGATGAGGTTCGCTCTCCAAGAGGCTCACGTGAGGCCAAGCAAGAGGTTCATGCCCGAAAAGGCTCATTTGAGGCTAGGCAAGATGCTCATGTGAAGCCAAACAAAAATATGAAGCATGAGACTAAAGAGTTCACGAGAAACGAAGCGGGAATATAAGCAAGAACATGAAGGATGTGCTAAGCAAGACACTTATGTACGACGAAGTGTAAAACCTACACAAGTCGAAAAATAATTCTAAGGCTAAGAGTTCACCGGAGCTTCATCTAAAGAAGAAAAATTAATCAAAAAGATTGATTGGATATCATCCGAAAAAGATAAAATTAATTGGAAAAATATCAATTGGATATTATCCGGAAAAAATGAACCAAAATAATGACGTTGATCCAAAGAATTTCATTAACAAGAAAAATGATAGAATACATTATGTTCTATTACAAAAATAAAGTATGAAGGTTGAGGCGGCGGATAGGGCGGCGGTTAGGGGAGGTGGTTAATGTGTTGCAAGTCGAGACCCATCACCTCCACCCTCCACGCTAGAGCGCAAAGAGCCACCTCACCCCCGCCAACCAAGGTAGACGGTGGTTCTATTACAAAAATAAAGTATGAAGGTTGAGACAGCGGATAGTAAGGCGGCGGTTAAGGTAGGTGGTTAATGTGGTGCAAGCCGAGACCCATCACCTCCACCCTCCATGCTAGAGCGTAAAGAGGCCTCACCACCGCCAACCAAGGTAGACAGTGGTTCATTACAAGAATAAAGTATGAAAGTTGAGACAGCGGATAGGGCAGATAGGGCGGGTGGTTAATGTGGTGCGCAGTATGACCCATCACCTCCACCCTCACGCTAGAGCGTGAAGAGCCAAAGCAAGACTAAAGGTCTTAAGCTATGCTTACGTGCCTTATCTTCGCGTCAGAACCCTCCTCCCCTAGTCGCTTTGTCTCTTTCTTCTCCCCTCGAGAAGGATTAACCACCCATCTTGGGGTAACCTCCACAACGATGGGTAGGGTAGGTCTCTTGAGGGCTAAATAGCACCCGACTCCTCCGGGGTGAGATTCCGCCCGAGCCTCATCTAAGAGAAAGGAACACGAAGTGAAGAGCGAGGAGGGAGGTAGAGGTGGCACTAGGCATAGAAGACACCAAATGGGGTGAAGCAGAGGTAGAATAGCCTGGGAAACCCCTCTTAGCAAGTTAGGCCTTCATTTGTATAGCCACCATATAAGCACGAACAACCATCTCTACAGAGAACAAGAAGCATTAGCATTAGTACACACAAAAGAAATAAAAATAAAAATTTGAAGACAATTATTGAGAGTCCGGCCAGAAGTTCGAGGTGCAGGGCTAAGCCCCACGATAGAGAGTATATCCTCATTAAGTAGCTTGGATGATTTGAACCATCCCTTAGTTAATCGACTAGAAACAAGTTTTTCATCTCAAGTAGAAGGACCGAGGCCTCGGGACCGAGGTCTAGCAATCCTCCACATTGAGAATACCCTCCAAGGGCGATCTGAAAGAGGCCGAACATATACAAAAGAATCCTTCCAAGTCCCAAGAGAGGAAGGAGGCTTATCAATCAACTTATAATGAGGCTTATCAATCAACAAAAAAACCAACCTCACTCGTCTTGTTAGAGGAGCTCATGGAATAAAGAGACCAAAAATGGACTAAAGAGGGGTCCACATTAAAGAACCGCATAATGATGATGAACCCAATGATATGTCTAAAAGAGTTGGGTACCAGTTGAGCAGGGCAAACGTCTAAACCCATCAAAATGTTTTCTACATGGTCCAAAAGGGGAAACCATAGCCCTGCCTCTAAGCTTGCTACGTGAAAAGCAAGACATCAGGCAGAGGCTTATCCATTTTATCTTGAGGACCGGGGATCACGATCTCATAATCGCTTCTAAAAAAATAAAAATCTATGTATAGAGGGAATCTCATGAGTCTCTACGGAGGATCTAATAAGATCCAGGGGCGAGACACCTCGTGATCTATCTCAATGTCACGATTAGAATGAGAAGAGCTGAGGACGACCCCCCGACCTGCACTCCCGAGTCGATCTAGAAGAACTAGAAGAAGACATTAAGGGGAAGAAATGATCTACCCGGGAGGACAAGTGGAGGAAACCCAAGAGGCAAGTGGAGGACAACGCGCGACGCCTGAAGGGAGACAAACCCGACACAAGGCGACGCCAAGAGAGACGAACCGACGCGCGACGTCAAGAGAGAAGAACGCGACGCGAATGGACGCATTTAATGCGAACGGACGATCACAAAGCCGACGAGAGAACAAGTGAGAGACGCATGACGCCGAAGAAAACCCTAGGGCAAACTAGACTTGATTTTCATCGAGAGAAGGTAAATAAAAATTTACCCCTTGTCAATATTTGGTACCATTGGAGAATTCAATAGTCCGAGAACGACGGCCAAATTCAAGCCTTTCAAATTCAATAAACTAGATCAAACTTCTTTTACTTAGAAAATAAAAGAAGTTGGGGAGTAATGATAAACCAATAAAGTGATTTTATCACTTTACCCTTAAAAAGCCTAATAGCCGACTAAAGGAGCCAAGATTTGCGATCGTTCACCCGGTCGGGTTCACCCGAACCGCCAACCCGTCTCCGAACCGATTCGACCCAAGCTCCCCACCATTGATCCTCCGATAAAAAGTGCTCTACAGATGATGCCACGTGGACCAATATGTTTGTACATAATCACCACTATAAAAGTCGTATAATGATCATGAGGTTAAACTTTTACTCTTCATTCATCACTTCACTACTCTTACTTCACCTAACCTCACGACCCGAATCGACTTAAGCATCGGAGGGCCTTAGCCTGGGGCTCCTCCCGCTAGCCTAACGTATGCGTTCATGTTTCAGTCACCCATCTAAAAATACCCAAGTGACCCCGAAGGTCGACTCGAAGATCCACCCCGACGTTCTACCCCGAAGGGAGCCTTCGTGTATACCGATTTTCCTGGTTAAATCAAACGGTATTGTATATTTCATTAAAAGTATTATATGCAAAAATATCACCAATTATAAGGCTGTTTATTTATAGTATGAGACTTTTGTTCCAAATGATAAGTAAAAGTATAATTTGCAAATAAATCGTCAATGGTAGAAAGACATTAATTTAGAGTGTGAGAGCTTTATTAGAGGAAAAGGTTGAAATAAAATAAAAATTGACAATAAGAATCAAATTAAAAATTATATTATATTTATATAATATAATAAATTCTTTACATAATTATTATTATGTGAATTGTATACATATATTTATGTCAATATTTCGATGCCGAACCGGATGGTATGTTAACATATCCGTGGGGCCTTTCGCCCAGAACATCCGTTGATTAGTTAATGGACCAGTTTTTTTTTAGTTAATGGGACAATAATAAGCCCACACCCTTTTGAACATATGGTGAGTTTTTTTTTTCGACCTATAGTATCTCCACACCCGTCGAGACAAATTCCCACACTTTTTCGAATCGTGGGACAACATTCATCCTTCCCGCTTCTAATCTCGTGGGAGGAAGGACAAATACAACTCCAACACTCCGTGTTAGTCAAGAATTACATAAAAATTACATGACAAAGATTACAATTTATCCCCCAGTGATTAACTATGCACGTAAGGTAACATTCAAAAATTCTCAAATTGATCGTATCCCAATGACACAATAAGTACAGATGTAAAATCCAGCATATACATCACACACATACATGCACAAATACATGTAGATAGAGATGTGTTTGGGTTCAAATCCATACTGTGCCTCCTAGGCATATTCATGAAGATTTGATAGGTAATTATACTGAATAACATTATTATGGGTTCGACTATTATCCGATTTGGAGGGGTCGATATAATTGTTAATTCTCTTTACCTGAGAGGATATGGTTGTACGTCAACATACCCCATTATAACACTCAGTCCGTGCACATTCCCGATTTACATCAGTAACAACGATCATGACATTAGTAACAACGATCATGAGAAGCCAGAACTGTTAGTCCTTATAGTTAAGCTTAAAGGTGAGTTTAAAAAAATGAAGAGAGATGTGAAACAGTGATAGGTGGGCTGGTGGCGGGGGTTCCGAGTCACAACTCCCGTCACGCCCGCAAAATGCACAATTGCATAGGTACGAATGCATCCCATTCCACAGACCAATCGTCTTCCCTTCTCTTACTTCAATACCACCTCTACCTTCACCCACCCACCCTCCAATCTTCATTCATTTCCTCATCCTCCATCATCTGCCTAACTCCAATCAACCTGCAGTCTAGTTCACGGCTGCTGCCATGTCCCTCCTCCTCCATTTCTTTCTCTACACTTCATTCTTCACCCAATTAGCCACGCCTCTACCAAATCATCAATGCACAACTACTAACTGCGGCAGCTTTGAGATTACATTCCCATTTTACCTCAATAATGCTACTTCCACCTGCAACCCTACACTTTCAGATGCCTTCCGCCTTTCCTGCATCAATTCCTCCACACTTTTCCTCAACATTTCTTCTCAGACCTACCGCGTCCTCCATTTCTTCCCCGACGCCGTATTAGTAGATTTCCCCAACACCTCCTCCGTGTGCCGCCAGTACAATGACTTATTAAAGTCCTTTCCCTTCTCCGGCAACGAGTATTTCGGCATCTCCACCGACAACGTGCTCGATTTGTACGACTGCGAGGACTCTTCTCTGTGCAAACCCGACTGTGAGAGAACTTCCGTAATGCCTGGCTGTGACGGACAAGCAGCAGGCGGCCGTTATCCTTCTTGCTGCTATCCACTGTCTGACCATAGCGTTTGGCGCCCCGGTGAGAGCAGCTTGTCTGTTTTTTCGCGATTCGGTTGCAGGGGATTTTCGTCTTGGGTGGTATTGCCTGGAAGCACAAGTGGAAAGCGTGGTATTAAGTTGGAATGGGGTGTCCCTAGAAACACGACTAATTGTGCCGCCAATGCTGATGTCGTCAATGCCACTTCTGTTACGTCCGGGATCAGATGCCGATGCCGGGATGGGTTTGTTGGCGATGGGTTCCCTGTCGGAGTTGGGTGCCTCAAATGTGAGCCTTAATTACTTTATGCTTTCTTTAATTAGATATTTTCCCTACTGTTTATACATTAATTCGATTTAAAATATATTTTAATAGCCTGCTTCAAGGATGGAAAGGAAGTTCGTGGAAATGATTGTCATCGGAACAATCATGGCAGAAAGAAGGCAATAATTTTAGCTGGTATGTAAATGAATGGTTCATTTGTTTTTAATATGAAGACTTAAGTTGAGATATATTTCTTCTAATTCAAGGGGATACATGCTAATACACCAATAATTTGTCTGGTGACGCATATGAACTTGGCATTTTCTTCAACAAATAATTTCCAACAACATGATGAATCTCATTGAATTCAAGGGTGAATTTCATAAATCATGATGTAAATAATCTTGTGATGCAGGGGTACTAACCTCAGCTCTCATTGTTGTCTCCTTGACTGCACTTTGTCTCTTGAAACGGCCCAATAGGTCATCCGAAAAATTCGTCTCTAATGGTCAAGCCCATTGTCAAAGTTCCATATCTTCCCAGAAAGCTTGTAAGTCCCGGTTATTTACATACCATGAGCTGGAGGAAGCCACCAAAGGGTTTCGGGAAGATCAGAAAATAGTTGATGGCGCTACGAGTACAACAACAATGTATGCTGGAGTTCTCATAGGAGGATCACACGTAGCCGTACAAAGGGTTCGTTGTGAGAGTGAGAGGGAACTCATTCGTTTCTTGTTCAGAGTGGAGGCACTATCTGCTGTTTCTCACAGAAACATGGCACGCATAATTGGATGGTCCATCGACTCAGGCTTCACTCCTCTGTTGGTTTATGAGTATCCTGAAAATGGAACCTTTAAGGAGCATTTGGTTCGTGGCAGAGATAATAATCAGGAGATGATGATACCTCTTGACTGGTACACAAGATTGAACATTGCTTCTGAAACCGCGTGTATACTCGCGTTCCTACAGCATGAAGTTTCACCACCTATCTTCCATCATGATCTTCAATCTGGTTACGTATTTTTAGACATGGATTTCTCCGTCAAACTTGCCGGGTTTGAGCTACAAATTAGTGACAAGTTTGAAGGTCATTCACATTGCAGGAAGAATGATGTTTACAGCTTTGGCGTCATCCTTCTAGAAATTATCACAGGCAACACGATGGTGAATGTTTCGACCGTAGCTTTGCAAAAGATCAAAAACGGAAAGCTTGAAGAGATTGTTGACCCAAGCCTGTACTATCACGAGCAACCGCCGTTTCGCCGGGAGCAAATCGAAATAATTGCTGACCTTGCAACTAGGTGTATACTGTTTGGGGCTGATGGTAAACTTGGTATGGCAGATGTTGCAAGAGAGTTGGTACACATCACAAAAGACAGTGTAGATCATGGAAGTAGTCGAAGGGGACCTGCATTAGAGGAAACATTTTCCAATTCGAGCCTTCTTCAAATGATATCAATGTCACCAGATTCTATTTATGTGCCAGGTTCTCACCACCAATGAACATGAAATGAAGTAAAATGATGATTAGATTACCTTTCTTATTATTATTGGTTAAATGGGAAAAAATGTATGCACATGTATTGATCACATGCCACAACTTGAGTTCCTTTTTAATCCGTCTCGAATATCTACCGCTCAATTTTAACTTATACAGCGTGTAATTCAAATATAAATTCCAAAACGCATTAACTTATACATGGATACCGTCAAAAAAAAAAACTTATATAAGGATAAAACAATCACTTGTATTTACATTATATTATGATTGATATATATTTATACTCACAAAATATTTATATATCAATACATATTAATTAAAATGTGAATGAAGATATAAAATTATCGTGAATTGATGTTTATATTTATATAATAAATATATTCATATAAACTTATGCTATAAAATAAAAACAAAATTTTATTTTACCTCAAACTATACGCGCTTTTTCAACTCCACCTCTTAAACTATTTTTTGTTCTATTGCCCTTCAACTTTACGATTTTTTTTCGGGCCATCTTCATCCATCGTTGGTGGAATGTTCGCAAAAATTTCGTCACGCCCCACGGATGTGAGGGTGTAATCACACAAAGACTATATATAACCTCGCATTTTAGGCACGTGATGGAATATTTTTCAAATGTTCCATCGATGATGGGTTGGAGATGTCATGGTAGGACATGGTAGGAAAATTCTATAGTTGAGGGGGTAAAGAAGAATAAAAAAAATAGGGATAGTTACAAATTAAAAAACCCCCTAAAGTTTGGGCTAATTACAAAAAAATCAAGAGTTTTTTTGAAAATTACAAAAAACCCTTGAGGTGTGGTTGTGTCTTAAATTTAAGGAGGTAAAATATGATATTTTTGATAAAATTCAGGGAACTTTTGAAATATTTTTTGCACATGAAGAGTGAAAATGTAGGACAGATCAAATCTAAAGATTTTTTTTTGTAATTTCCAAAAATCTCTAGTTTTTTTTGTAATTAGCCCAAATTTCAGGGAGTTTTTTGTAATTATCCCAAAAAAATAATATAGTAGGTAAAACACACATAGTTTGGGGTAAATTAAGTTTTATTCTGAAATAAATACAGTTATATGTAATATCGATATGCATATATTTGTATGTATGTCTACACCTATATATATTAATACATAAATATATAATATGTATTCATAAATATTGTACAATTTTCGAGTGTTTTCTAATGAAACCTATTTGTTTGAGTGTTTTCTAATGAAAATATAATTGTTACTTTTTGTCTGATCATTAGATGTCCAAAGTATTTTGTTAGGTATATATAACAATAGAGAAAAATATTTTTTGCCCTCTGAACTATTTGATTTTTTCGACTCTGCTACCTAAATATTGTTTTGGGACATTTTACCTCTTGAAGTTCAAGAGTTTTGCATATAGCATCCTGGGTCTCGTCGCCGGCGGAATATTCCATCAAAATCTTATCATGTGTCGTGCACGTGGGGCAAAATTGTCATTTGACTCAAATTATACTAATATTACTACAGTTTGCTATCTAAACTTTGCGTAATTGTTACTTTACCATCACTACAAGAAAACAAGGAAATTCCAACGGGAAAAATCTGTTGGAATTTGGCTAATTACCTTTGGAATTATCGATTCCAATGGAAATTCCAACATAAAATGCATCGTTGGTAAAATGTCGTTGGAATGACGAAATTCCAATGAAAATTCAAATGGAAAAATATTCCAACAGAATTTCCAACGTTATTTATCCATTAGAATATATAACCATTGGAAATAACTCCAGCATTTTTTCCAACACCAATTTCAACAGGTTTATACCATTGGAATATATTTAATCGTTGGAAAAAACTCCAATGATTATTCCAACGGAATTATACTATTGGAATTTAGTCAAACAGTAATTCCAATGGTATATATTCGTTGGAATATTCAATCAACTTATCTCACTACCTAATAACTTTAACTTCTGAGTAGGTCACCCATCATCAATTTGTCTCAAGTCAAACACAATTAACCATGTAGTTTCAATATGATTGACTCCAGAATAGAAGATATGTTTTATTGATATAGATAATACTATCAAATCTTTTAACCCCTATTGAAATTTGCCTACGGTATTGTAATTTCCAATGGAAGTTTCGAACAACATGTTGCACCATTGGAATTTCGTTGGAATTTTAAAACTCCAATGAAGTTCCAACAATTAATTCCAACATGTGGTTTACCGTTGGAATTTTCCAATAGTATGTCTTAGCGATGGAATTTTCATTTGGAATTTTTAAAATTCTAATAGTATTTTCAATGGTTTATTATTATTGTTGGAATCACTGTTGGAATTTTCCAACGGTTAGTTGTGGTGTTGTAATTTCCGTTGGAATTTTAAATTCCAACATGAATTCCAACATTTTATACCAACGGTTTTGTTTACCGTTAGAATTTCATTGGAATTTTCCAACGGTATAATGTAACATTGGAATTTTCATTAGAATTTTAAAAATTCCAACAGTTTTCTATTTCGTTGGAATTATTTTGTTGGAATTTGATTGTTTTCTTGTAGTGCATATGAACTTTGAGCGATTTACACTTTACCTCCTTAATTTACAAAAATTAAAAATTTATGTGTATACATTTATTATATATATTTTTAATATCTTGATAAAAAAAATAAATTTAACTAGTATTCATTTCAATAAAATATATTATGAATAAGATTATTTTATATTCTTTTCTTTTACTTTCTTGTAGAATAGTAGAATTGTAGTTTACTTTCTTGATTTACTTTATTAGTTTATAAATTAAAAAAAGTATAAAGTTAATGTTAATCCAATTTATCAAATTATAAAAAAAATATATACATAATTATTTATCCATTTTGAGGTAAATGAAATAATATACGTAAACAAATATAAATTCTAATATATTAGAATGAATTTTCATAAATAAAATATAATAGTTAGTAATAAGTTTGAAACATATTATTAAAAACCCTATACTATATTTTAAAAGTAGAAATAATGCATTTCATTATATTTGCAATACTTTTATATTTTTGAAATTTACTTTAATTTATAAATAATTTTGAAATTGTATTATATAATTATAAAATTGACCCTGGTGTATATTTATAATTTTTTTTCTCACTTCAAAGTTCATAAAATTAGTTATTTTCCTAATGTTGATGTAAAAAAAAATTAAATTAAATAAGTTAAAAAGGAAGTGATTACAAAATAATTGTATTGATAATATATTTTATCGAAATGAATACTAGTAAAATTTACTTTTTTTTGGTGAAAAAATTAAACAATATATAAAATAAATGTATACACATAAATTTTTAATATTTTTTTAACTGAGGATGTAAAGTGTAAATCGCTCCAAGTTCATATGGCAAAGTAACATTTACGTAAAGTTTAGATGGCAAAGTGCAATAATATTAGTATAATTTGAGTGAAATGACAATTTTTCCCTCACGTACATGGCATGTGACAAGATTCTGGTGGAATATTCCGCCGACAACGAGACCCAAGAGGCTATATGCAAAACCCTTGAACTTCATGAGGTAAAGTGCGTTAAAAAAAAGTTTAGATGGCAAAGTCGAAAAAATCGAATAGTTCGGAGGGCAAAAAATTATTTTCCTCATAATAATATTAGTTGCGAAATTATTAGTTTGATTATTTCAATATATTTTTTTCTTTATAGATATAGATATTGAAAATTTAACATTTCTACTATAGATATATATAATACTTTATAGTTTATACCCAAAAATATCATTCTTGCAATCAAATTAACAACATGCAATAATGTAAAGCCAAATTTTAGAAAATAATGTAAAAGCCAAACTTATTGAACTAACTTAACTAACATAAATTAACTTTTTGTTTGGAAAATAACAAATTAGAGAAAGTATAAAGCGAGCAAATTTATTTTCTCAATGTAAATTTTGCCTAGAAAATCCATTATGGTGCAATTTGCTAAACAAAGATTAAATTGAGGGTGCAATCTCCTATTTTCATAAATTTGACGGTGCAAAGTGCCAAACAATGAGACGATGACAAATTTGCGGGGAACGGTGGTGCCGGATGTGGCGGTGGATTTGGAGGAGGGAGAAACCTTTCTTTTCTTTGTTTGCTTTCTTTGTTTTTATTCTGTCGCTAAGTTGTAGTTTTCTTATTTTGTTTCTCCTTTCTTTTCCCGGTTGATTTGTGAAACTCATAGGCGAATCAATTTTATATGTTTTGTAGTATGTAGTAGTTGCTCGTGCCCGATTTTGATTTTTTTTAGTGTTTTACAGTCTCCATTAAGGAGTGATGAAGTTTTCCAGCGTGGGAGTGGTCTAGTTTTGGGTGTGTAGTTTTTAGTTTGTCAAATCAAGTGGATCTGAATTGGTTTTGTCAATTCCCCGCTTGACTTTTATTTAGTCAAATCGGTCCGCCAATTGACTATGTTTTTAGTTGTAATCCAATTTTTTGAGTTGTTCTAATAAAATACTATTGTTCCGAAAAAAAAAGATGCATCCATTTTCACATTTTCCGTGCCTACACTCAAAAGCCTAGCCTAGTGTTGTCATCCACTGATGATGCCATTTTTGACTCATCTTCCTCTCAATTTTCCTTCCCACGCATTGCCTGAGCTCAATTTATTTCTCCAGTATTGGTTCGTATAAATCCCTTGCAAACTGTATCACAATTCACCATTTCTCTTCCTCCCGACCACATGCCTCCACCCCGGCGAGGACCGCATTGAATTTTCCAGCAAGAACGACGCCCCTTCTCTGGTGCCGAATCGTCTTAAGGTAAACTAATTTTTGGTGTTTCAAAGCTGTAGCAACCTATTACGGGTGCTGTGCGATCGAATCATATGGATTCTCCACAACTCTATTGTGGGTGTTCATGAATCGGGGTAAATGTAAGATATTTGCCCAAATCCATCTCCCTATATTAACTGTATGAAGATAGTTTTTTGAAGCCAAAAAATGGTTTCTTTAAGTTTCTTTTTTCCCCCCTTCTCCTAAAGGTCACGGGCTGTCAAGCATGAGGTCTCACAACCATGTTGTAGACTTGTAGTCAATGCGTTATTTTGAATAGGAAATGATTAGGCGTAGTTAGCTTCTAAGCGACAGCTGAAATAGGTTTTGGATATATAATATAGAGAAAGTCTTGCGTGTGAAATGTCAGTCCGATTCAATCATTTCGTGGGTAGTATAATCGGTAAGAATTCCATATTATCTTTTTCTTATTTGTATATATGGTGTACTAAATTCGGGGGAGGGGGCTTGGTACGGTTCCCACGCTTCACGCATGAAGTGTACTCAGTACATAGGGAGAATCCAATCCCAACAAGTGTTCTAAAACCAATTAGTGATAAAAAAGTAGTTGACTTTACTTATAAGTAAGACACTCTAATCCTAATTAATCAATGTGAGAACAACTCATAAGTGACATATTTCATGCCCCCCTCACTTGTGAGTCATTCGCCAATTCATTAATCATCATCATAGGATCCTTCATGCTCCATCATCATATCAATGAAAGAACCCAACCCCAACAAGTGAGGTTCCATCCTAAAACCATTTGGTGATAGGAGGAGTAGCTCACTTGACATATAAGTAAGACTCTATTTCCATAATTAATCAATGTGGGACAACTCACATTGATTTGTTTTTTTCTTCTTTTTTTTTTTTTTCTTTCTTGAACTTAGGATACATTGTTTTCACTTTAGTAATTGTTTCGTCTCGAAAAAAAAAAAATACGAAAATTTGTTAGGGTTGAAATTTGAAGATTCATATTTGTGTAGCTATGAAATATATGTGTTTGAACTTTTATGGGTGTTTAGTGTGGGCTACATGCTTGCATTGTACAATAGGGATTGCAATGGGATGGGTCAAAACCCGGCCCCGTATTAAACCCGCCACGTTAACTGTGGGTCTAAATCCGGGCAAACAATTGGTTTAGGCATATTGAGCAGGCAATTGGCCATAGGGCTTCATTGCATACACTTAACTTATTAAGTCTAGATTTTTTAGCTTGATTTTTTAACTGATCTAATGACTGACTTGTTGATTTAAATGTAATAGTCTGTTGGGACGTATCTCTGGACCATTGAAATTGTTACTCGCATATTATTTAAAACATTTCATGACTCCCTGGCCTGAGAGCGTTGAGTAGACAACTTCAGAGAAGTGAAATCAGGTTTAAAAAAAAATTGATGGGTTGAACCCGCTGGTCCCTGGTCTAAGGCGGGGCGGGGGGGAGGGGGATCCGGGTCCGATTTTTCCTTGGCGGGATAGGTCCCGGTTTAGCCAAACCCGTTCCAGACCTGCCCCGTTGTCATCCCTACTGTACAATGTGCAAAGTGAAGATGTTAAACCTGGCTGAAATTTGAAGATTCATTCTTGTGTAGCAATGAAATATGTTGTATATGTCCATTTGAACTTTGACTTGGTGTCTAGTGTATTATGGCCTACATGCTTACAGTGTACAATTTGCAAAGTAAAGATGCTATGTTTGTGTAAATAACAAAAAAATAAATCATAATAGTGGTGAGGGGTAAGGAATGACTAATTAGTCCCTACAACTTGCATATGGTCGATTCTGGAAATAGACAAAAATGACGATCTAATTATCTTGAGTAAAGGGGTTGTGCAATTAGAGGTTTGAGCCCACAAATTAAAAAAAGACTTTTTAAATTAATATAAATTCTAAATATACTATTAGTAAATACATCAAAACATATTTGTTTCTGATGGAGTTGTGTCCCATTCATGTTGAGCTTTTTCAACGACCACTTCTGCCTTTTGATATTCTCAAAAACATTAACAAAAACTCCTCGTTCCACCTTTGTAATTTCTGCTTTGTTCTCAGTTATGTGATCTGTAAGTTCAACATCCCAGCTTCACCAGTAGGAAAGTCCCATATTTGTTGTACTGTATCCAGGAACATATGATGTTTAGCCCACATGTTAATAAATCTGAAGGTAGAAGGTGTCTGGTTATAAGATGTATAAGCAATGGAGAGTTATCTGACCATATCATTGCCTAGTGTTTTACCCTTGTTGCATCAAATGTGTCTGTCCAGCCAGCCCTCTGAGTATAAAGTTCTGTCGAATCTCTCTCTGAACTGTTGTCTATGTTGCCTAGCCCATGTGAAATAGTCACCTTCGTACTCAACATCCACCAGTCCACAATCACTAATCATCTCACCAAATTCTTGTATATCCATCGCCCTATTTGTGTTGCTTCCCAATCTTTCTTCTACTTTCAATATTGTGTTAAAATTGCCCACTGTCGTCCAACTTTGTTGATCAACATTTTTATCAGTATGTCTGAGTTCAGCCCGTACCTCCCTTCTTCTTATTCTGCCACACTATATATGAAGGTGAGAAAAATTGACTTAGACACATCTGGAAGTCTTACCTTTAAATGTAACAGCTGCTCATGATCATGCATCATTTCCAGTTGCATTTCAGCTAGCTATCGAATCCCACCGGAGTAAAGTCATAACTGTAAAAGGCCGGAATGGGAGTCCTATGGGCGACTTGAGCCCCAAACTCATTTGTGGGCGGTCTATGAACCCGATACCAGGCTTGAAAAATAAAATACTTTTACAAAGAATCTCATATGCACTATAACTCAATACGTTGTCATACTTATACTCAAACTAGCTCAGAAACACATAGCGTCAACATGATATGGGCAAAATCATACACGATATTTGGCAAAAACATATATCACATACGCTTAAAGCATTAAAATATACTTTCATATTTTAAGTGAGAGATGCACTAAGGTGTATTTTATTCCCCCCCTCCCCCCTTTCATATCCGTTGGCATATTATTTTGCTTCTTACTATCTTAACACCATGAATTTTGGCCAAAAGCTTATGAGCTCCTCATAAACTTATGTATTAATTTGATCACCTTTTCACGCCACTAGTGCGAGGTGCTGCTCAAATCTTAACCATGCTTATCTAGCGAGTACTTTCTTTAACTCCGCGTTGTTTCCAGTTGATTGATAAATTTGCATTCGTGACTTTTTATTTTGATGCTGTAGATCGGCCCCTGCTGTCTGAAGTAAAGAGATTTGTTTTTTTTTTTTCTCTTTTTTCTCTTTGTCAAAAACTAAGAGAAGCCATGTCGCGGGAGAGAGCTAAGCGAATTACACTAGCACCGGGTCCAGAGGTAGAACTCTCGTGTATTTCCTCAATTTCCCCATCAATATGAAGTTATATGCTCGTAATTTGTAGTGTATGATAGTTTCGTCTCTCTCTCTCTCTCTCTCTCTCTCTCTCTCTCTCTCTCTCTCTCTCTCACACAAGACACACACACACACACACACACACACACTCTCTCCCTCCTCTCTCTCTCTCGCACACACTCACACACACACACATACTCTCTCTCTCTCCTCTCTCTCTCTCTCTTATCTTTTAAGTTTATTTTTACCCTCTTTTGATTATCTTCTTTCTGTTGTACACTGATAACTTATATGATTAAAATGTGTTTGATTCATTTTTGTTTTTCATTTTCGGATTTCTTGGACTCTGTGTTGCAGAATGTTGAGAAGATTAAGAAAGTTGTAGAAGAAGGCAACTATTATGGTGCTCAACAAATGTATAAGTCTTTTAGTGCAAGGTCCGTATGTTAAAGTCCATTTGTTTATCTACAGGAGAAGGGAACTACTATGGTGCTCAACGGATGTACAAATCTGGTGTTTTTGCATACCCCGGAGGGGTTTTATGTTTGTGTATTGTCGGTCCAGTTTTGTTGAGACCTTGTCTTTCTTCTGCTGTATGTTAATCTTGTTTCTTTTGATTGGTTGCAGATATATTTCAAACTCAAGGTATACAGAAGCCTTGGATATTCTTCAGTCAGGTGCTTGCATACAATTGGAGAATGGCCAGGTCAGACTTCTGTTGGAATTATGTTTTGTTGAGGCTGATTCTATCTAATTAACTTCACTGTGAAACAATTAAATCACAATGCAATAATCCTACAAGATGTTGGATTGGGTGTTTATGTCTGATTAGACATCCAGAAATTTCTGGTAAATAATGATTTGATACATAATTTTATAACGGATAAAAGTTTAATATGGAAAATTAGTAATACAATATGAAACTTTTAATCAGCAAGGTCATTGATTTACTTATATTGGAAAATTCAAGCTCCAGACTATGTTGTTTTTCGAAAAACTGAAATGGCAAAGTATCTGATCTTCCGACGTTCCTTCTTTTTCATTTTATTAATTAACTATATTCACACTCAATTTCAGGTTACATGTGGGGCTGAGCTTGCTGTCTTGTTTGTGGAAACACTAGTTAAAGGAAAATTTCCTTATGATGACAATACTCTTGGTCAGTTCCCTTTTTCAAGATTCAGTTCTTAGTTTTTTAAGCCCTTGTATTAGTTCTTTATGTTAACATTCTTGCCAATAAGTTTAAGATATTGGAACACATTCATCTTTTCTTTTTGAAAACTATAAACAGTTATGCCGACAATGATGTACAACTGTACTTAGCTCTTCTGGGAGCAAACTAAGATTTTGGGCATCATAATAGATGAAGGATCCATCTAATGCTTCACTATCAGTCATCCACTTTTCATCAATTTTTTTTTTTTTTCAGGGGGAAGGTATCTAAGTATGTTGGTATCTAGAGGAGGGGGAGGGGGAGGGGGAAGCTTTCCATAGGACAGGAGGGGTACATGAAACTCTCCGGATTGTTTGGTATTATGGAGGGGAAGTAGAAGACTTCCCATGCTCTTTGTTTTGTATGCAAAAAGAACGAGGAATGGAATAGTTGCATATTTTATGACCATTATGTTTTCCAACTTTTCCAAATTTGGAGTGGCTGAAATTTGTGTAGGAGGAGGGCTTGCTTTATCCTTTCTTCCATTCTCCTTTTTACTTTGACCGCACTTCATACGACACATGCTCTCATGAATTCTATCATTGGGGCCAAAATGCTCACACAGTGAGTACTTGCATCCATAGTTGTTAAAGGTGCGTCTCGCCCAAGGCTCAAGGCCTTGCGACTATTCAAGTCCGAGGCGGGCGATGTTGGCCGGGCGTGCACCTCCACCGCGCCTCAGGCGCACCTCAGTGACAATTTCTTTAAGAAGTTTAAAAAAACGCTTTTTGTTGGCAAGAAAAGCGATATGCACTATTTTTCTTTGGGTGGGGGATGCTGGGACAAAGAGATAACAAAATAAACAAAAAAGAAGCACTGTAGTCTGGTGACAGAAACAGAAGAAAGGAAACAAAAAAAGGGGCTAGTGCTTTTATAGAAAATCTTAGATTACTCTCTCATACTTGGACATCCTGTAACCAAACTTGAAGGGCAGTCAACCCACCATACTTGACTTATGTTAAAATATGCTTGTTTTGAAAACTTTGTATGTTTTAATTTGAGGTCTGGTACTTAATTTGGTCACTTGAAGTGTGTTTTAATCAAATTTATCGTGTATGCGAGGCGCGCGCCTCAAGGCAAGGCGCTACCATTGC
This sequence comes from Rehmannia glutinosa, assembly GCA_016081115.2. NCBI lineage: Eukaryota > Viridiplantae > Streptophyta > Magnoliopsida > Lamiales > Orobanchaceae > Rehmannia > Rehmannia glutinosa. Next base: position 266,853 of record JABTTQ020000183.1, read on the forward strand.
CTTTGCGCCTCCGGTGCACCTCGCTCCCTTAACAACTATGCTTCCATCCCTTATTCTGTAACAGATTATTGCCCACGTTGCCCATCTTTAGAGTAAATTTAGTTCAAATGTTCGCATAGCTTTGCAAATCTACTGTGGGACTTAAACCTCTAAAACATGACTCAATATTTCATTATTTGTTTTTAGATTTGCTGGGAACTCCAAATATGACAATTGTTAAATTAGTGGAAAGGGAAAGAATTTTTATCTGACACAAGCTTTTTCAGAGAATTTAGAACATACTTTTCTTAAATTAAAGAAAAGGTATACATGGATTACTCTCAGAAAAGACTAATGTGTTTTTTATTTGGTTCTCCTTCTCGTGTGATCAATTTGTGGCATAAAAATCTTGAACCCTAGGAGATGGGACTGTCAAATATGTCTAACTTAGGTAATGTTGCACCTCCGTGCCTTGTTGTGTGGATAACATGAAGATGTAAAAGGTGAATATTTAAATAAGTTTGAATATTACATAATTGCATTAGAAAGTGATGCTGAGTGTTTGTTGTTTAATGGAAGCACTATAGTAGTATAGTGGTCACATGCTCATATATTTGGATTAAAAACTATCTGTCTCACTTTCATGCATATCTCCTGTGGTTAAGTATTGGACAAATGTGGGATGGATGGTGGGACCGTGGGTGTTCCCATGTTTGCTTAACTGCTATATGGGAGGTACTTGGCTTATTTATTTAACAGGGGGATTGGTGCTGCTGCTTGGAAATACTAATTGGAACACTGGGATGTTTTCTGCATTCTACTCATGATATAACCTTCTATAAGCTTGATCCACCACAACTTAATACAAAACAGCTCCTTCTGGTCTAACCAGTGCTGCCTTCATTTAAACTGATACTAACATGCTCTTCCCTTTGGAAACCATCTGAAAAGTATCTTGAATCCTTGATAGATATCTTCTTTCAAGATCCATACTCCTTAAGTTATCTTGCATGAATGCACATGCAATCTGTCTGTCCACGACTTTGTTCTTGTCATATTGCATCGGTATGCAATAGGGATAAGTAATGCTATATCATCTGATGCTGTCTCAACCTGCTTTTTAGTCTGTGTAAATAATGAAAAGTCTCAATTTCACTAGGTTAGAGCCTTCATAAATCATAACAGGGATATCCTGACAGCTGCTACTGCTATTGGTAGATTCACGATTCATGAAACAATTTTTGAAAATTTTATCCTGTGAACCTTTTGTTCATCATCCATAAATTGATTTTTTCACTTGGCGAATGCTCTATGTGGTCACAATTGTTTGAGATGCAAGATGCTTGATGATTCATCTATAAACTATTTATTCTCTGTTATCACTTTTTCTTGTGGCATAGTTGGACTCTCAGAGAGGTCGAGGTCAAAATTGGTGTTAGTTGATGGTTCTTGGAGATAATTCCTTGTAAAATATTTTTTGGTAGTAATTAGCGGTGAGAAGAGCGTGCTTGATGATCCTAGTGGAGCTTAAAACTCCCACTATACTACATGATAAGTTCATTCCTAGTGAAAACAATTTATTGCTCCTCCCATACAAAATTGCAAGATTGGGCCAATCATTTTCCTTGAGGACATTAGTAAACTTAGTCAATATATCTTTTGTCACCAATATTATATTTGGCCCAAACGTGACCCATGTGTTATGTAATTTAAGAAGAAAGGTCTTTAGTCATCCTGATCTTCATAAAGTACCAGTACATGTTTATGTAACCGGCTTTGTAACTAATTCAGCTGTAAAATAGGGAAACTAAAGGATAATGACAGAAAAACTTAATAAAATCTGAACCATCTGATCAGATTCATTTAAAATAAAATATCTTAATTACTTCCTTAAACTTCTTCAAGTTACAACTCTGATTAGCAGCTACCAAAGAGTAGTTCCACATCTAAAGGGAGCAAGAACAATGACTTACACTGTATACTATTTTTGCATCAGATGATAACAGAACAACAACTCAACATTGGTTCTGACTTATTAGCTTGAGTAGAAATTGAATACGATCAGCGTTTTGCAGAAGGCTTTTTACGTTGGTGGTCCATTACCTTCTTTAGCACAATTTTATTTAAAAATGATTTAAGATGTGGTATAACTAGAGTTTTTCTTGATAAATAGTGCAACTACAGACCTAGCAAAATTTTTGCCAAATTATTTACTGGAAAGGTATGGAGTTTATTTAGTTGAAGTTGCTGCTTAATTTGCTGATCAGCTAATGAGTACAAGCTTGCATCTATTGGGTAAATTTGTTATGGCTGATATGCTAGAAACCATAAGATATCAAGGCAAATGGAGAGAAGTTGGCAAATAACTAACTCACCTAAACTAATTGTGCCTAAAGGAAATTGGACTACCAAGGATTACAGATTCCGATGAAGCGGGTTCATAATCAGGCTGACATATAATTTTACTGTTCTATTATCAAAGGATTGCTTGGAGACCTACCCTGTCACTCGATGTAATCCTTCTTAGGCGTGACCGGATGACTTAGTCCGCTCGTCGATAATTAGTCCTTGGTAGTATTTGGGTTTGTCCAGATGCTCTTATAACATTTGTTGCATGTGCAGTCATAACAAATTAATTTGGCTTTATCCTACATGAACTAAGACTCTATTTCAGATCGTATCAGGAAAATATACAAGAAGTTTCCTCGGATATCTGTGCCACAACATTTGGACCTAGGTGATGATGATATGCAGCAACTTTCTGAAGCTCTCGGAGCTGCAAAAACACGTGCAGAAGGTTGCTCATCATTTTTGAAGGCTTGTATCAAGTAAGATATCTCCATTATCTGTCACTCACACTTTGTCTTGGAACAACTAAGGATAAGTTTGAAAAATAACTACCTCCACAAATTTAGCTGAAGCTATTCCATACCTGAGCAACTTGGATAAAATTGTGAAAGGTGTTGCTACAACCTGAGAATTGATTATGTACGTGGATGATGAGAACTCCTGCCCCCTGTATGATCCCGATTCACATTTTCTAGCATAGTTTTTTTGGGTATCTTTTAGAAGGAATTTTTAAAATATTTTTTTAAAGAAATATGTCGAGGGCATCTATTAATTATACTGAAATTGATAATGTGTTTTACTGAAAATTTGTCTGGAAACAAGTCATATTGTGCGTGTGGGTGTATGAATGAAAATCAAGATAATCATAACTACAAAATTCTCCAAATCTAATGGTAAACAAAGTTCTGTTAATTTAATTCTGTTTTCCTTAATTCTTGTTTGGATTCCCTTCTCTCAAACTAATATGACGTGGGGGGCACATAGATAATATTGGGCAAAAATTACCGCCAAATTGTGACTTGATTGCATTCAAATACGGCATTAGTTTTCTTTTAATAAGTAACTAAACTTTATATCCTATTTCCGATTACAACACAAATATTATAAGAGTGTGCATTCGGTAATACCGTACCAAGTCAGATCAAAATTTCAGTAACCCATTTGCCAAAACGAATACCGAACCGAAAAACAATTTGGTTTAGTTTTTACCCAAAAAATTTGGTATAAATTTTGGCAAAAATGAATTTCGAGAAAAATAAAAGTAATAATTTTTTATCGTGTTTAAGTGATCCAGTCGGAACCAAGCTGATATTTCAATTTTCATTGGGTAATTTACCGGATTTACTGAATTAAACACAGAATGAGGAGTGTCAAGTGTTAACAGAAACACTCTTATAGTCCTATATCCTATAATGGTATTTAGCCTTCCTGACTCCTGTAAGTATAACACTTAACAAGAACAAGTTAAAAAGTATAACAAATCAAAATCATGACAACATCCAAATTAACCACAAGGTCCACAAGGACCACGATACTCAAGTTTCACCGTCCATTGTTTAGTTTTTAATTTTCCAGTTCAAGATCATCGTCATTTCCAGAGTCGCTTACACTTTTACACTCTCTATACGCACATAATATCCTCAATGTACATGATCATATTAAATTTCTCTATATTTCCCCAGCACTTGTCTAATTTTAACTTCATTTGTGTGGCCATGTCTTCCAAAGCATCGTCATCACTGTTAAAGCATTTTCTCAAAAGAGCATCCACATCATGAACTTCTTCTAATAAAGCATTGGATATCATGTATAAAAAACTCGAAACTCGAAACTCGAGGAGTAAGTTCGTAAAAATAGTTCAGGACTTTATATCTTCCTACGACAACTTAATCATATCCAAGCGAAAATCAGCATCAAGACACCCTCATACATGTCAAATACACCCTTGAAAATACAACTGTCTCAAGCATTGTGTAAATAGAGTTCCACCTTGTTGGAGCATCCAGACACAATGACATTTTGCTTTCTACCTTCTCCTCAATAACAAAATCATTGAATTTCTTCAATCTAGCAGATGATTGGTGCACATACCTCGCTGGAGCATGAACACGCCCAATTGACTCATTAAATTGTTTCAACCCATCTTTCGCAACAACGTGAGCAACACATATAATAAGCAAATATTTGCCACCCAATATTGTGGTCCCCAAAGAATTAGCAATGTTAGTATCATTCAAAGCAGCATTATCCACAATAATAGTAAATTTTTTGTCTAATCCCCAAATCAAGCAAAGCATTTTTCAATCAAAAGACCAACTTATTCACCTTTATGGACATGGAAATGAAACTAAGAATCACCACTCTTTATCTAATGCTACTTTACATTATCTCTCCTCCTCCTCCTCCTCCTCCTCCTCAGGTTCTCCCTCTTGAGAATCACCGTATGCCAGAAAGCTTACGTGGATGCGATTAATTTAGTTTTGCTGCTTTAATCGGTATCCATAGTTAATCATGTAACTAATACATTAGTGCTGTCATAGAGAGGCGGAATGTCTACCTGTTGGGATTATTTTAACAGGCTTAGTTATTTAGAGTGTTTAAGATCAATAACAGATTTTAAGGGACTAAATAGTTGTTTGGCTAGCAACCTGATTAAATATGTTTTCACTGAACATTTTTTGTATGTCCCATCTCATGTATAGAATCAGATCATCAAAATTTTGTTCATATATATATATATGTGTGTGTGTGTGTGTGTGCTTTCGATTAGTTGTAATTGAACATTACCTCTATAGTCGGAAAGGTCAAAGGGTTCTTAAGCTGATTCTTCTTCAAGAACTTCTCATGGTGAACAGGTGAAGTAGATCCGGTGATTTATGATAGATCACAGAATCAGGTTTTGGATAAAGGAAGCTTTGTTGCATAAACATATGTATTAGTGCATATCAAGAATACCCTGGATCTAGTTTCCAACAGGCAAAATGGAGGTATAAATGAAAAGAAATCTGAGAGTGATGGTGAGAGGGAATAGTATGGTTGAGTTCATGTTGAACCATAGTTGTTAAAGGCTCAAAGCACACCAAGGCGCGAAGCCTCCTGGAGCCTTAGGCGCAAGGCGCGCGCCTTTTGCACATGAGGCACAAAAATTAATATAAAAATTAAAATATATATAAATTTTGTTTTTAGACTACAAACAAGCCAATATAAGGTTATAACTAGTTATATTTTATAAAACACATAATTCATTGTAGTAATAATAGCAAAACAACCATCAAACACAAAAGTAATAACAATAAATGACAACCAAACACCTATCACTTAAAACACACATCAGGCTGATCTGGCAGAAGAAAAAGTTGGGTTCTGACATGCTGTTCTCTATTCTTAGAGAGAAACGTTTTGCCCATTGCCCTAAATCCCTTTTTTTTGGTTTTTTTTATTAAGCTTGGCAACTTAAAAAAGTGTCATAACAGCTTTACAAAAGTGTTAAAAAAAAAAGAAACAGCAGTGTCTCAAAGGTGCGCCTTTTGTACGCCCGTTCCCCGGCAAAAGGCGCGTGCCTTTGAAACGTCACCTGCCTTTGGGCTTCTGAGGCGCTGTGGCCCGCACCCTAAGCGCCTGGAGTCAGGCGCGCCTTTAACAACTATGTGCTGAACAGGAAGGAAGTGAAGGGTTTGATAATGGGTAGAGTTGACGAGGGAGTGAAAGATGACAAGGTCATTTATCATGAGTACATTTGTTAAAATTCCATCCGGTGAATGTGCTCGAGTCCTGTTACGGAATCCTGGTTGTTTAGAAGTTGATTTAGTTTGCAATATGTTATAAGCGATGGCATTAGGTTCAAGGTTGTCATATTTATGCTTATTTTCATTCAACCTGAAACGCAATAACAAATCTTTTTCTTTTCACAGGTGGTCTATAGAATTTGGAGCACATAGGAATGGGTCTCCTGAAATCCATGACATGCTAGCAGATTACATATATTCAGAATCTCCTGAATTGGTATACATGGTTACAATTTTTATACTAAGAGAAAACACAAAATTTCTGTAGTTGAGCATAATTCTCATGATTTTTGAAATTGTCTTTTCACCATTCGCTTTTAAATCATTTTTGGGAAAACCCACATAAGGGAGAAAAGAAGGCGATTGGCATTTTGGATGGACGTCTTAGCCTCTACTTTAAACTGTGCCTTTGCCTTGATTCTTCTACTATTCAGTTAGTATTTTCTGAATAGATAGCTTTTATACTTAACTTCTTTGTCCCATGCTGCTCTTTCAATGGTTTCTTCCATCAATTGATAGAAAGACTTCTTAATCTAAAGGTTTGTAGCAAACAAAACAAGCAAAAGACGGATTTGACTATCCTTTCATTTAGGGAGTTATTCTTCTCAGTCTAAGTGAACTTATGTGATGGCCTAATTGGATGATATTAGAAATTCCATTAAATAATAGCATATGATTTCACCTTCCTCAAGTGATGCGTCCTCCATTTGATGATTGTATATCTCCCTAGTATAAGACCGCCCTCAGAGGCATCAGCCATGATTTCTATAATGTATTTTATGTTGTTAAATGTGATTTAATCTTCGTGCTCTATTGCAAATATATTGGCATTATAGTGATCACCACCCAGGAGCCTTATGGTTGATATTGATTGCTGAGTTTCTTAATTGTTCTGTAAATCTTGTCTATGAATACAGGATATGGCCAAAGTGTCGTATCATTTTGTTCGAGGGAAGGATCCAAAGAAGTTTGCTTCAACTCTAGTCAATTTCATGGGCAAGGTCCGCCCTTCTCAATTTAAATTTTATCTCTTGTAAATTTGAAAATGTTAATTCATGAAATTTATTGACTTATTCACCTTTTATCATATTATAATAAAGTGTATTGGTGGCCTACCTTTCCTCAATTATAAAAGTATTGTGTAATTGCAATATATATTAAGGGCATAATCTGATGAAGTACAATAATATAGTTATACTGGAATTATCTCCCGAATACCTCTGTCAGAGGATGTGTGAAACAAAATTCAACGATACTATGTTGTTAAGTACAGTCTTTGTATAGTATGTCTTCAAACTACTCATGTACCATCTGATTATTGATCAAATTTACAAATTTAAACATGTAGTGCTATCCGGGTGAAGATGATCTTGCTGTTGCACGTGCAGTTTTGATGTAAGTACTTTTGGAATCAGAAGAAATGCAGTTAAATTGGTACTAGGAGTTGTACTGGTCCCAATTTCTTTAATTAGCAAATCTGAAAAAATACATTTTCTGGCATATAGTCTAAGTTCCTAGTCAATCACTTCTATAACTGTTTGTTTCTTAATGTGCCTCCACTACCTTATGGGATCAGTTTCCATTTGGCTGTACATATATGTGATTGTTAACTTTTATATGGAAATAGTTCTTTGATTATGTGGCAATGAAGTGTGATTGCCACTACAAAAGATCTAAATGTATGTTCTTTTATGTACTGAGTGGTTTACAGATTTGCCTCTGGTCTTTTGTCAATAAAGTCAAGATAAGATTTATTCAATTTGAGTGGATATCCTATTTTTAAGTAATTCACCAAACTTTCCAAAATGCTTCTCGAGATATAGAATAAATGTTAGTTAATTTGGCGAACAATCTTTTGCTAATGAATACTCTGACAATTCTAGATTAGGTTGTCGCTGCCCAAAAACATAAAGATGTAATCTTGCACGCATGTTAAATGGATAGGGAATGTATTTGTCTTTTGATAATTGCTAGATGCAGTTTGTTATATTACTACACACGGATTGTTATGCATTGAAAGTGTCAGTAGTTACAAATATAATCTTGTAGGTTAAACCAGTGAGTATACTTGACTGGGCTGATGTTCAATGGGTTTCTGACACCCACAAAATCTCATGGTATGCCATGCTCTAAAATGTCGATTGGAGCAAGACTTTATTACATATATATGTGCACTAATGCAGCAAGTTTGAAATTAACTTGTTTTTGTTTTGTTCATAAAGCCTGTATCTTTGTTTTATCCATAGGAGGACAAGTTTTATGAATGTTGCAGTCATGTCATTTAAATTGGGTACTTTTTTTTATGCTTTCTCTTTACTCGTAGCCAGTGCAAGAAGGCCTGAGGTTCCTGCTATTGTAGGGACTGGGGAATAGATATATGCAACCTTAGAGTCCTGGACATCTTTATTTAACTAAATCAGTTTGAAATAACCTTGAACAACCTTTTTGTCTTAAATCAGTTTTCAAACTCATTAGTAACCTCTTAATATGAATCTCATTGCCAGGGTTTGGAACATGCTTCACATGAACACATCATTGCGCAAAATTATCTATGATATTTTTGTGAACCTTGCTTGTCAAAGTATATATACATATAGTGGTAATCCCGATATTTCATGTTTTTAATGCTGTAAGAAAATAGAAAGAAGTGATATTTCTGCTTCTCCCCTGGTTACTTAAAGCATTCCAGAGATTTATTCAACAAAGGCTTCATGGTACTGTCTTTTTACGTAAATTGAACACTCTTTTTCTTCTGTGTAGGTATTTAGCTCTAGGTAATCTGAGAGATGCTAATGTCCTTATTGATGAAATGAAAAAGCAAGTGCAATTTCGTGATATTGATTTTCCTCGATCAGAATTAATGCAGCTCGTCAATTATCTTCTAAAAACGTAAGTTGCTTCATATGTTTTCCTTATTTATTGAGTAGAAAGCATTTCATTTTTGTAAACCTATATAGGCCACAAAAGATTAGTCTGGATCTTCCCATATTTTAATTGGCAAGTAGAAACTACTGAAATGAGCATTCTTTCCATATTGTTATGCAGGTTGCAAAGAGATGCTTTGCCTCTTTTTAATATGTTGAGACAGCGTTACAAGTCAAGCATAGACAGAGAACCCATCTTTAATGAAGTATGCAGTTTCATGCCCTACCCTTGTTAACTGTATTTCTGTTTACCTTGCAAATAGCTGGATGGGTAATTTCATGTTTCTGTTGTTGACCTCATGGATTAGTTGCTTGATGAAGTGGCGGAGAAGTTTTATGGAGTACGACGTAAAAATCCCATGCCAGGAATGTTTGGGGAAATCTTTAAGGTAATACCTGTTAATGTGCTTATTCAAGGTGTTGATAGCGACATGAATTGCAATTTTGCCAGTGGAAACTTGCTGTTCTGTCTCCATATCGTATCATATGCTGATACTATTGTCGTAATCCCAAGCTCTCATTTTAAACGTTACGATTTAGCTTTTGAAACTTTGATTTGCTATTTTGCAGATGATGGCTGGAGATTAGTGCTTTACGATTGCGCTAGGATGAAATTGTCGATCAGCTTATTGTCCTAGTAACTGTTTAAAGTTGAGCATTAACTTAAAAAGTTTAACCATGAGATTTGTTCTCATTATCACTATGTTTTGCCTTCTCATAACTAAAAAGATGAATTCATATTCTATTTTAAATCTGCTACTTTCTTCAAATTTCACCTTTGGGTTTGGGGTTCCTATTTTTGCTTTAACATTAACACCATTTTACCAGGTTGCTATTCCATTTTAGGGTGCAATACTGCAATATATAAGTGCACGAATAGTAGGAGGTCTTTTCTTTCTTCCAGGAAGGTCAAACACTTGGGGCGTTTCTGATTAGATTTTCATGGAGAATCGTCTCTTAAATGTCGATATGAGCACGACTTAATTGGATTGTGCCTTAAGTTTTAGTTTCACAATCAATGCTATTTCTCAAAGTACGTCCTTCTCAATCTCTTATGTTCCATCATGATTTTCTTAATTTCTTATGAGTAGGTCACCTGTGAGACGGATCCGTCAGACCGATCCCAAAACCCACCCGGATCCAACACAACAATCCTTCCACCACCACCTATCTATTACTCTTCACAGCCCAAGCCATGTTAGAAGTTCAATCCTTCCACCTCGCCCATTTGAAACTTAACCCAACCACCTTGTGTTTACCACTTCTTCTGTTGCACCACCCACGCCATCACCGTACCACTTGAAATCCACACATATTTTCTCAGTTTTCATCTGAAATCCTTATGTCAAGCCTGAGCGGACCAGTAAAGCAATTGTGGATGACTTGATGCATATTCATGTGTCTGAACCCAAAGAATTCTTATTTTGGTTTAGTTACGACTTACGAGTGAAGGTCTTTCCGCACGGTTACGCCGAAATTGAATTGAAAAATATACTTTCGTCTTCTAGTACACACTCTTAAGTTATGACACAACAGTGCAACCCTTCGTGTTGTTTATTATGCCTTTCATATGTTAAACAGGGTGCCTGTGCTTTGTTCCCGACACTTTAAAAATTTCAGTCATCATTCCAATAGTTAGAGTGTTGTATAACTTTTACTATTAAAAAGTTATTTAGGAAACTATTAATATTTTTCAGTGTGACTCCTAATACTTTTTTAGGGAAAACATTAATACTATTTAGGAGAATTACTAAAAAAATTAATGGAAAAAACTAATATTTGTTTTTGGGAATTACTAAAAACCTTTGATGTGAAAAACTAATATTTTTTAGATAACGTACTAATACGTTTTAGGGGATTACAATATTTTTAGGGAAAAAGTTAAGTTTTAGGACTACTAAAAACTCTCAAAGGAACTGCTATTACTTTTCATAAGAAAAAACTATTATTTTTAGGGTACTAGGGATTCTATGTAAGTGCTTAATATTACAAAAATGCCACCGTCCCCTGTATATTACAAAACTATCACTGTTAAAATTACAAAAATACCACCAGGTCGGTTTTGAGACTCGTCTAACGGACTTCGGTCCGTTAGACCGAATAATAGGAGTTTTTGTCTTTTCTTATTTATATAAAGGTATATCACTAGAGAATCTTAATACATGTTATCAATAGAGAATTTGATTTTATTAAATGAAAGTAACAAAATTTAAAGGCGAATTAAAAGTTAATGGATTTAAGAAGGTAATATGTGTCACTGTAAGATTTTTTGCAGAAAAATTAATTTTTTAACCATGTAATTTACCATTTATGGCAAAACTCTGATGGCTTTAAAAATTACACTTTCAAAAATTATAAATACTACGATTTAATATGAAAAGAAAAGATATAACTCAAGTGACTAAATAATATAAATTAGAGGAATGACATTTTGTGATTATAACTATGTTGAAATTTGTACATTGTCTATCAAATTATGTTGATATATTAAATCGTCCAAAATCTACGGGTTTTACGCTTTACCATTCAAAACCTGACGGACTATTACTTCGAAATTTTGTTACATATAGGGTGCATAGTTGTATTTTGTCAACAAAATTTTACACAATTTCTCACTTAGTATTTTTTTCTCCTTTTTATTATCCGTATATTGACAAAAAATAATTTAAATGATATTTATTTTAGTAAAATATATTTCCAGTACAATAATTCTTTACTCTTTGTTCTTTCTTAAGTTACTTGTTGAATTATTAATTATGCTCTTTTATTTATTTATATAAAATTTAAAAAATAATAACAAATTGTCAAAAGACTTCCATCCTAGGCACAAGTTGCCTTCACCAAATAATAAAATAATATGTATATACCCGTAAAATATGTAGACACAATATCATTAATTTATTATATAATTATAATTAATCTACATATAAAAGTGGGGTTTTAGCAATATAATTACGCGCCTGGAAGTGCACTTCGATATGAAACAGAAACCAACACAAGCATTATTAGTGAATTGTCATTATCATTATCTATATCTATATCTATATCTATATATATAGATTGTTCAAATTAAAAATTCAAAAATAAACTTAGGTTATATAAATTCATTGCTTTAGAATTAATTTTAATTAAGTATTTTAAATTAATGAATGCCTACTTAACCTTAAACCCTAGAAGAATATTATAGGATATTTTTGTCCAACCAAATTTTAGTAGAAACATTAGTACTTTTAGCTAAAAACATCAACACTTTTATAATAGGAATAGATAGATAGATATGATGCTACAAAAGGCAAAATTACTGTTTTAGTCCTTTAAGTGGTTCACTTAGAAGATTTAGTCCTCGTTTCTTTCAATTTGATAGGGATGACAATGGGGCGGGCGGGACGGGGTGGATCGCCCCATGTTGAATTTGTTTATATTTTTATCTTATATTTTATACTATTAATAATTTTTTAATATTATATTTTGTATTATAAATACATATTGTTTATAAAATTTATCATTATATATGTAAAATATAATATTAAATACATAAATCTATATTATTTTATATAGTATACATATAAAATATACATTAAATATATTAAAAAATTAAAAAAATAGTACGGGACGGGTACCCAAATAGGTGGAGGTGATACCTAGACCCGCCCCGCCCCGCCACGGGTCATGAGGCGGGCGGCCCAAACCCGGGGGTACCTATCGGGACGGGTCATTTTGCCATCCCTACAATTTGGACATCTAATCCTTTAAGTGAGTTTTTTTCTAGCTTTTTAATTATGGGACTTGCTACATAAGGTAGAAGTTACCTACTGGGCATAAGTGAAATTTAAAAGAATATAGTTTTCATTAATTTTTGGTTGACTAGTCATCATATGTGGCACTATAGTTGCATGAGGTGAAAATTCAGTAAAATATAAGTATTTAAAAATTATATTTAAATATGTAAAAAAAATTATGCATAAAATATAGATTATTTATAAATAAATTATTATCGTAAGAATAAAATTTTTAATATCTTTAATTATCAAATATTACTTTTTATATCAATTTAAAGAACATCAATAAAAAACATTATTCAAATTTTAAATATTCAAAATTTAGATAATATAAAAATAATTAAACATATAACAGAAATTTCAAAAAAAAAAAAAATTCAAGCAACCCCCACCACCAATATATTTTCAAAAAAAAAAAAATTAACACAATTTACTCTTTTCAGAACAAATAATTGATTATGATTTTTAAAAAATTACCAAATTATTCTATTAATTATTTATTCTTTTAGAAAATAATTTAAGTTACATTTGGTTCAAAATGTTTAACATTATTCTTTTCCCACTTTCATAAATAATTTAGTTTTTTGAAGTATCATACTAAAATTGGAAGCAATTTTGTTTTATTTATACATTAAATATTCTTTTAAATTTAAATATGATTTTAAAATACTTATATTTCCATGTAATTTTCTTCATTACAACTATAATACCACGTATCCTGGTGTCAGATTTAAGGTGGTGAAAGTTTCTGGTGTTTCACTCTTGGCTCTCTTCAAGGGAAAAAAAAGGAGAAGCCTAGGTCTTAAGTCGGATTTGCCTTGAGTACTACTAGTGCTGCCTAAGTTTTTGATGAATGCTGAAAGTTTTGAGTTGATTTTGTGATCTGTCTTTTTCCTTTTTTTCCCTTCAAGATGTTAAAACCTGATTTTCTTATATGGCTAGCTCATGATCAACAAACGTGAGAAATGAGAATCATTTAATGTAGTATTGATTTGAAGTTTAAAAAAACTACAATACCACGTATGATGTCTAGTCAACAAAAATAAGTGGAATAAGTTTTTCTTTTTTGTTTTTAAATTCCACTTAAATGACACAAAATTGAAACAACTTAGGAGTAAATATCTCAAGTGGTCGACTTAGAAGCATAGTTGCAGTAAATTGGTAGGTGCTAGTTGACGACAGTCCATCGCTTAGCGCCTAACACTTCGCGTTTAAAAGGTAAAGCGGAAAATTTTGCCAGTTTACAACCACTACAATCAGAGATATCATGAGATGACAATTTTCCTAATGAACCTGTAGAAGCCAAAAATCTTAAACGTGAAGACGAAACATGACCCAAACGAGAATGCCACAAATAAAAGCTAGACGATGAAGGACTCAAACGAAAAGAAGACAAATCAACAGTAGAAGCTGCGATAGAGGGTACTCTGAGCTCATCCAAAATGTATAACTCTCCTTGCCTACGGCCTGTCCCAAATTCTTAGGGAATGTGGATCCTGCACACAACAAGAAGTAGAAGAGAATGATACTAAGTAGCCGGAATCACACAATTGGCTAACAGAAACAAGATTTAATGTAAGTTTGGGAATATGGTAAACATGTGGAAGAGACAAGTGAGGTGTAGCTACAGATCCAATTCCTGCTAAGGGTAACAATGTACCATCAGCAGTAACAACAGGTCTAGCATATGTGGGTGAAATGGAAGTAAAACATGATATATCAGGGGACATATGATGAAAAGCTCCAGAATCTAATACCCAAATAGAGGAAGATATACCTGACGAGCTCGGAGTTGACAAACCTGAGGCAGACAAAGCATGAGATGAGGCAAGAAATTTCTGAAATTGTTCGGCAATTGTATCCATAGAAGGCTGACCGGAGGTAAGAGTTCCAGATGTCACAGAATCTGATGAGGGTACAGGTGCAGCAACACGAGTCGGTGGGGGCGGCCTAAAACCACGTTGATTTGGATGGACAAACTGATGTTGGGGAGGTCGTGGATTTTTCTGTTGAAAACGTTGTTGGCCACCTTTATTCAACTCAGGACATTGAGCCTTCCAATGTCCTGGTTGTTTACTGAGAACTACACTCATTATCGCAACCTTTGGGTGCGGTCCAGCGAAGGAAAGGAAGATGGATGGACGATGGGGCACAAAGAAGAACGGATGAAGTAGGAACAGGAAGAACTCCTTTCCTGCGCTCGAGACTTTAGGCGTAATTCCTCCGCTAACAATTCACTGACAACAGAATCAACAGATGGTAAAGGAATACGGTGCAAAATATTTCCACGAAGAGACTCAAAATCATCCCGAAGAGCCATCAAAAATTGAACCAATCGTTGCTCCTCTCTACGAGCAATATAGGGGGCAAATGCGCGAAGTTCAATAGATTCAGTAAGGGCTAATTGATCCCAAAGATCAGTCATAGCAGAATAAAATTCCTCAGATAGTCATATTTTTTTGCTGAAGAGATCGAATATCTATTTCCAACTGGTACTGTTTAGCAAAATTTGATTGAGTATACAACCGTTCCAAATGATCCCAAACTTCTTTAGCAGTATCATATTTAGCCAATTGCATACCAATAGAGTTCTCCATGAATTGTTAACCCAAGTAATAATTTTGAATTGTTCACTTCCCAAACCTCTAATTCGCAAAGATATTTAGTATTATCTTTCTCAACAGGATGTTTTTGTGTTCCGAAATATAACTCCACAATTTTTTTTCCTCTCAAAAATTTCTCATGACATAACTCCAATATGAATAATTCTTTCCATTCAAGCGTACACTAATCGACCGCAACGAATCATCTCTTTCACTAGCCATAATGAATAATGAGAAAATCAGCGTAAATACCAACCAAACAACTAGGTAGATCGATGCAAATACCCAACAAATCAAGCCAACTCTACCAACAAACTATTGCAAATAATCGATTCTTGAGGCCAAAAAGATAGCAAACCCAACAAGTGCTAACAGATCGAAAATCGAATGAAAATAACACAAAGTCGCAACATACTCATCGTAATCGCGATATACCCACCGGATCCGCGAATCGGCACCGCACTTTGGTACACCCATTAGAATGCTATTAAAACCTTGCTCTTGATACCATGTGAGAATAATTAACATACATTTTTGTAAGATAAATTTGGAAGAATAATTCTATATAACTTGGAGTCTTGAATGCAAGAACTTGATTAATACAAATGGAGGCTACCCAATATATATAGGAGCAAACCCTAGAAGACACACAAAGGGAAATTACAAAACTACCCTCACAAATATAAACTAATAACTAATTATAATTCTAATAAACAACTATATTTTGTTTTTGTTTTTGTTTTTTTCCATTTTTTTGCCAATTTTTGCTGCCTAGCCCTCTTAGGTGGGCGCCAGGCCTAATATTTTAGCCGCTTATGTAACCGCCTAGCCCCGATTTTGTGCCGCCTCGGTGATTTTCGCCAAATGATTTTTTGGGGCCGACTTTAGCAAAATCGGATCGGCCTAGGAGCGTCTAACTCAATTTTTACAACATCGCTTAAGATCGAAAAAACAATTCGGTGCTCGGTGTTTTAGCACTTCCTCTAATGTCAAAATATTTTTTAGACATTTTTTGGAAATACGTGTATTTTAGTCATTTATACCAATTTGCCTCTCGAGTCAATTTAAGGCACATTCCCCTCTCTAACTCGACAAAGCATAACTTGAGAGGAAAAATTAACAATTTGATTAATTTTATATTTTGTTGTTGAATTAGTTAGTATGTAATTATTTAGGTTAAGATTTCGATTAATTTTATATTTCCACAAAACAATTTTGCCTATTTCGGTTTGTAAAATGTAATGAAGGTTAATTAATATACTCATGTAATAATCATAAGCAACCTTAATAGAGTTCCAATTAGGTAATTGTTAAATCATACACTGTTCTAATTTGTGCTTCTGTAAGATTTGTACCAGAGAATCAGAAAACCTACAAATCTGTACCCCAAAACAAAACTCAACATCATGACCAAGTTGTTCCATTTCTGTGGCTCCTTCAAACCTTGCTGCATCAAGAATCGATCCCCATAGATTAAGCATTCGCCTTCAAAGCTCTCCATGCATTTGGATCTCCCATGTTCTCCTCCAAACTCGTTTATCATAAAGCATTCAAATGGATACTTGAACAAACTCAAATACTGCATGAAATTCCAATACTTTGGTATGGCATCCTTGGACACAAAGTACCCCGAGAATAGGAAAAACGAACCCATTATTCCCGCAATCAACGACATTCCCGTGATGAAATCCGGCACTAGTGCACTGAAACACGCTACGAAAGCGTTCGACGCTAAGACGATCATCCAAACTAGCAGAACGAAATAGAGAAAACCATCGACGTCGCGCCTCAACCCGACTAGCCAGTACACCGGGCCAGCATAGAGGAGAGAAACTAGAAAAAGGAAAGGAAGAAACACCAGAGTGTTTGCTATGACGTAAGAAGAGACTCTGTAGGCCCCTCTCGACGTCTCTCTCATCAGAATCCGTCTCTCTTGCAAGAAAATCGGCAGTGCCTCTGTTGTCGATGACATCAAGAAGGTCAGACTGAAGGCGAAGAAACCTATTTGGTTTTGCGCCTTCTTTCTCTTAGAGTCGTCGCCAAAAGCATCAATGAAAATCGTCCCCAATACGATTCCCGCCAGTAACGCTTGAGTCGTCCTTGCTGCAAAAAGCTGTTTCGTTCTGAAAACATTACTAGAGAATCGCTGGCTAAGGATCAGTACCTCTCTGAACGGAGAATTACAGTACAAGATATTCTTTTTGTATTCAACTGCCTGATTTGAAACACAAGCAACAACGATATTATCATCACTATCGTCTTTATGCGGCTTAGTTCAAACATCAATAGCAAATTCAAGCACATTGACATGACGCGGGATGGCATGACCTGCGGACTTAAGCCGCTCATCCAGGAGATGCAACGAGCCATTGTGAAGTACCGCGCCATCGGCTAATAGTATGACTTGGTCGAGTAAGTCTAGAATTCAAACCGGGTTGATGGATGGTTACCACTATTGTCTTGCGTTGGTGTAGAGCCATGGATTTAAGTAGCGACATCACATGAAGTGCCGAGGCCGAGTCTAGCCCTGAAGTCGGCTCGTCAAGCAAAAGAACCGCGGGATCGTGTACTAAATCCACGCCAATCGATAGCCTACGCTTCTCCCCACCCGAGATTCCACTGCCTACTCGGACACCAGCAATGTGTTCTAATCCCAGATCCTTCAACAGCTCTCGGACTATACTATCGATATTCTCATTACATCCCGCGTTCAGCCTCAGACGTGAGCTGTATGTAAGCGTTTCTTCGACTGTAAGAAGTGGGAAGAGAGCTTCGTCTTGCGTAACATAACCGAGACTCTTCGGAAGTGTGTTACGTTCATTGGCAGATCGTTGACAAGAACATGACCCGAGACTCTGAATGGGACAATCATCCCAGCAAGGATTTCTAGCAGTGTTGTTTTTCCGGCCCCACTCGGACCGGCTATTGCTGTGAGTTCTCCGGGTTTGGCTTCGCAATTTACATTCTTCAGAATAGACTTAGTACTATTGCCCTGTTTCGAACAAGGCATTTGAAAAAATAATCAGTGTATGTTGGAGACAGTTTGTATGATAGATTTTTTGTCTTTAGTTTGTATCTAGTTTGTAGGTGACCAGGATGATGTATTTTCACTGGTAATTCCATAGGTTAATGAATATGATTGAAAACGAAGTATAGAGGAGGAAGATGAGCTAACTCTTGAAACTATGCCCTTTTTATATACAAGTTAGTCAAAGTAGTACAGTAGTACTGGTGATGTTGTGCATGACTTGACCCCCTCTTGCACTAAAAAAACAACTTTGAAGATGTTATTACTTATTTCTATAATCCAACTAAATCTCAATAATCAAAGCTGGTAAATATCATGTGGGCTCAACTTGGAAGGGCCCACTTTACAAAGTTAACCAAGTTTTTCTTGCTAGCTAGTCTTGTGAAGAGAGGGGAGGCACATGAGTAGCACGGATTTTGCTAGTCTAACATTGTGTGTATGGAGAGGCATATGCACTTACATGTGGGATTCGTCCTTCTTTATCACCGAAGAAGTGTGTTATATAACGGACAATATTTTGCTAGTTTTATTTCCGTGTTGCATTATACTGAATTGCGTATTATTCAGTGAAAAGATTACATAATGTAATTATTGCAAAATTGGTCCAGTAATTATAAGCGACTTGCAATTTTGGTCCCGTAAAAACT
Source organism: Rehmannia glutinosa (assembly GCA_016081115.2). Taxonomy (NCBI): domain Eukaryota; kingdom Viridiplantae; phylum Streptophyta; class Magnoliopsida; order Lamiales; family Orobanchaceae; genus Rehmannia; species Rehmannia glutinosa. The sequence goes on from JABTTQ020000183.1 coordinate 285,947, forward strand.
GAATTTGCAATTTTGGTCATGTGAATTTTGAATATTTTTCGCAATTTTGGTCCTATAAGTTTTAGTACCAAGCAATTTTAGTCATATAGTTCCTGGTTGTTGCAATTTTGGTCCCATAGTCTATTTTATGCTTTTATAATACCCAAAATACCATTGTTTGTTCAAATAACATATTTGGCTAAGTCTTGGCACAAAAATGGTATCAAAGACTATGCTTATTAAGAACTTTAAGAATAATTTATTACATTTATGTAATTAACTTGTAGTGAGAAGAATTTTTCAAACCCTGTAATGGAACCGGACGGATGTTCGAGATGCGTTTATTACATGCATTGTCTTCAAATTATGACGATAGATGAATAGGAAAATAAAGAAAGATTAATATATTGGGATAACCAAATATATTAACACATTTTGTGCAAAGGAACAAAATTATCACTTCCAAAAAGATATGGAACTATAATTGTCAGCTTGATTGAAAAGAGTTTTTAATCATAAGGGTAAAATGGCCCAGGACCAAAACTGGAACTTTATAGGTTACATCACTAAAATTGCAAATGCCCACAACATACATGACCATAAATTTGCAATTTACCCTTATAATCCTAGGGCTATTTGTATAATATCCAAGTAAGGAGTTCGTATGCAATTCGGTTCTTCAATGTGTATCATCATCGTTATCTCCTCTCACAAAGGAATCCATTTAATTCATGAGTAAGGGTTAAATTGAGTTGTTGATATTACCAATGAGAGAAGATAAGGTGTTTTAAATATTTTCACAGCTTTCATCCTCATTCATTTTGCAGGGACCACCATTAGTTGAATGAGGAAAGAGTTGATCGCGCCCGGGTCACAGCTCAATTGACAAAAGACCTGGGTGATGTGATGTTTGCTTTGCTGGCACTCGTAGCGTGTAGGTTCGAATTCCGCGGCCCATGATAACAGGTTGGAGGAGAATTTCTTGTATGGTGATTCAGTCTAAAGCAACCCTGAACCCTGGCTTGTTGAGGCACATCACGAGATTCATCTTCTCCACTAATCTCTAGGGACGGGGCAATGAGGTCCTCAGGAATGGGGTTCATCCTTTAGGAATGAGTTGATCGCCGTATACCCCAAGCGAGGCAACTTTGATAAATAGCATTGACTTTTACATGATTACCATTAAAAAAACTTACAAATATGATGATTAAAAGTGATTTCAAGATTTCATTTTGAAGCACTAATTAGTAGCGGAAAAAAATTAAAAAGAAAAGGAAAGAAAGTCTCATGCAAGTATATAGACGACCAATCTGTATTTTTATTTTGTATCAAGTGTTGAAACGTTCAAATTTACGTAATATGGTGCAGCTTAAGGGTTCTCTGATTTTCATTTCATCTTGTTATCCTTTAATTATAAATACAATCAAGTTGAGTTTCCATTGTCAAACACTAGCTAGCATGCTTGCAAAAATCATTAAATTAACCAACATTAATTATTGCACTTTCATATGGGGAAAAAATGTCTTTCAACTAAAGGGAGGCTGTCTACATTGCATGGACGCAGCCATTTATAGTTTACAGGAAATAATTATTTTAGTTCGTGAGATAATTTAGTGGATATATAAACATATGATCTTCCAACTTGCCCGTTGAAAACAAGCACATATAGAAAGGGTTAAATTTCAAAACTACCTTTGGGCTTTGATGGTGTTTAGCCTAACCACAAAAAGCTTCTATTACCTTTCAAAATTATAAAAAAAAAAAAAAAACCTTAAAGTACCAAGGAGCGGAGCTTAGAGCCTTTACTTTCTTCAAAATTAAATAAAAAAAAAGAACCCTTAAAGTACGTACTAAATAAATATTCATTTGAGATTTATATTTGCGTAACAAAAATCCCTCCATGGATGCAATTTGTAATATAGAAACATCAAACATATGTGAAATATTTAAAATAACTAGGTTCTTTGTTATTATATTAAACTTTAAGAATAGTATTTGTAATTATCCCTAATATATACTTGTAAAATTAGCAGAAACCTCAAGGGGCTATATTTGTAATACTTTAAGAGGGTTTTTGTAATTAGTTTTAAAAAATAATAACAGGAAGTTTATATAATTAGACTAAATGTCAAACATATAGTTTTTGTAATTATCCGTGTAGTTTTTTAAATTATCCCTACATATTATCTCCATTTGAAGTCCTGATGTCTGCTACGCTGCTGTAACGTTTTGAAGAAGTCATTGTATAGAATGACAAAGGGAAAATTGCAAAAATGGTCCGGTATGTTTAGGGTAGTTGTAAAATTGGTCCCCTCCGATTACCTTTTTGCAAAAATGGTCCTGTATGTATGATTTTGTCTCGATTTAAGGACAATTCACACCCAATTTTGAATTTTCCGGCGGATTAAGTCTTAATTAGGCTTAGTTGACGAGATTAATCACCCACTTACCAGAATGGAACGAGAAAATTGTAAAATTGGTCCAGTATATTTGGGGGTGTTGCCAAAAAAGTCCTTTCCAATTTTGGTTTTTGCAAAATTGGTCCAATATACAATAAAATTCCTTTAATTGTTTACAATATATTTCCTACTGCTTAATCAAATATATACATGCATAAAGTTTCTTTGGAAAGACCAAATACACACAGGTTTGCCTTTGAAAAGCTAATAATAATCATATTGCATATTAAAACAAATATTTAGTTATTTTATTAAAACAATTAAATCCCGTAATTTTCCTACAATCCTGTTATTTTAATTCTGTTATTTTGTTTAAATTCACGTAAATATTGAGGGAGAGAATTGGTCAAACCTTGTTAATTAGGAACTAATCAATTATTGTTGAAAAAAAATTAATATGTAAGATTAAATGATTATCTTGTTTTTATAATTTAGTTTATTCAAATTTAGTTATTAGATAATGTGTTACTATTACCTAATTATTTGAAGTGATTTGATTGCTAATTTACATTATTTTTATTAAAAATTGATATTTACTTATTGATAATTCTTCAAGTTTTATAAAAATGTTATCGATTTAAGGACATTTGTTACATATAGGACTAATTTTGCAAAAATCAATTTGGAAAAGACTTTTTTTTCAACACTCCCAAACATACGGGACCAATATTGCAATTTTCTCGAATCATGTTGTCAAGGGGTGATTAATCTTGTCAACTAAGCCTAATTAAAACTTAATCCGCCGGAAAATTCAAAATTGGATGTAGATATATATATTGTCCTTAAATTGAGACAAAATCATACATGCATGACCAATTTTGCAAAAGGTAATCGGAGAGGACCAATTTTACAACTACCCTAAACATACAGGACCATTTTTGCAATTTTCCCAATGACAAATATACCATAATACTTGTTAGTGGAAATGGTTCAAATTAGCCATTTCCAAAGTGTAGAGATTAAAAATAGTCAATTTTTTTAAACACATCTTTTTAGCCATTTTGGGGTGTAAAATGACATTCATACCCTTCTAGCATGTTTGTTTGATATTTGGATTATTTCCCTCTCTCTTTCATTTATCTCTATATATCCTTACTCTTTCTTTCAAGTTTTTTTAAAAAATCAAATTTGTATTTGTCGTTTTTAAATATGCAATATGGGTGTTGACTTATAGATATCGAAAAGAGGATTAATTTGATATATTATACATGCAAAACGAATTTAAAACGAACAAGTTATTTACATTCAAAGTTTTTTGGAGAAAAACAAAATAACCGGGTTATAATAAGTGAGAGAACTTGGATGTTGATTCACTGTAACTCGACGCTATAGTGTCGTGCTACAGTGGTGAGTTACATGTAACTCTCGCTACAGTGTCGTGCTACAGTGTCGAGTTACATGTAACTCGCGCTACAGTGTCTTGGTGCAAGTAAATTCACTCAAGGGCAAATTGGGTTTTTCACACCCCAAAATGGCTAAAAAAGATGTGTTTGAAAAAGATGGCTAAAAAATATATTGATTTGATGGGAATGCCAAAAAAAAAAAACCACTCTACTTGTTATGTATTTATTAGTCAGTCATCCTCCAAAAATTTGCATTCATAGATATGAAATTAATATAAGGTTATGATCATTTGGCCCTATGTTCTCATATTATCCGATTCTTTATCCAATTAGGGTGAATTACATGTTGCCATTAATATTAATAAATTAGTCTCAAACGGCCACCATAATTAAATGATAAAATCTTGACCATAATCTTTATTATCTGTTTTCAAAACAAAAAATCTTTATTATCAAATGTTGGTATTAGTCCATACAGATTCCCACAAAGAATTAGTTTTCCTTTGATCTATTCATATATATATAAGAATAGGATCAAATGAGACAACATAATTACAGTGAGACAGTGTGGACTAATCCTGGCCACACATCTCAAATTTTAGATGGTTGGGATCTTTCCAATTTAATAATTATTTTTGTTTTATTTTTAAGCTGAAAAGGGCACGGAGGTCATTACACAATTACATATTTCATTTTAATTTGTTAACTGAAATATTCCTTTCATCTCCCCCCAAAATCTGCCCGACGGTTCCATCGATTCCATTTTGAATTTGTCGATTTCGCGGTCTAGTGCAACTCGCCGGTTTTTTGCGCGAAAAGGCGAGTGTTCGTCGAGGAAGAAGATGGAGAAGATGGATTTATAACTCCAATTGCGTTTGCCACCTGCTCCTCCATCATCTGGTTCTGGTTATAGATTTTAGAATAGATGGATAATTTTGACAATTGATTTTTTGCAATTCTTGTTGGGTGGTGGTGGAACAGATGGTTGCTTGAGCTCCGGCCTCCGATCGAGCTCGAGATCTTGTTATAGTATCGATATACATATTTTTGTATATAAATATCATGATTAATGTTTGTCCTTTTGTTTATGGTGTTGCAGTTGCTCAATTTTTGTTGTGTATTGGCGAAACACCTTTATAAAGATTTTCTTTACACGGTTTAGAGTTTGTTTTAAAAAAAAACCTCCAATTGCGTTCAAGAATGTTGGGTTGATGACTTATACATGATGATGATGTTGATGATTCCAATGATGAAGATGATATCGAGAGATATTTTTGGGGTTTTAGAATAAAGGACGAGATTAGAGGATTGTGAAGAAAACGATCCGATCCGGAGAAACCGAGGGCCTACGAGGAGGCAGTTAGAATTAATGTACACTTAGATGTTTTGCGATGTATACTTAGATGGGTTTTGCTGTATAAGTAGTTAATTTTTGATGTATGGATTTATGTTGTTGTGTACTTATGTTTTTTTGTTGTATACTTATATGTGGTTTGTTGTATACTTATATGTGTTTTGTTGTATACTTATATTTTTGTTTGACAATTGTAATATGCAGTAAAATTATGTTAAACATACAGCAAAATAGTGTTAAGTATACATCAAATATATGCTAGCTATACATCACTAATGAGCGTGATTTTTTTCTCTCTCTCTATAATTGATTTACTTAATCCACGGTCCCCACATGTTTTTGTTTGACCATTTTAATATGTAGTAAAATTATGATAAACATACAGCAAAATAGTGTTAAGTGTACATCAAATATATTCTAAATATACAACACAATAATGAGCGTGATTTTCTCTCTCTATATAATTGATCTACTTAATCCACGGTCCCCACATGTTAATGAGCGTGATTCTCTCTCCATATATAACTGATTCCTTGATTCGCGGTCCCCATATATTTTTGTTTGACCATTTTAATAAGCAGTAAAATTATGCTAAACATACAGTAAAATAGTGTTAAATATACATCAAATATATGATAAGTGTACATCATCTTTGCGCATGGCGAAAGCACATGCGTGATTTTTCTCTCTCCAGCCAAGCAATTTTCTCGCGATTTTTCTCTCCCCACGCGATATTCTCTCTCCTAATAACTGATTCCATATTTAGATGGTCCACCACTTGGGTAATTTGACTACTATACCCTTATTTTGATTTAATTAAATATTTAATGTAATTATAACCCCTATTTATCTTAGTCATTGATATAACTAAAGGAGGGTTGAGATGAGTCCACATTGTCTCACTATAATATGTGGTCTCATTTTAATCTCCCCATATATATATATATATATATATATATATGTATTGGTTCAAATGAGAGCAATATCCTAGGGTGAGACCGTGAGACATAATCTGGTACATCCATTATTTTTTTTGAAGGGCTTAGATTAATGTAATATTTAAGGTAATTTTATGTATAAATAACGTCGAAAAGGACATAATTGTAATTAGACTTATCAATCGGTTTTTTTAATTAAGGAGAGTATGATGAATCCCTTATTTTTCGGTCCTCATGCATTAATGGGTGATCTTTTGATATATCCAAGACTTATTGGGAACCAGATTTTTTCTTAAAATCTCTGCCACACGTCTTCTGCATTCTCACGCTGTTCCCATTACCAACGTTATTTCTTTTCATATTTAACACAAAGCATAGGAAGAGGTTCTTGTTTGCAAATAAATTCTACTGCAATTTATCGAAGATTTAAGGATTGTGACCTGAAGACTGAGTATTTATTCAGTAAGAACCTTTTTTTTTACAAAATCGAGTTTTCTTTTTTTACAGAATTGATTTTCTGGTTAATTTTTGGTATGCATTCCTATTATCTTTTTTTTCGATGTTTCTGCAATTTTATTTGCATGGAGAAATTTTTTTATACAGAATTGAATAATTAACTGCAATTTTTTTTTACATAATCGATTCTTCATACTTAACTTGAGATATTTTTCTGAATTTCCTTGTTCAAGTTCATGAGCAACTGTGTGGTAGCCATCGTGACACTGTATTTTAGGTTGTATGTTGTGTAGTTAAATTTTGTTGTTTGATGTATAGATAGTTGATTTTTTCGACATCATTAGTAATGTTTCGATGCATATATTTTGAGAAATCCCGATTTTTATATACAATCTTGTTGATTGAACGGAAGTTTTTTTAGAAATATTTGAGTAGGTTTTAGTTTTTGAATTTTTTATTTTTCAATTTGATGTATATGTTTAATAATTTTGTTGTATATTTTATCACTTTGAGTGCATATGTAATTTTCTTGGGTGAATGCAAGATACGTAATTTTGTTGGATATTTAGCACTTTTTCGTTGAATATGTAACGCTACACCATCGATTTTTTGTTTATGTAACGAGACAGTGCGATTTTGTTTATTTTTTGGCAATGTTCTAGATTTTCCATTGTTTGTCTCATTGTTAATATATTTGATGTATCAATTTTATTTTTTTTATTACATTTGATAGAAATTTTCGTGCGCAGTCATGCATCACAATTTCTACACGAGGCGTTTTGTATTTGAATCATGCATTGGTCTGTTGTAATCTATGCAAACAAATTACACTTTTGATATATCAATTTGATATGCATCAATCAATTAGTATAAATGCATCATTATTACCATATTTATTCATTAGTTTCGATGACTTATAGATAGATTATAATTAAATTATTTATACAATATGATACAATTATTTATGCATAATTTTTTTTGCAATGGGCAGGGATAACATACTGAGGTTATCAACGATGGCTAAGTTTAAATAAAAGAGGGAGATTTCGATAGCAGTGGTCTCCAAAATGGTAACGATTCCAGGATTACAAATCTGAGGACAAAGTACTGCCATGCGATTGTTGTTGACCAGTTTAATGAGCACATGAAGAGAAACCTGGTTCAAGAAAGGAGGTTTTTGACCGGGAAGAACGTTATTTAGTCTAGTTCTTAATGAAACTATTTATGATGGATATGGTATCTTAGTTTTAAGACATGTTTTTATAGTTGGTTTTGATTTTTGAAATTTGGGATTTTTGTCTACTTCCTGGTGAATTTTTTGGTGACAAACGAGTTCTTCGTTATCTTTATCATTTTATATAATGGATGGTCTTGGTTATTGAACATTTTTGTTGAATTATTCTCATGTTATAATAGTATAACAAAGATGCAGTGGTTTTTTTAAGAAAACAAATGAATTCTTGTTTTATTTTTTTGTTGCATACGTTGATAATTATTTTTGCATACATTGTGATTTTTTTTGGCATATTGTTTTATCAGGTAACATTTTGTTTCGTGTTTATATTGTACATGCACCCTAGTTTTAACGTTTTTTTATTTTTTTATTGTTTATATTGCATAGTTAGACAACCTATTTTGCATGAAAATTAGCAGAGTACACAACCATCTCTGTTCAATTTTATGATTTGATTTTTAATGTATACTTAGATAAATATATTGTAAATTCTGCTATTGTATGTTGCATATGCTCACTGTTTTAATTTGTAAAAAAATTACATCATATAATTAGAAGATAAAATATACATAAATAATGTATATCTTATCTATGTTGTTTATTTAATCCCAACACAACGTGTATTTTATTTTTTTATGTTTATATTGCATAGTTAGACAACTTATTTTGCACGAAAAATTAGCATAGTACACAATCCTTTTTTTTCAATTTTATGACTTGATTTTTAATGTATACTTAGACATTTATATTGCACATTCTGTTATTATATAATGCATATGCACGATGTTTTAAATGTTACGATTTGATTTTTAATGTATACTTAGACAATTTACATTGCACATTCTGTTATATATATACATTAATAGCACTAGATTTGATTTATACATTTAATGTGATTGGTTAATTTGATTAAAATTACATAATATATATTACAAGATAACAAAATTTTATACATTAATAACCCACATATCGAGCCATATTCCATTTGAAAAATGGACATTTAATGTAGAAAATTGCCAACCCGGGAATTTGTCTTGCTCATCCTCCAGGAATCCAATACTTTGTTAAAACCTTCTCTTTTGGGTTGTTAGTTGTACCTATTGACATAAATTTAACATTAAATATACACCAAAACAAGATAACATCATCATAATCTTGTCGTATTTGACCCTAGGCACAACAAGCAATCGAACCCAGGCCCAAAATTTAGAGGGGCCCAAAATTTTCTTTTTTTTTTTTTAAAAATGGACACAAAATGTTAAAAAGCCCAAACGAATTTTGAAAAAAAGCCCAATACAACAACACTCTTAGTCTTAGGTTTAGTTCGTGGGTAAATTGCTCATCTTCCAAGAAACACAATACTTTGTTGAGCGTGAATACTCATTTCATTTCCCCCAAATTTAAAATTTTAACTTCCAAATTCGACTTTGGCATAAATTTAATAATCAAATATACACCAAAACAAGATAATAAACGGTTAGTTTTATTTGCATTTTAATTTATTATTAATATATTATAAAGAAAAAAATTGTGGGTTATCCTTTTATTTATATTTTAAATAGTCATTTTAAATTATTCTAAGATAGTTTACATCTTGTAAAGTTATGTGTTGGATTATTTTTTAATAAAATGTTATCAACTTGTATTTGTAAAACCAAAAATATTCATAACCAAAGATGTGTTGGATTATTATAAGTTTAATTAATTGCATCTTAAATGTGTTTGTGGTTAATGGTTTTAATTTGTTAAATTATTCTAGGTAGCAATTCATTAATTATTTTGAATGAATTTTTAACTTCATTTTAATTTGTTAAATACCAATCATTCAATTACTAATATATTATATTGTTTGTGCTACAAGATGTCTTCCAAAATATGAAAAAAAAACAAAAGGAAATCGAGTTAATTCAAACAGAGACATAAATAAATATTTTAACATCGTGAAGAAGAAACGAGTGTAGAGGTGGAAAATCAAATTGAAAAGGAACGTCAAACCAATGATGAAAGTAAGAAATTTTTCCCTATTTTGGACTAATTTTTCATATTATTTGTTTTATAATATCCTAAAAGTTGGTGTTTTTTTATTTTTTTCATATATTTTTGTTTTAAAATATCCTCATCATGCATGGTGAACTACACTTATGAGGTACTTATTTTTTGTTTTAAAACATATGAATAATATGATATGCTTTGGTGATTTTTGGTTTATGATATATTACCTTCATATTGAAACAAAATATTAACAACGACATATTAATATTAGTTTATTAACGATACATTGCTTATTACTATTTTTAATTATCGTTAAATTAATTGTTTAATATTTAGAGTAATATTTTAAGATAAAAAATTACTACTACAAGGGCCCATTTTTATATTCTCGCTTAGGGCCCCATGATTTAGCCCCGATCATAATATCTTCAGATCTTATTCAAATATGAAAATATTATTCATTAAATATATAATTGGAACAAACATCATTATAAGTTTTCAAATAAAATGATATAATCGTAGGTACATTAAATATGCAACATACTATACCAATCAAGCATCATTATACTATTAAATATGCAATATTAATTATAACATTTATTTTTGATTTATTTTTATTCATGCATTATTTTCAAACAAAATATACAACGAATATTACCATATGCATCAATATATAGTTAGATATTCATTAATTCAATGTCGTTATCATAAATGCCTCGAAACTAATAATAAGTTTGCAAGCTAACATTTATGATTTATTTATGCAAAATGAATATTACCATATGCACAACATTTATGAGAATCAAAATGCAACATTTATGAGAATCATAAATGCCGAACATTTTTCTTTGGAACTTGTATACGAATTTGTATGATTTGAATCATTTTTATAATTAACCATGCAACATATCATACGTATACATGAATCAATATATAGTTGGATATGCATAAATTCAATATCGTTGGGAATTTTTGGAACATTATCATATGCATCATAAATCATAATACATCTATATATACATCAAGATAATGCTAAAAATACAACATTACGAGAATCATGAATGCCTAAAAATTTCGAACCAAAATTTTGTTAAACTACTATACGAATTTGCATGTTTCTAAGCATTTTATGATTGATGATGCAACGATTTTAAAACATGTATTCACAGAGTTAAGAATATACTCGCCAGAATCATCTTCTTCAGCGTAGTTTTCATCGGAAAAATAATCCAATTATACAGCTATATATACATCAAGGCAATGCTAAAATGCAACATTTATGAGAATCATAAATGCCGAACATTTTTCTTTGGAACTTGTATACGAATTTGTATGATTTGAATCATTTTTATAATTAACCATGCAACATATCATACGTATACATGCATCAATATATAGTTGGATATGCATAAATTCAATATCGTTGGGAATTTTCGGAACATTATCATATGCATCATAAATCATAATACATCTATATATACATCAAGATAATGCTAAAAATACAACATTACGAGAATCATGAATGCCTAAAAATTTCGAACCAAAATTTTGTTAAACTACTATACGAATTTGCATGTTTCTAAGCATTTTATGATTGATGATGCAACGATTTTAAAACATGTATTCACAGAGTTAATAATATACTCGCCAGAATCATCTTCTTCAGCGTAGTTTTCATCAGAAAAATAATCCATGCTTGAACTCTTTGATAACAGATGCGTTATGATTTTTTTTTGTCTATCTGTTTCATTGTTATCTTCTGTACAGGGGACCGACTGGTTTTTTTTTTGTTGAGATTAGTGTTTTTTGGAGGGGATTATCATTGATTGCACCTCCTAAATTATAGGTATTAGATAAGGTAAGTTAGAATCATGCATATCTTGTTTAGTTGACCGATTTTTGTGTTTTACTGTTATACCCTCACACGAAAATAATGGTTGAGAATGCTTCTATATTTAGTATTTCAATCTCATTCATTCATTGTTAAATTGCAACGGTTCAGATTAGGTCTCACGGTCTCACCCCAATATATGGTCTCACAAGAACCAACCCATATATATATATATATATATATATGAAGTGGATCCAATGAGTCATTTTCTAGTGTAAAGTCCATACGGACTAATCACAACCCTTTATTATAAATAGGCATTAACCACCAAGATTAATCCTATAAATTAGATAGGGGAGGCATCATCGAGTCGTATTCGGGTTTAGTTTTGTATGTTCAAAATACATAAAAAAAAAAGTTAATTACATTCAAGATATTTATTTTTAGACAATTTGGTAAATTCGTGTCAGATTCATGCTAGTCATGTTCGAGTTTGAGTTTTTCGTGTTTGAGTTCGGATTTCTCTCAGTAACTTCAAGTGAGGTTCCCATCGTGTCAGAGATTGACACCCCTAAAATTAGATGTCAGTTGCCTAAATTACTAATATAAAGGGCAATAATGTAAATTGAGAGATTCATTACCCATGATAAGTTGCAATCGTTGGTATTATTTTTTGTATTAATCTTAATTGATTATATTTCAGAAGGCCGAAAAATTAGCATAAACCAAAAATAGTTTTATTCTACTGACTTTTGTTTTTTGTATATTGTTGTTGTTTTGTTCCCTATTTAATAATGATCAATTGCATAGTTACAAGACCATAAATGCATATTTACAAATGATGTTTTGCTATAAAATGAATATTATATTAGTTTTAGACTAGTCAGAAGTTTTAGTCATTTTGTATATGCATATTTAGAATATATGGAATGCTTTCGATCATAACAGTTGCTTTTTTAATTCTATATATTATGTTAAGTTTTGTTTATATCGTAGTTCAAACGCTCATTTAAAATGTTTATTATGCATTTTAATAAGAACATTATTGCCCCTATTTTCATGAAAAGTCTTTCACAATCTAATATATTGATTCACAATTGATTGCTCATTTAGAATGTCAGTTACACATATTAATGAGAGCTTTATTGTCCGGTTTCATGACGACTCCGTTTCAATCTTATATATTGGTTCATAATTGACTAGAATGACAGTTATGCATTTTCTAAGAACATTATTGCCCGATATCATGATAATTCGTTTTCATTCTTATTGGTTTCTACTAATCTTTGGTCCTCTTGTAATTGTAAATAAATAGAATCAGTATAATTAGATTAATACCAAATATAAAACTAGCTATTGTCCTTGAATTAAGCCCCTCCCACCTAAAATTTAGGATTAAATTTTGATCGTTAATTCTTAATTACCAAGGGTTGTGATTAGTCCATAGGGACTTACACTAGGAAGGGATTCTCATTTGATCCAATTCATATATATATATATATATGGGGGAATCAAGTGAGACCATATCTCTAGGTGAGACACAATGGACTAATCTCAACCATCCCACTATTAATCAATGGGTGTGATTTAATGGATACATTAATTTAATCAACATAAGGAAAATAGGGTAAAATAACATAACAAGGTAGCTATAAAAATGGAATCAAATCTCTCTCTCTCTCTCTCAATTTCTGCATTAAGGCAAATGAAAAAAACTGTGAAGAACTCGAGTTGTGAAAAAAAAAAACAGTAAAGATGATGCGATTTATGTTTCAAATAAAAAACAACGATGAAAAAACACGCCATTAACGATTTTTGCACATTTTACAAAGAATATTTTTTTGAAGAAACACTGCATAAATTATTACTATAAGATATTGCATATTTGAAAACATGCATCAAACATCAACTAACTATACATTATCTAAAATATATTTATACAGTGTTAAAAATTAAAAACACAGTGTATATACTCAACTATGCAATGCGTCATAAACTATGCAACAAAATCAACTAACTATACATTATATAGAAACCATCTATGCAGTGTGGAATAACTAAATATGCAATACATTAAGTAACATCCCATTTTCATAATTTCCAAAAGTAACATCCCATTTTCATAACTAACTATTCATTATATTGAAACTATTTATGCAATGTAGTATAACTAAATATGCAACACGTTATATTTTATTATGTCTTATTTTCGTAAAATAGTGCTAACAAAACAACTAAATATGCATTGTTTAATAGCTAATTAAACAGTAGAAGAACCCTAACTATAATGTAAAATAAAAAAAAATTGAAAAGAAAATTACTTCCTTAAATTACGCCACTAAATCCAGTAGTTTCAATCTCACCCCATAAAAATGGTTTCAAAAAGTCAAACATACCAGAAAAACCGCTGGGACCATTAATTTAAATTGCAAAATTACAACCTTACCATTAAAATCAGCGAAAATCAAGAAAAGTTAGAAAAAAAAACTGAATTAATCACATCCCTTCATTTTTTAAGATCAATGGGTAAGATGAGTCCACAATGTCTCACCTAGGGAGGGTGGTCTCATTTGAACCAAATCATTCATATATATATATATATATATAATATGGATCCAATGGGTCCTTCTCATTTGGGGTGAGTCAATAGGACCCAATCATAACTATAGATTAACATTTTCGGGTGGTTCAAATTATTAGGGGGTTTTATATTTACTTTTTTGTTTCAACAACTAAGAAGGGTAAGGTGGTCATTTTACAATTTAGAATCAGTTATTGAGATTTGATGAGATCTCAATCACGTTATTCCTTCCCCCTTTCATGCGACACGTGCTTTCAGTTTTTGAGTAATCCATATCCCTCATATTCACGTTTTTTTTGTCCAGTTATTATGTTGTTAACTGCTTATGTAATATAATCATATTACATGTGTAGTATAACCATATTGCATGTGTAATTTAATCATATATGTGTTGCATATGTAGTACTCGTTGGTTATGTAGTATGGGTTTATTGCTTATTACTTGCTTATGTAGTTAATGTATTTGTGTTGCATATGTAGTACACATTCGTTGCTTATGTAGTATGGGTTTGTTGCTTATGACTTATTTAGTTGATGTATATGTGGTGCATACATTGTGTATATTTGTTGCTTATGTAGTATGAGTTTGTTGTTTATGACTTGCTTATGTAGTTATAAATGTATATGTAGTGCATACATAGTGTATATTCATTGCTTATGTAGTACAGGTGTGTTGCTTATGTAGTTAATATATCCGTGGTGCATACGTAGTGTATATTCGGTACTTATGTAGTATAGACGTGTTGCTTATGTAGTATGACTTTGTTGCTTATGACTTGTTTATATAGTTAATATATCTAAAAGCACCATGATACATTTATACAAGCAACAAACATCTTCATAAGCAAACTTCAAACTGTAGTCGAGCTCTAGCAACTATGACGGATTGTTGCAATTTTTTTTACACAGTAGTGCATTGAAAAAGAAGGATGAAGGATTTCACACAGTAGTGCGTTGAAGAAGAAGGATGAGGATTGTTCACGTTGCATTTGCTATAAAATTTGGAAGGATTGCGTGATCTCAGAATCAGGTGAATCCCGTTAATATTGGGCTATGTTGAAGAATGACTAATTTACCTATTTCTTTAATTAACAGCTTCTAATCTGCAATTTAAGCTCTAAAATCGCGGCCATTGAAAAACATAGATATGTGACTAGGATTGGTCCCTATGGACTCACCATATGAGGTGGTCTCATAAAATCCTCTCCCTGTGTGTGTGTGTGTGTGTGTGTGTGTGGATAGGATCAAATAAGACAATCCACTTATCATGGGACCATAAGGACTAATCATAACCATTGATATAGTAAAATCAACATATCAAATTTTTCCATTTTTTAATTGTTTATTTATTTACTTCCTTCCATTAAGGACATTTTGGAACTTTTACTATTGATAATTTTTTTTAGGAACATGACTATTCATAGACCGTGATTTAAGGGATTGGATATCTGATATGAAAACTTCTGCGATTAAGGTTATTTTCCATTTTCAAAATATGCATCACATTGATTCTAAATATGCAATATGTTTCCGTTACATATGCAACAAGATGAACATAATTATGTAGTAAATTTCCACTATATAAGCAATAAATGTATTCTAAATGTGCAATTCAAACCATGTATGAATTATATCGAGCATCATATAATAACTAATTATGTATTGTGTTACAGTTATATATGCATCAAACAACAAATAATTGTGCATCAAACAATAACTAACTATGCATTGTGTTACAATTATATATGCATCAGACAACAAATAATTATGCATCAACAACAACTAACTATGCATTGTCTCATACTTATATATGCATCAAACAACAACAACTAACTATGTATTGTCTCATAACTATGTATACATCAAACAACAGTTAACTTTGCCTTAGCTCATTACTATCTATGCACCAAATAAAATATGACTGTGTAGAATCTTATAATTATGTATGCATTAAACAACAACTAAATATACAGTGGCTCATAACTATCTATGAGGTATACTTATTCTAAATATGCAGTAAAGTCGCAATAATTATGTTAGAGATATATATATATATATATATATATAGATTTTACTGTGGGATTGATGACGATTTTTGTGGCATTGATGTATGTATGGAGCGTGATTGATATGAAGGAGATTTCTTCCATTTTTATCCAACGAATATGGTGGGAAGTTGGTTGCACCATAATGTTATTTTATCTTGTTACCCTTTTTGTGTTAAAATTTATTATTTAATGTATTAATATTAATTCTAATCTTATCTCCGTTGATTATTTGATGTTAGCGATTGTGATTAGTATTGTGATTATGTCTCATTTGTAATGTGACATTTCTCATTGCATATATGCACCACAATAGGGATGTCTAAGAGGGGGTTTGACTAATCTTTTCTAAATGATCTTATAATCTCATGTTGGAAAGTCTTGTTTTCTTGAAAAATCGATAGAATAATGGGATAGAATAATAAAGTCGATGCTAGTATTAGATACTATTTCTGCGAGATGAAATTGCCACGTATAAGTATTAATGATACTTAACAATCGTCTCTAAGATACAACGAACAAAAATAAATATTTATGAACTCTCTTTATTTCTATATGCAGAAGGGAAGAAGAATCTGGAAAAGAATTTTGAATATCCTATTTATTGAATTTCGTGTGCCCATTCAGACTGGATGCATCCCTTAGTCCAGATTGATATGAATTATTAGATCATTTCCTTTATCTTTGATCTGGTGGTCTAAAACACACTCGACACTCCTTGTGAGGGTTCACACCCTTTTATCATGCACCCATGCCACCTAGATGGTTGTGAGTATTCGCTCGCGCCTAGCCAGCACTAAGGACCAATCCTAGCCCTTCTGGTCATGCCCCATTAGTTGCTTAAAAAAATTAATAATTAAAAGGAAATTTCACTTATTAAACCATCTCCAACCCAACTCTAAAACTCACACCAAAACACCAAATATCTAAAAAACATCCTCCAACCCAACTCTAAACATCACACCAAATTTGGTGTAATGAATAGTGTTACACCAAATTTGGTGTAACACTATTCCTTTACACCAAATTTGGTGTGATACAAATATTCCCTCTTTGCCCTCCAATTTCTTCTATTTCAAACTTTTAATTCCTATTGTATCCTATATTTGATATATAATTCATTTGTAACATGGTTTTAGTTATTTAAATTTTGTATATAATTATTATTTTGGATGAACAATAGTTAATATTTACCAATAAATTATTATAAACTAAACTTAAAATTTTGATAAACTAAAATAATTAATAAACAAAATTATAATTTAATTAAAAAAGCATCAAAGTCTATCATAAAATACAAAACACTAACATTATAATTAAACTTGAAATTTAAATATACTAATTTCAAGAATTAGATATGTATTAATCTTTTTTTTGTCTTTAAATATTTGTTTTAGGTTTGTCGTTTTTTATTGTCTAGTGTGCAATTTAGTATTTTTATTTATTGTGATATTAGTTGTAATATTAATTTTGCAATATAATTAATTAATGTAATATTAGTTAAATATAAATTTTTATTTAGTTACATTAATAATAATAAATATAAGCAAAAGAAATAATTGCATAAATAAATAAATTTTCTATTCCAAAATGAAAAGAAAATATTAAAATACTCATTTGGTGTAAGATTTAGTGTAGTGGGTTGGAGATGGGTTTTGCAAAATTACACCAAAACACCAAATTTGGTGTGATTTTCACACCAAATTTGGTGTTATGGGTTGGAGATGCCCTTAAGATAAATTAACCCTATCCTCATTTTTCTCTCAAACTTTCTCTTTTCCTTCTCTTTCTTATCTTTCATCGTTAATGGAATTCTGGCCATTTTTTGTCTGAAATCACCCCATTTACAACTTTTTTGTCATTTTTATTTTCTAAATAAGTGGTTTTTCCATATATATATATATATAATTAGGTTATTTGTTTGTATATATATATATAAGTGGTTTTTCCATATATATATATATATAATTAGGTTATTTGTTTGTTTTCTTGTTTGTGATTTCGTCATCTAGTGCGACGTTTGATTTGTCGCCATCTTGTTGCAATATATTTTTCTTTTGCGGACGATTCAAACAAGTTTTCAATCCGACAAACAGAGATAACAAATTAGATTGTGGTCTTCAGCATGGTGCATATCTGGAATCATGGTTATTTTAAACAGAGATAACTAAAAAAAAGACTAAAGACATAATTGTTGGAAAGGGAGAAAAAAAACCTAATGCTCTCTTCTCTCTCCTCTAGCACCTAAGGACGTTGTCCTTATGGCTGCTCCTCCGGGCAAATTTTTCGGCCATGACATGGCCGGATTTAGCATCTCTACGACGCCATCTTGTTCTATGATTGATTTTACATCTATGTGTCTGTTTCCGTCTTCCCCTTTGGATCGTGTTGCAGCGGCTATTACACTAGATGTCTCCCAACTTTTATTGGCTGCCACCAAAACGTCCTCCAACTCTCCTACAATGATCAAGGACATCCCTCATGGGCTTGTAGTGGTCTCTACTAATTTGATGCACCAATTGCCCCCTCCTTTGTCCCATGGAGGTGGCTATCCCCTCAAGCAGTTGGAAAAGGTTGTTACTACAATAACTTTGGTGGTCCCCCCTTCCATTTTCTCCTATAGTGCCATGGTCTCAGGTGGTTGTGGTCCTCCCTGTTGTGGTCCATTTTTCATTAACTATTATTTCTTCTATTTCCTCTTCTGGGTTATCCATGTTGTTGCTCCTGGTCTCTAGGTCGAAAAGAATGCTATCCCACAAATTATTGGTAATCTCAATCTTATTCTACTGTGGTTTCTGGTAAACCAAACTTTATCCCTGACCCTGTTAAAAAAGGGGATTATTACTCGGTTACTATTGATGAACATATTTATCAGCAAAGGGTTATGGGATTTTTATTTTCGTTAATTGAGATGATGGTTTTGGGTAAAGGAACTAGGCCTTGGGCATTGATGCCACTTGAAAAATGGCTTATGGAATTATGGAATATTACACATCCTTGGCGATTAATTCCTCTGGGTAAAGGATATTTTTGTTCTAAATTTTTCTAATGTTGTGGATCGTTTTAGAGCTTAGGTTCGAGTTACTTGGTCTGTTAATTCGGGTTTTATTAAATTGTCCCCGTAGGTGCCTGACTTTAATTTGTACAAAGTTACTACATCTACTGCTAGTGTTTGGGTTCGGATTTTCGAACTTAGTATTGAATATTGGCATTCTGATTTCATTATGAGAATTGCAAAAGCAATAGGGACCCTGGTTCAAGTTGATGAACATCCGTTGAATGGATCTCTTGGTCATTTTGTTCGGGTCTTGGTTGATATTGATATGTCTAAACATCTCCAGGATTACGTAATGGTTGAAAGGATAAGTCATTGCTCATTTGTTTCTCTCAGTTACTAGAAATTTTCGGAATATTGTGTTAATTGTTTCATTACGGGACATTCTTCGGCATCTTGCCGCCAGGTTGTGAGGCTTAATCCAACTAAAGAACCTATTGTTCGGCCTTCCTCTAGAGGACGATCCAGAGTTAGAAAGGTGTTTCAACCAGTTAATGTTCCATAGGATAAAGACAAGGATATTGGCACCCCTAGGGACGCTGCGGCCTCCCCTAAGCATGTTGGTGTCATTGTTGAGACTGTGGTTCATTCTCCTAGGCATGTTGATGCTTCCTCTCCTATTGTCGCTTTGGGGAATTTTTTGCTGCTTTAGAGAATGCGAATGATTTAGTGGACGACAATGAGGATCTAAACAAAGTCATGGCTTCTAATTATGTAGAAGACTCTTCGGTTGCGACGCAAGGGCACGCCAGCATTGTCACCATTGGCTTCGCCTTCACCATTGGCAGATTTGGCTACTTTGGATACATATTCATAATTGGATCACACCGCATTGAATAATGCATCTAGGTCGTTAGTGGGTTTCAAAGCAATGGTTGCATCAGCACGGAAGCGTTGGTTTGATATGGCAGATGAAGAAGAACAAGACAAATCGGAAGCTTTAAAGACCAAGCTAGGCGACTCCTCAACTACTCCATTTGTCGTTCACTCATGTGCTCCCTCAGAAGCTATGAAGTCTATGAAAATTATGGTTCGAGGATCCTGGGCCGATATTCCACAAGATATATCAGACCATCAAGATGATACTCGACCACATGCAAAAACAACAAATGACAATATCACTCGAAAATCCTTGAGACATAAACACCCTTCACTTAAATTGCGTTTTTAAGTTGTTTTTGTTGTTTTTTTCCTGAAATTTTGCATTGTTTTCCTTTGCTACCTGATCGACTTGTGATCAGGACTTTCTCTTTCTTTTTATATATTTTCATTTATTTAAAAAAAGACAATTATAGATTTTTCATAGTTGTAGGCTTTAAGCCGATTTTTGTTATTAACCTAGATGTTATGAATCTTTTCATAGTTTCAATCTTTTATATTTTTTAACATATTTGTTTATGTCTTTTGTATATTGATGTATTGCTAATTTGAATTAATATAATTAATGAAATTATTCTTGTAAAAAAAGTTAATAATTACTGTCAAACAACATGTTATCAATCAATGTGTATGATTTATGGTATGATAATATCAAAATATTTAATTGTTACTACAATTATTTATTTGAAATATGACGTGGAATCAAAATACGTACGTCTTAAGAGAAGGAAATAATTCATTTAAAAGTTAATAGTGAAATTATTTATTTGGGACAATCACAAAAATTAGGGCAATTTGCCAAAATATGGCAAAAAGTAAACTTGATTGCACAAATATGGTGGTTTCGAATTGTTTGAACATTTTACTTGGTGGCGCACATGGTGTGTGCGCCACCACAATTGGTGGCGCGGCCACCATGTGCGCCAGGTCTGAATTATTTTTTTCTTAAAATTATTGGTGGGCGATGGTTGCGCAGCGCTTACCGTTTAAAATAAAAAAAATTGACAAAACCGTTATTAAGTTGATTGAGTAATAATTGATTTTTTTTATTTAACAAAGATTGATTGAGTAATAATTATGTAATTCTATTACACAAATTGTGTGGCAAATAAATTGAGGTGATAATTTGTATGTTTTTTATCATCATTACTCGTTGGCTTTTATTGGGATGTCAATATTTATTCATGGTGATAATGAAGTTTAATTTTAACGTAATTACATAAAATGATTACAAACTATGTGTGAATGGAAAACAAAAGTTGAGGGAATTATATTATTTGTACAAGACAAGAATTAAGTACCTACTTAGTTAGATACACAAATCAATTTAAATATAACCATTAATTATAAATTTACATTCAAAATTAATATGTCTTAACAAAATTAATTACTAAATACATAATTTAACCTAATGATAATCCTAATATCTATGACCAGGTGCCACATCTCGGAGGACGTCTCTCTCCGGCTCGCTTTAAGACCGTATTCAAGCATTATCAATATCTTGTTGGTCGGAAGTAGACGGGCTCGATCCATGTTCATATAACTCCCCGAAACCCATCGGGAAATGGTACGGTGAATCGAAAACTTGGACGCGCATATGCGAGATGGACTGCCATTCCCAAATCCGTGTTGAGCATATCAAGTAAATGATGTGAACTGGGGTGGTATAAATCGATCATAATTCACAAGTCGTGGCATATATATGGTGTGTGATGCGAAGTGGAGGGAGGGCCGTATAACCGGATGGACCTCCCGCATATCTAGATGGACTCGGGCGCATATGCGAGATGGACTCAACACGTATCCGATGGACTTGCCGCATGTGGAGGTGTGGTGGCGCTTGACTCCATGCTAGAGGGTCATGTGGTGGATGTGCACACCGATCAATTGTTGGATGTGATCTTTATAGGTCGGGTTAGCGCAGTTCGTGGATAATGGCTGGTATAATCGTGGAGGCATGACGATTAGACATCGCACCTAGTCATCTCCTCAATAAAATCGTCTCGGTGATCAGCGGTGTGGATCGGAAGCCACTAACATCCCGAACACTAATCCAGATCCATGGTAATTTAACACACAAAATTTACTATTATACATAATTTAAATTATAACATTATATATCAATAAATTTTGTGTAAATTACCATGGCATCTACTCGATCGGATGTGGATTAGTGTGCGGGATGTTAGTGCTTCGAGTTATTAATCACCCGTAAGACGTGATTTTATAGGAGATGCCTTATAGTGTGCGTGCGTCTACCTGGGACCTATATCATCACCGTTTCCAATTGATCCGTGTGCCGCATGATCGGGCACGGACCCATGTAGCATGGACCACTCTGCGGCCAATCCCATCCACATCGTGCTGCGTGTAAAATCATGGAGTGATGTGTGTGTTTCTGCGGGCACATCAGGAATATGCTGTCTAAGGCCAAACTGCCTAAGCACTCGCTCTGGATGGTGAATCTCCACGATAGCGTGATTTATCAATAGGCACTGAGACCTCCATAGCTCTGAAATACGTTGTGGTCCCAATGATGTTATATTTGACTCCATGTCATATGTCTCCCACATCCACATTTGTGATAAATTGAATTGTAGATTAATAAATTTGAATATGTAGTTAAAATTACTTAGTATAAATTCAAATCCTTACGTGTCTATCTGTAAGTCTGTCGAGCATGTCCGTGATAATACGTACGGAATGACTAGCAGTGTGTGTGTAGCTGCAGTACTGCATCCACCTAAATGTGAAAATAGTACATATTAATTACATATTTTGTTGTAAGGATTTTAATGTTGAATATATGTAATGTTAGTATTGTAGTACCTAGCACCGTACGGCGGAAGAGGTAGGTCATCTACATCGTCCACGTCCTCATATAATCGTCCTGTGGGAACTCGAGAACGTATGGTACGAGGAACAATCACAGTGATCCTGCTCCAAGCCCAAATCTAACATAATAGGTATCAACAATGAGTACATACAACAATTTATTTATCCGATATTCAAATATAAAGACATACGATGCTAAATTTAAATTTGCCTGTAATAGTAGCATGGGTCCACCGATGACCAGCTTGCCAACCTCTGCTGAAGTGCATAACTCTCAGACAAGATCGCTAAGACAAAGACTACCCCAATCGTATCTTTGCGAAGCATCCCCGCAATCGCACCAAGTAATGCAGAGAGAGCATTTGTTGCGGATGAATCTGGCATCAAAAAACTACCAATAAGAAATAGCGTAATTCCTCGAGCGTACTGCTCAACCTCTAACTGAGGTGTGTAGTTTGCAATCAATGTCCTTTCGAAATGAGTTCTCAACGCAACCAACTTAATACGTGATGCTCCTCGGAAGTCGTTTAAGTTTGGAGCAAAACCTAACCATTGTTGACAGTATAATATCCACTCATCCCTAGTCCTCTCTAAATCTCTAGCTATAACTGGCAGCCCCTCCACAGGAAGCCCCCAGATAATGGCAACATCTTGTAAAGTCACCGTGGCCTCCCCAACTGGTAAGTGAAATGTGTGAGTCTCAGGGCGCCAACGCTCAACTAATGTTGTGATGAGATGGTTGTCAATGTCAATCCAACCACAACGCGCCACACCATAAAATCCCATATGATACAATGTGTGTACAACTCGTGGATGAAACTACACTAACTGGCCATCAAAAGACCAAAAAGGAGTACCTCCATGTCTGGTAGTGAGGATCGTATCGACATCCCCCTTTTGTACAGCTGTAGAACGGTGTGTAGCCTGAGCTGTAAGTAGTGAAGGGTCCCGTGGTCCATATGTCTGAGAATCACCCATACTGTAGAGAAAATATCATAATTAATAAACCAGTATGATGAAAATACAGAGAAAGTAACAATACAAAGTAACTGTAGAAGTAAATACACACAGAGTCTGACATTATAAGAAATTGCATGATACTACATTTTCTGCCTAGTCTGTCATTATAAGAAATTGCATGATACTACATATTACACAAGTCTCAAAATATCCTACGTAGTACATAATACAAATAAGAATGATACATCAGTTGTGTCGTGATGAAGATGCATGCGTTTGTATATTTCTTTGATCACTAGCTTGGTATTGTTGTCGCTCACGTTCCTCTGCCCAATCCATTGCATTGTGAAATCTCGTAGTTCTGTCTCGACCACGATTCCTCCGAAATCGTCTGGATGGGTTATGTTGCAATTGAAACGATGCATCATCCCATTCATCATCATTAGGGAGTGGAGTAAATTGCCCAGAGTATGTCCCTGCATATGTATACGTGCGTTGTAATATGGTCTCATGAAATTGGCGGATCAATCTGGACATATTTACATGTCTGCATTGCATGTGAACATGGGATGTCGTCATTCCTCCATTGACCACATGAGCATTGTTGTGCATAGAGGTTGACTTTGAACGTTCGCACACGACTAGATCCTGGTGTGACAGTGGTGACATTTGCAGTTTGAGTTTGATAATCGTACATCTGCACAATATGATTTAGTGCCATCCTTTGCTGTTTTTGGTATTTCGCAAGATGTCATCTCGCCACAACTTTTTCTTCTCCAAAGCTGTAGTTGCACTTTTCATTCTATCGTAGAAAGTCGTGACAGTACGCGTGAGAGTGAAACGCACAAGGGCACAAATCGGCAATCTTCTTGCACCCTTTAGAACCGAGTTCATACACTCAGAAATGTGTGTAGTCATCATTCCACAACGTGTCCCCTCATCATGCGATAAAGTCCACTTGCTCCTGTCTATATCGTCCAGGTAAGCGTGAGCATGTTCATTAAATTTTTTAATCTCCTCCATTGTCTTCTCAAACGCTCTAACTCTTAGTTCTGCCCCGGCTTGCCAACACAAATCCTTCAACCTCACATTCTTGAAATGACTATGGAAATTACAGACAACATGCCTCAGACAATAACGATGATACACATACGGAGGTTGGAATTCTGGCCTCCGTTCAACTGACCTTATTATTCCAGGATGACGATCTAAAATAAGGCACACACCTTCTCGTCCTCGAATAATATGTCTGGATATTAATCCCAAGAACCAGTTGCAAGATGCGAAAGTCTCTTCATCCACGATCGCGTAAGCTAATGGCAACACCCGTTGGTTTGCGTCTAATGTGACAGCAATAAATAACTTGTGCTTGTATTTAGTGTAGATGTGTGTTCCGTCTACACTAATCACTGGACGATAGTGTACAAAACCATCGATACATGGCTTGAAAGCCCAAAATACATACAACAATGTCTTTACTTCACTGTCACTAGGTTCAACGTGCTGCCACTCAACCACTGTACCAGGGTTATATTTCTGCAGTGCCTCCATATATTTTGGCAAATAACGGCACGAGGTCTCCCAAGTACCATACACATTTTCACGGGCACGTTTCATCGACTGCCATGCTTTATAATAGGAAATATTATAACCATACTTGTCTTTAATATTTTGTTGGACATACTTAATACCATAAGATGGATCACTGCTTTGTACCATCCCCATTAGACTATTAGCAATAAAATTTCTATCTAAATTGGCATGATCCACGAAACTTGACATTCATTAAAAAGCGGTGAGGAGGTCCATATTTTGTGATCTTCCACATCGAAAGTTTTTGTTGAAACTCGCTCTCAACCACCAAGTTCACTTCTTTGGGAAGACAAACTGGACATTACCGAGGTTCCAAGGTTATGTTTGCATACAACTTTCCACAAAGTTGGTATGCTTTCAACAACCTTGAATTCTCGTTTCACCCAACGAACGTGGTAATCCTTAATCGCATTTTGCACATATTTTTATCGTAAAAATCATTCCTTTTCATCCGCTCCATCACTGTCATTATCCTCGTCAGATGCACTTTCATCAGGTTCAGAATTTCGACGTTGCTCTCCTCAACAAATATCTACAACATCAGCATCTTCATCACTAGGTCCACCAACATCAGCATTTGCATTACTAGGTCCAGCAATATCAACATTTTCATTACTAGGTCGAGCAACATCAACATTTTCATTACTAGGTCCACTTTGTGTAAATGCAGATAGTTCAGGAACTAAACCTCCTCTAAGGAACTCAACATACTGATAATAATCATGACCTACTGAAGTATTTATTTCAACATTCTGAATTACAGGATCTAACTCAACAAACAAATCAAAAAACTCAATCCCAGCTGACGGATCTATAAAAGACCACAAATCTTCATCATTTGTAATAGATACTATTCCACACAATCACACATATTGTTATAACAATATTTAGCCGAAACCTTCAACTTCCATTGACTTACATCAACCCCCGTCATCGAAATTAATATTTCAGTCAATTTCACAAAATTCGTTCTACGAGAAATTCTCCTAGCACCAATTGCGTTACGGTCATATCTCACATCGCTCCCAGTTTGCACAATTTGTCCTCCAAAATATCCGATTATGGTGATCATGTTTGACATTACCTATATATTATAATGATAATACAATTAAATAATTGAAATAAATTTAACATTGCTTATATGCGGGTATTATTTATATACAATTCAACAATTATTACAGGATAAATAATACGAATATTAAAATTTATTTTAGCAATTGGAAGTAATTTACATACAAGAAATTATATGTGTATATTATTTTAATAAGTAAATGAAATTTGTACTCATAAATATAATGACGAAATTAACATACAATATTTTCGGACAAAAAATAAAATACAATGAAATAAATAATAATTTAAGACATACTCGAAAAATGTCGGAAACTCAAATCGCCCAAAAATGCCGGAAATCCAAATCGCCCGAAAATGCAGGAAACCACTATCGTCGTGTGTGTTTGCTGTGCGTGTGTGTGTGTGTGGTGTTTGCGCGTGTGTGTGTGTGGGGTGTTTAATTTTATTTGTGGTTTAGGGTTTTTTTGGGAGGGTTTGTGAGAGAGAGAGAGTGTTGAGGGAGAGAGAGAGAGAGAAGAGAGAGAGAAAGAGTGTCGATAGGTGTGTGAGGTGTGTGTATATTTATAGGGCATGGATGCATCAAATTCGGCTTTTTTTAAAAAAAAAAAAATAACATGGTTGGCGCATTCGCAAGGTGCGCAGGGGTTGAAAAGATCAACCCTCGCTACAAAAATGTCGCCACAAAATGCCAGGCGACAGTCCGGAGCACGTGTATCGGATTCAGGCGCGCATCTTGCAGTGCGCTAGAATATTTTTCGTTTTTTTTTATTAAAATAGGGTTGGCGCGTATGATGTCAACGCCAGCTTCACAGAATATAAAAAAAAAAATTAATTTCTGGCGCACACGTGTGGTGCGCCAACTATTATTCAGGCGCACACACCGTGTGCGCCAACGAGTAAAATACCAACATCTCAAAAAAACACCATATTTGCACAATCTAATTTAATTTTTGCCACATTTTGGCAAAATCCCCCAAAAATTAAACTCGAGGTTTGGCCTAATTACAAAAACCCTACTAACTTTTAATATTATTTACATTAATGTTGTTCGATGTGTGTTGGAGACGAAAATGCTCGGGCTATTTGTAATATAATATTTAACATCTCACATGATTATAATTTTTACAATTTTTATGTTAATTAAATATCATAATTTTGAATAATACCGTTGTTTCATCTTCATTTCTTTTTGTGAGAATATACTTATTTATTACCCAAAATTTAGTTTAATATAATTTCATACGTTTTTACCTTATACTAATGTAATTATTAACAATTGCGCCAACTTTAAGTTTTAAAGTTTTATACGACTTGTCGTGATTCCGGCCTTGGTATTAATCAAGCGGTTGTAGAAATGGATGCAAAATATGTGGTAGACAGCTTATCGTCTGCAGAAAAGGAGGAATCGAAGTATGACAATGTCTTAGAAGAATGTCGAGCTGTTTTGCATGGTGTACCAAGGGCGGAGGTAGGGGGCCACTCCGGGCCCCCTCCTCCCCCCATTTTATAAAAAAAAGAAAATTTGCACTAGAAATTATAAGTTATATGATTTTCGTATATCGGTCCATCCCGTTTTCGTATATCAGCCTACCTTATTTTTATTCCTGGCTCCCTTGTGGTGTACCAACTATGTCGGTAGTGTTTGCTCGCCATAGTAGCAATAGGATTGCTCAACAACTAGCAAAAGAATCTTTCTCTTTTGATAGTCCGTCATTGTTGAACTTTCCACCTCCTTGCTTTGTAAACTTATTGTTTGCGGATATTTCGAATTAATAAATATCCCTATACAACATTATAAATACCTCATTGTGGTTTGTGTTTATTTTACAAATACTCATCTCAAAATGTGCGATAAATAGAAACAAATGTCAATTGGATATTTGCATTTTTGGAAGACAAATAGGGTTTTTTTTTCCTTTTTTTAACTAAGCTAAAAATCAAGGGTATATTTTGTAATCTTTTTTTTTTTTTTTAAAAAAATAATCTCAATGTTAGTTTTGACTTTTTCACAAATTCTGTTACTTTAATTAGGGATGGCAAAATGGCCCGCCCCGTCCCGTGACCCATGGCGAGGCGGGGCGGGTCTGGGTATCATCTCCGCCCCATGGGTACTCGTCCCGCCCCACCCCATGCTATTTTTTTATTTTTTTAATATATTAATGTATATTTTACATGTATATTATATAAAATAATATAGTTTTATGTATTTAATATTTTATTTAACATATATAATCACAAATTTTATAAAAATATGTATTTATAATACAAAATATAATATTAAAAATTATTAATCATATAAAATATAAGATAAAAATATTTAAAAAAAAATCAACACGGGGCAACCCGCCCCGCCCCGCCCCATTGCCATTCCTAACTTTAATCAAACTTCATTAAATAACAGGGAATTTCTATAATTTTGAAAGTTACCTGTGTTATTAATTTAGGTGGCGCTATTGACACCCCCTTTTTTTATGAGTACACTCATCTTCTAAGTACACCACTCTCTACTTTTTCAAATATGCCACAATTGATGAGTTCACCCCCCTTTTTTTCCAATTTTACCCTTTCATGAAAAACCCTAGGTGGCACATGGCACGATGGGCACATGGCACGATGACAAGATGACACGATGAGTTTTCTGCCATCCTGCCACATGGCACGATGGCAAAAACATGGCACAATGGCATTTTCACCATCATGCCACATGGCATGATGGCACGATGGCCCATGTGGCACAATGGGTGTGGCACGATGGTCCATGTGGCACGATGGGTGTGGCACGATGGCACACTGAATTTTTTGTCATATCGCGTGATTGTGCCTTATATTGCACTGCTACTGTGCGACAGTATTTTTCAACCTGAAAATTTGAAAAATAACATATTTTATGCTATAAACTAAGAATATACGTTCATTATATGGGGATATGAATACTTTATTGTTCAAATCTTCAACAATTTGGGTGTTGGAAAAATCTAGGGTTTGTATAAAGAAAATTTAACTTTCTTCGAGAAGAAGAAGAATGTGAGTGAATGATGTGGGTGTATTTAGAGATTAGGGGGTGTATTTAGAACTTGGCTTTTAGTAAAAGGGTATTATAGTCTTTTAACTTAAATGGTATTTTTAAATTTTAGAAAGAAAGTACAGTCTTTCATTAAAAAAGGGGTGTCAATAGCGCCACCCATTAATTTATTGTATATTAGGCCAAATCTGTTTTTTTTTAATCAAGTCTGATTATTTTTTCAGAGGGAGAGGTGCTACAAAACTTATGGCGGAAAATGGAATTCCAATCATATGCTATCCACGTGGTGATAAACTATTGGTTACTGAGATTTGTATCACGGATGATATTCCATTGCAGACTCCCAACATTTTTTGAACCGCCGTAACGCCCAAAATCATCCCCGCCAGGCCGCCACCACCCCGATCCCCGCCGAGCGAAATCAGCTGTGAAAGCTTCAAAAAAATGGCTTTGAGCACCATAGCAAAGCTGAATAATGCGAATGTCTGGGCTACAACCTCCACAAAACCCATCTTCCATGATTCTTACATTCACAAAAGAAATGCACCGCAAAGAATCCAAATTGCGGCGGCGCAGTCAAGCGGCGGCGGACTGGCCGCGGATTTTGAGGAGGGTCAGCTCAAAAGACCCAAATGGACTGGCGAAACACCGCTTTCTCGGCTCGTGGGAGCTCTCATTTCCTTCAAACCTCTGTATTCTGTTCTCAAACTTGGTGCTAGACAAGTTTTCATCAGGTAAATTGTAAGCATTCTCTAGCAATTTTGTGTTCGTATTGTTTTTCTTCTTTGAAATCTCTTATACTATTACAATTTTGTTTAGAGTTTTTCTTTACTAGAATAAATAATCAAACGGTTATTTTAGTGGATTTATTGAGTTTTCCAGTTGGATGTTTGATTGATTGAACCAAAACAATGTAAATTGTCTTCATGTGTGTTTGTTAGGTTTCTTTTTTTTTTTTCCTTTTCAATTTTATTGATTTTTTAGTATTCTGAGTATGCCCTAACATGCAAGTTGTTCATCAGGTCCTTCAACCTTTTCTTTCACACACACACACACACACACAAAAGATGTTTGGATACATGAAATTATATAATCCATTTATTTCATAACTCAATATTTCACAATTGGTAGGCTTCATTGAGTTGAATCATGTAAAACCTATGGTGTTCTATTTTCCCGTTGCTGATGTTCTTCATTATCTCATATTTTTGTAATCTGAAGTGTGCTTGTTGAATTATCCAAGATTTTTTCACTTCTTGTGTTGATGGAACCATAAATTTGGGATTGTATTTTGGACAGTACAGCTGAGAAAACCAACATTCCTTGGAGGGATATGACTAAGGAGATTTTGGAGTCGGACGTGTATAAGGAGAAAGATGCTATTGAGGATTCATCAATTGTTTATCCTGATTGTAATTTCCTCAATCCTATCAATACTTATCCTTTTCATGCATTTCCTTTCGTCTTTATTGACTTGTTTGATTAATCTATCACAGCAATGTAGTTTATTGTGGAAAACTAATGATTTTATCGAATATATACATGAGATTGAAGCTGTTGCCTGAATTCAGTTTTTGATGTGGAAAAGTTAATGATTTTAATGATTTTGAAGGATTGCATGGAATCTTATTCAAAGAGAGATGTTGTAGAAGAAGAGAATCCCACATAGTTTATGCTTAGTGGAAATATATGTGGATTATCTAATCTAATTCATT
Source organism: Rehmannia glutinosa (assembly GCA_016081115.2). Taxonomy (NCBI): domain Eukaryota; kingdom Viridiplantae; phylum Streptophyta; class Magnoliopsida; order Lamiales; family Orobanchaceae; genus Rehmannia; species Rehmannia glutinosa. The sequence continues at coordinate 317,295 of JABTTQ020000183.1, forward strand.
ATATAGATAGAAGCGTCACCCCATAAATTAACCAGCATATGTATATGGTAGAAAATTCAAGAAATTTGGCTTTCCTTATTTATGGACGACGAGGCGAGTCTACATTGCACGTTCGTAGTCATTCCTGATTTTCTCACTCCTGTGAGAAAAGAATTTCAGGTGGGACACTGACAGAGTTGTGTTGTGCTCTCTCTTCTATTCATAAATCATTCAGGAGATTAGTGTTTTGTTTTAAGTAAGACAGTAATCGGCAGAACGTCGAAGGAGCACAAACCCTTGGTATTGACTGAAAATTATACAAATTTTTTGAATGGCTAAAATTTAGCTTGTGGCAGCTGTTTCATCTGAATTTAATCTCTGATAGACAAATGATGACGGATTACTTGATTTCATCTATGTAATTAGTTAGTTCCAATGTCCTTTGTTTGAACCCTTCTACGTAAACCTTGGATGGATAAGCACTGCACTTAGGAAGTTTGTTACACCTAATGCTTATAACTCCTGTTGCAAATAGCTTTTTTCTCCTGGGCATGTGAACTTGGAATTTCTGTCAGTTAATTTGAATTTATTGACTTCCCACTTTTAAAAGATTCATATTCATTGCTAGGAAGAAAATCTTGAACTTTCAAAATATCAATTTATTAGTTGCACAATGATGAAAACTTAATATTTCTTCTTACACTAGCTTATGACAGGAATGACAAAAGTGGAAAGACATGCATCATTGATTGGCATCTGAGGATTTTATCTTCTCTTTGTTGCAGATTATCTCAATCCTTTCCATGCATATGATGAGGGAAACCTCTCCTGGCTGGTAATTGATCTATGGCGCTGCTTGCATTGTAATACCTTTTTGTTTCCATTTTGCATCATTGGTTGGCATCCATATAAGCATTGCAAATAAATAAATAAGTTCTATAATATTCTTAATAATTGTGTACACACGTTAAGCATGCCACACAACACTAATTATTGAATTTGGTAAGCAACCATCTCCTATAGCCCTTTTTTGCTACAACAGGCTGCAGCAGAAGCAGAGGCTGCAACTATGTCAATGGTGAGACGGGCTATACCTTATGCTTCATCGCTTGATGAAGCAAACCAAATAGTTCGTGGAAATTGGCTTCAAGCAATAGAGAACCATCATCAGCAGTATTCAGGAAATTCAACAATTGGAGACATTCTAGATATTGGATGCTCTGTTGGTGTGAGCACAAGATTTCTTGCTGACAAATTCTCCTCGGCCAATGTCACGGTACGTTTATATTATGTGTCCATTTTTTTCAAGTACACTATGGTTTTTGTAGATCTTTCTGTGAAGGAAATAGTATGTTTTAGTGGAAAATTTGATAAGTTTAACTTTGCATATGTTCAAAATGGATGCTCATTGATATACAGCCATGTCCATCCTTGGATGCATATTAATTTTTACTTGGCATATTCTACAGGGACTAGATTTATCTCCGTACTTTGTTGCAGTAGCTCAATATAAGGAGAAGAAAAGAAACCAAAGAAAACAACCAATCAGGTGGATCCATGGAAATGGTGAAAACACGGGCTTGCCTTCAAAATCGTTCGACCTTGTTTCAATTGCTTATGTGGTATGCCTCGTTTTCTGACAATCATCCCATTTTATTGGATTAATAAGCCACTGATATTCATTCCTCTTAACTGTCTACCATTTTATCTTTTATTTTTTGGTTGGATCCTTAATTGTTAAAGGACTAACATGAGTTCATAAATAGATCTGTACTGTTTTCAAGAAAAAAATGTAAATGAAGCGTCCTTAATTTTGAATTTAAGATTAACAGATGTGCTAATATTCCTACTTCATCCATTACTTTGCTCCCGTATTGTCCACCTTGAACAAAGTACGAGCAATTCATTCTCAAGTTCGCCCCCTTTCACATATTATAAGAGAGGTTACATAAATCTTCATTTTGGTGCTTCTGGAAGTAGCAAATTTGGAATTAAGAAGACTACCTTGTGCACAGAACCACATAATATGCCATGAAACAGAATCCCTCTGTACTATGACTGTATATACGTACTCGTTCGGGATGAACAAAGGAGAGAAGAAGGCATTACTGTGACAAGTTTTCACAAGTAGCATGAACCACCTGTGAAAACATTAATATTCACACTTATGTCATAATTTTTCTACAGTGTGAGCTTTTGTCATATATGAAACGGAGAAAATATCGAAAATCTATGTTTCTGGAAAAAAAGAAAATGCTACCCTTAATCATCCCACGCTGCGTTGAATGTTATTAGATGTGATCTTCGGCTTCAAGTTTCAGTTTAAGTGGTTGAAACATGAAAGTGAAAGAAATGTAGAGGTGTTATAAGTCTATTGTACTTATGTGTAATACGTTGATTGCTTAGCCATGGGAGCTTATGTCCCATATTTCTTTCTTTAACCTTACATAAATGCAGTTTCATGAGTGCCCCGAAAGAGCTATCAAGAATATGGTAAAGGAAGCATTCCGGCTGCTGAGACCTGGCGGCACTTTGGCTGTGACCGACAACTCGGTATTTAGCTAAGAAATCATACTTCTCATGAGTAAAATTTAAACCAAATATGCAAGTTTAAATATCACTCACTTTACTTTTCCTTCTGTCATTTTTGCAGCCAAAATCAAAGATTCTTCAGGTAACTCTTGTCCTTACTTCACTGTTTGTTTCAGATTCAACATACACTATATTTGCTAGTTTTCAGAGAAAAGAAAGTAATAACGGTTCAGACAGGCCATAGATTCTCCATCATTTGTATGTTACAACGAATTACATGCATGTTTAGATGTTCAACCAATATTTATTGTTTTACAGAAACAGTGAAAAATAAAATGTGCTTTCCTGAAAATCCGACTATGAAACTACTCTTCCATTTCTTTTCCACAGTATCTGTAACTTATGTATTCTTAGATTATAAAAATGGTTGTGAGATGGCAAAACTTTTAGCGCTTGAAACGATAAATTTCGATCAGATTGCATAATAAAAACAAGCTTTTATGAACCCATCAGCAACGTAAGGCTTATTTGGTTTTCATGTATCTAGGAACTATCACCAGTGCTGTTCACATTGATGAAGAGCACAGAACCTTTTCTGGATGAATATTACTTGACTGATCTTGAAGGAACACTGCACCAAGTCGGCTTTGTCCACGTGCAGGCGGCTTTAACGGATCCTAGACACAGAACTGTGACTGCTACAGTGCCATATTGATGTGTTACTTTCATTTTCTTTTCCACAGTTGTATCATAAATATTCGACATTACAGTGATAATTTATAGGAGAAGTTCAGGCGGTTTTCTTGTTCAATTTTTTCAGCTCCGTTATACTTATTTTCAACCTTAGGGATAGTTTTTGTAATTTTAAAACTTCTCAGGGTCTTTTTTATAATTACCCCAAACCTAAGGGGTAGTTTTTGTAATTATCCCTTCAAAGAAATTTTAATCATGATATGAGTAAGCAGACCACCAGGAAATAATATTCTCACTGTCAAATTGAAATCATTGATTAGTATGATAGTATCACATATTAAAATTAACTACGTGGAAATCAGGTTACAGAAAAAAAAAAATTGATTTTGATACCTTCAGACTTAAACAGTTTGATTTCATTCGTTTGGTTTCAGTTTCAAACTCAATTGTCTTTTACTATCTAAATTAAAAATACCAAAAATATGTGAATTCATAATCTCACTTTTTTTTGTACCAATTTCACAAGTCTATAACCAATTTCAGACTTCCATATGTATTTAATTAAGATTTGTCCCAAATAATTTATTTCACTAATTTTCAATTACTTAAGTCTCCATTGGCAATTAAATCTTAATATCTCAAACAAATATAATTTGATTGATGAGGCCCAATAAAAAAGTAACAATGAACCCATTATTTATTTTTACACTGGAATATCATTTTAAATCCACTAAGCAATATTTTACACTATTATATACAAACACATTACCATTTTTTAACACAAAAATCGATGCCTAAAATGAAAAAAAAAATCAAAATATAGAAAATGAAAAAATAAAAGAGAAAAACGAAAATAAAACCAAATATATACAACAGGGATTTGCGTAGCAGGGGAAGAGGAGACTTGTCAACCATTAGGAGCAGGAGGTTCTGAAAGTAATAAGTTGTTTAATTCAAACTCCTCCATGCCCATGAACAGTGCAAGGAGGTCACAGTGCTCACTTTTCCTTCTCTTTGATGATGAATCACAAACATCGCAATTCTCCTTCACTCCAACTGCATCTGACTCTTTTGTTGTTTCTTCATGAGCAGTGGGGGGAAGGGGACATGGCTGCTTCACATCTTCCTTCAAACGCATGCTCAGTTTCCCATCTTCTACAAGCATCCCGGACCCAGATCCTCCAAAGTTAACGACGTCTTCATTGCGATGAGTATATACAGCACCTGAAAGAACAAGATTGAATTACTTTAGTTGAATATACCCAAAAATAACCATAGTTATGTTTTTGCAATTAGGCTAAACATCAGGGGTGGTTTTTGTAATTATCCCTAAAGTAGTACATTCGCAGCATGCCTTATTAGACAACTCTATGTTTTCACATGTATCTTGTGAAGTAAACAATAATAGCGCATACTGTGAACAACTCAAAAAATATGGAAGCAAGCAAACTCACCAAGATCTTCAAGCATTGGATTCACTCTTGCCTTTCTCTTATCTTTAGGCTCATTACTTTCAGATTCTACAAAACCCTTAGCTGATGTTTCCTTTTCATGAACTTGTACAATCTCACTAGTGAAAAGCTCATTGGAAAGATCACGGAACAAGTTGCAGATACCAAATAGCTCACCCTGGAACTCCTTGCAATCCTTTAAAAATCATTTCAAATGAGTGGGATGATGTGAAATACATGTAGGCAATTTTTAAAAGGGTTCATTACAAAAGGTTTGTGTTAATTACGCAATAAACCCAGAGATTTTGAAAATTACAAAAAAAATCCCTTGAGGTTTGATTATGTGTTAAATGTAAGGGGATAATTGTAATACTTTTACAAATGTAAGGAAGGTAATTGAAATATTTTTGTTTATGAAGGGGATAAAGTGTAAATACAAAATCAAACCTCAAGTTTTTTTTTTTATAATTTTCCAAAACCTCTGGGTTTATTTGTAATTAACCCAAACCTCAATGGTAGTTTTAGTAATTATCTCTTTTTGAAACAAAGACAAATTTGTTTACCTGCACACCTTCAAAATATCGCCTTTCCATTTTCCCAGCAACAGCAATATTTGACAGCTGTTGCTTATATACCTGCCTCGTGTATATTAGTTCCTCAAGAGAACCGGCCGCTAGAAGACGGAAAACAGTTACGTGCCTCTTTTGACCAAAACGAAATGACCGATCTTGCGCCTGCAAATCTTGAGCAGGATTCCAGTTCGGATCAAATATTACAACCCGGTTTGCACTAACAAGATTTAGCCCTAGCCCACCAGCTCGAGTAGAAATGAGGAACACCTGTAGTCAGAACTTCAGTTTTTTCCATTTAACATTAGCGAAAAGAATTATATATAATGCAAACTCAGTTATGTCACCAAAAATGAACCTGTTTGCTTGGACTCGAAAGTTAAAGTCATCCACGAGGGACTGACGCAGACTAGTTGGAGTGGAACCATCTAGTCTTGCGAAGCTGTAGCCTTTACGTATAATGAACTTTTCAAGTATATCCAGCATCCTGCTAGAAAAGACATTCTTAAACAACATATGCATAATTGAAAATTAATTCCTCTAATCTTTTACAACTCCAGAGATGCCAACAAGTTCGATTATTAAAAAGATCATATGGCAAACAGGACGAAGGTAATGTTTCCAGTCACAACATGTTAAAACAGATATGTGAGCGAGTTAGTAACATCAAATGCTATCAGAAAACCGAATCATGGCCTCAGGCAAAAAAGCTTAAGTATCAGCGGTTATTCCATATTCCAGAATTCATGAATAACTGAAGAGGATAATCTTGTCACCTGAGGTCAACAAGTAGAATACACAGCTGAAGATAGACAAGTGTAGTATTCCAACATGTTACCTCACTGAATAACTGAAGAGGAGAATCTTGTCACCCATAGAAATCCAGGAGTGCAACAATTTCTCCAAAGCTCTCATTTTCCCACAATGTCTAACATCACTCATGCCCATGAAACTCTCACTCTGGGCGATACCTCCCACTATATCAATATCGCTACCAAGTACAGCGGAAGCAAATTCTGCATCCCTTTTTTGCTTCTCATGATCATCCTTCGAGTTAGGCTTGATAAGCTCCAGGTGGTTGCTCAACTGTAAGATAGACAAATGTAAAAGAAAGAAGATATGATGCTCGAGGATAACAATCTACAAAAATGTGTTTTTATATCAGAGCATTATTCTCCAAAGAAAATAGTCAAGAACATAACAATCTCCAAATATTTAGTGACCATCTGTGTAAGGTAAATGCCATTAGTAAGATTGCCCATTCACAACTCAGAGTTTCAAGATCCTAACTCTACTTTCATTTATAATAAATCATTGATTGATAGTGTCTTCATTTATTTAGCTTATCTTGGATTTGTCATAGAAAGGAAAAGTGAATACAGCTTTAAGTAATTACAGCTTCATATTTGTATATGCTCCATCCAATCCACAGCCAGCATCTAATTTTCAGTTTGAACAGTGAAAAATTCTTCATCTCCAGTTATAAAGATCATTTCTCCATTTCAATCTTGTATTTGGATTGAATTCCTATAAAACTTGGAAACTTTCTATAAATGTGAAATAAGATTTGGGCAACTAAAAAGGCAAATAGAGTTGCCCAGAAAATCAATTGACAATGTTGTCGTTAAAATACTAGATCATTCATATCATAATTAAACAAGAGATTTTATGTAGTTCAACAGGACGGACACAAAATATAATTAGAGCAAGAGTCAATGCAGCATCAAAATTATCCTTCTCACTTTTGATTTCTCCTTTGTTATTTCTCTCTGAGATGATGACTTAAAGCTGTGAACATACATACTACTGACACGACTTGCAGGAAATTAAAAAGGGAAAGATGCAAAAAAAAGAGTCACGGAGCAGGATAAATATGAATCAAAGGAAACAAAGAAGTGGAAATTGACAGAGAACATTTCAAGAAAATAAGAGAAAACTGACTAAATGACACGGCTAAATCATTTAGGGTTAAATTACAAAACTACCCCTAAGGTTTAACCTAATCACAAAACAAAATCCGGTTATCTTTCAAAAATCACAAATACCCCTCGAGGTTTGTATTATCTTGTGGATACCCCCCTAAAGAAGTGCAATTTGTAAAATAGACAAATATCAATGGGGTATTTATAATGTTAAAAGATAACTGAATCTATTTGTAATAAGACTGAATTTATGCCACAGAAGAAACTAATCACTCTTTCCTATAGCAAGCACATCTACACCGTCCTAACCATAGAATTGAACATTGCACTGAAAATATATAAAAGTCCAATGTGCAGAAGCAGTGACAGACAGAAGATAGTTGAGTAACATTTCCATTATTTTCTATTTTTCATCCTTTTTTCTTCACGTGCCTACTTTGCTTAAAACAACAATGTTACTCATTTATAATTATGAGTTAAGCCACAGTCACTATGACCAGATTATTTCAAAAAAGCCAATAAGTATTTAAAAAAGGTACATTAGATACAGATACCTGCTGGAGCTTGACCAAGCAAGGGAGAACAAGGCAAAACGGGCAAGAATCACAACCTTCTGGATTGTCCCTATGAAGATAAGGCCATATAATACCATTTGGAACTGTTCTTTTGCAACATTCAACTTGTTTGAGAGGGCTTCCACAACTACATGGACGGTCCTTATTGACGAGGCATTGGATGTCAGGTAGCTGTAGTGTCCTCTGATAAACCCGTTTTTGCATCTCGCTCATAGCACAAAATACAACATTATCTTCCTTTCCCATCATAAGATGCCCTATAGTTTCTTCTTTTGTCCTTCTAAGCATATATTTTTGTAAAACTGACACTAAGTGCTGTTTTCGCTCATCAGCAACTTGGACAAATCGTTGTGGAGCACTTGACCTCTGACCATGCTTAAGAGGTTCATCATAAAATTCTCGAAAATGTTCCCTTGTCCCCAAACGACCAGGTACCACCAAGTCAAATAGATTGAATAATTCCATTATCTTGTTCTGCATTATAGTCCCTGTAAGGCCATAACGCTTCAAGGTTCTAATCTTCAAACATGCTGTATATAGCTTTGATTTCTCATTCTTAAGTCTGTGGGCCTCATCAATAATCACAATCTCCCACTGGATGTCTGACAAAATGTTTCCTTGTATTCTATAAGTGTCAAAGCTGGTTATAAGAATCTCAACACCATGTGCTTTTAGTTTGTCGATTATTAAATCACGATTTGCTCCATGGTAAACAGAAACACTAAATGTGGACCATTTGGAAAATTCACTTTCCCAGTTAAGAATGACTGAACTTGGGCAAATGATTAGTACAGGGCCCTTCTCTATTTGTTTTCCCTTGTGAGAAATTAAATCAGGCTCTGAACTCTTCCCAAACACAGCAGCCAAGAAAGCAATTGCCTGAATGGTTTTCCCTAATCCCCTGATGCACGTTATAGAATCCACAAAAGAAAATACAGAAGGAATTAACTAAGATACAATGTACAGGGGTGCACAGGGGTATACAGGGGTAATAAAAATATGAATGGCATTGGAAGAAAGAAGGCAAAGAAAAATGTCTTGATAGCAAAATCATGAAGCACAGAAAAGATACTTCTGGATATTTATCGCAGAACATATGAATACATCAAACATGCACAGCAAACAAGTGAATTTGCTCTAACATTGACATAGTTCAGAAGATAAATCAGGAGAATCGGAATATTAAAAAGTATCAGCACCATTGTAATAATAATACATTATATGCTTAAGTTGGAACCTTGAGCTGTAAACTATAATCTCAAATCATACATAATGTTATATTCTACCTCATCTTCAGAGCCAAAAGATCTTTTCAGTTGGACAAACTACAAAGAGAGATCAGAGATTCTGAAGCTCACAACATAACTGAGTTCTTTTAGATGGTTATTTTCTAATTGCAAGTAAAAATGGACTGCCTTCCACAATTTCTCCTTAAAAATCTTCATTCTTCTAAAAACCTCCATGTACAGTTTTATCACAAGGCTACTAAATGAATTCTTCTTTAAATGTACAACCAAACAGTTATTTGTTAAAGAGTTTCTGATTGCATAATCAGTCCACGCACAATCTGTGGCGAGAATCTGAAGGAATGGGCACAAGCAAGAAATATTTACCCCTTCTCATGGACTACTAAATCACAGTATGATAAACATCAAATCAAAATAAATCAACCGTGAAAATACAGTATTATCAGTATACCAGTTTTAGACCAGACAAAAGGAAATTTATCAATAAACAATGAAATACATGCTACATTCAACGTCACTCAACCGAGTAGGGATGAAATAAAGAGAAGGCAACAGTTGGATTACGTAAAAGAAGTTCTTTTAATTTTCTTACAAATTGACATGTGCAATTTGAGAAATGAGTTAAAATGGTAAAAGATTATTCACCTTTACGGAACTGTGAATCAAGCGGGGTGGAGGGGATGTAGCATAAATTGTAGAGAGCTGAATGAAAATCAAAAGGCAATATGGTGGTTTAGTTGAATTATCCATTTCTTCTTCTATATGATAATAATTTTGAAAAAAAAGAGCCAAAAACTGGTGATACGGTAATAAGTGGGTTCTTCTTATGTGTGATTTTGAAGTGCAAGAATCAAATAAACTATGGACAAGAACACATTCTAAATTTCTAATGGATGATAATTTGTGCACTCTAAAATTGTAGAATTTACATAATTACATAAATAAAGAATGTCTCCTCTGTTTGAGTAGTGGCAGAACCATTGATTTTCTTTACTGAAACACTGCACATAAGAGTAATATCCAGGCGAACCAGTTTGAGAAACTACCCCCAGTGCTTGCTTGTTAAATCAGCAGTTTACAAAATACTTATTATGTTAAGTAATCTATCATACTTCCACACTCTTCTTAATTTGCTAAAATGCATTTGGCTACCAAAATCATATGCACAGACAACTAAAACCAATATAAAAAGACAGTGTGCCTTTTCTTGATCGCGCATCAAAAAGATTCTCGCAACTGCCAAACAAAAAATATCTGTGCACATGAAAGTGCAGAAAAATGGATCACAGACTATTAATATACTAGGTCAAATGGCATAATCAAGAAAAGGAAAAAGAAGCTGCACATATGATATGTCCATGGGTAAAGGAGAAGTGAAGAAGTGAATGTTGCAGCACTCTATCACAGCAGCAGTCACTTTAACCAAAATGATACCAGATATTATCTTCGCAATCCATCTAATAAAAATAATTTCAGAAAAGTTAAAACAGAAACTTACATGTCATCTCCTAGAACCCCTCCGTGGTTGTTCCTATACAAGTTGTACAAGAATTGCACCCCTACTCTTTGATGTTCCAAAAGTCTACTATTTATAGAAGCAGGAACCTGAAAATGTGTAAAAATTATAATCAAATTACAGATAAGATATGTTGAAGATTAACAAATTAATGTTGTAAAAAGCACTAGGCGCTCGCTAGAGGCGGGACCTGGGCGGGATTAGGCTGGCCTAATCGGGAAAAAAATAGTAGGCAGACAAGGGCGCCTAGGTGGGGATTAATCGGGGCTAGGCGACAACAGAGAAAAATTTACAAAAGTTATAGTTATATGTTTTATTTATTATATAGGTAGCTTGGCCAACAAAAAATGCTATAATAAGATAGACTTTGTACACATGGAAACCAAATTAAGGAACTACATTAGTCATTGGCATTAAACACCATGTCTACCTCCAATGCAAATATGCAATAACAAGAAACAGAAACAATATCATTTTCAAATAATATTTACTAACACTAGTTACTGAGAAACTTGGCATGATGATTAGAGTACAATGATAATAATCATACCAGAACTTGACTGTGTCCAAGTTTAATGCTCAAGACTACTATCACTAATTTCCCTCCCTTCTCAGTGATAGACAAAAATTGAACTAAGCCTTTTTCCCTCATAAACACAGATCAATTACTACCTTTTGGAAGTTAATCATCCATATACATAGTTTCAATAAGTATTCCCCTCCTTGCAGTTGAGGTAATGAATTCGGCACAACGATAATACCTATAAGAAGTCAACTGCATATGCAAATGACTATAAACACAACACAAGAAGTCACTGCATTTTTCTTACTCATGCAACAGTTAATCTACATTCTTGTGTAAAATATGACTTAGACTTTGATTTAGCAATTAAAAGTTTTGACCTAACAGTGCTACGCAGAATAATTCGGCCAAAATTCAAGCTTCAGTGGAGATAGATAGAATATTAAAATCAAATATGTTATTTAAACGTTTAAGGATGAATTTAGTAAGAAATAATAAGAAAAACCACACAGATAAAAGGAACAAAAGAAAAAACATGAAATTAAACCAAAATTTACAAAACAAAGTACAAAACTTGAACTTTTAACAAAAGGGCTCTCCCAAACTCACCTGCGCAACAGGAATTTCGCCAGGTAGAGACAGAACAAGAGGCTCATAAGGTCCAGTGTGATCAAGGTGACGAGAAGGCTCCAACTTGGAATCTTTCAGTCCATTTTCTCTTCTTTCTCCTCCTTTCCATTATTGTCGCTATTATTTTCACTTCCAGGATTCAAATTGGCTTCTCTTTTTATGCTTACCTGTTGGATAGCGGTATCTTCCTCGAGGCGCAAAAGCTGCCGAGACAGCGAGGATTTAGGGGGCTTTCTTGAAGTAATTGAGGAATCAAAGTCTTGCGAAATTCGTGAAGAAAAACCAGAAGGATACGAGGAGGACGATGAATTGTTTTTGCAGGGCTTGAGTGCCTCTTTGAAAGCGTTCAATGACATAGGATCGTCCCAATTTTGGAAAGAGAGGAGATGAGTGCTTGTATAGTCGTATTTTAATGGTTTCGCGTGTATTATTTTGAACTGGTTTTGGAGATTGAAGAGTAAAGGGACGAACCGCCAAGTTCTTGAGGAGGTTTGATTGAATATGTTCCGGTCAACGGACTTCTAATTGCATATCTCCGGTTAATTGCACTTTCCACGTCAAACTATAGCATTTTTTGCAAACTATGAAAATTAGAGCTCACAATGGGTCGGGAAGGGGATTTTTGAAAAGATTTGAGTTGGGGCGTGAAAATGCATGGCCCAACCTAGTCCATGCGCAAATTTCGTACACAAAAACTATTGGGTCGATCTAATAGTTGGACTAATCTCAGCCCGACTTTTATTGGGTCGGAGCCTGACGAGCCCAAATGGGATCAAAAATAGAGTAATTGACACACTTGCCCTATTTTTCGGAAAAAAAGACACCACTTTACGCTCCTAATTTGTTTGTTTTTTTTTTTACTTTTTTATGGTTCTCCTTATTTTTTGGATATTTTTATGTCTTTTTCGATTTCTTTTGTTCATGTGTTACTTTATAAATTATTTCTGTTGTTTTGTAGTTGTTTTAATGTTGTATATATTGTTTCATGGTTGTTTCTGTATTGTTTTGATATTTCAATGCAATTTTTGAAAGAATAAAAGGATTAGAAGGTTACCTCTGGCCATTGTTGTTCAAGCAATAAGTGAAACACGTGAAATGAATTTTTTGAGAAAGAGTTTTCTGGCCTATCACCTATTCAATGTAAGTGTGTATTGATGGAATATCACATGCTATATTTATAGGCTAGGCTAGGCAAGGACCCTTTCTAATAAGGAAAACAATCCATCCCTTCCATCAAGGGATTTTCCTTATGGATAGTAATCCAATCAATTATGTTAATTAAGCAATCATGTAATAAAAGAAAATTGCTTGATTGATGTAATCATCAATTAGCAATTAATCTGACCAAAACATAAGTTTAAACATAATTATGGGGTCCACAATTTAAGGGATTCTTATATTCTCCCACTTGGACCACATAGAGATAGTCAGATGGTACCATTTATAAGTGACAAAATATTGTATGGTCATAGTCTTTATTGTCACTTTATCAATCTGCTTAATTATTATAAATACTCAATGGGAATAAGAAATACAAGAATCATGGCGGTCATACTTAAGAGTTAAGCATTTCCTTCCATGTATTACAATGTAATTTTGTTCAAATCAAATATCAAACTTTATGAATAACTTACAATAAGTTACTCTGGGTCCAGTTTCAAAAGATCTTTAAATACTTTAAATGCGCATAACTATATAAATCTGGACAAAGAAAAACTATTAGAGATAAAACTTAAAAGGGAATAACAAGTCCCATATGAGTTACATGATCCTGATACACTTTAGTCGACAATCCTTTAGTCATTGGATCGCTGCAATCATTAACTCGGTGTTAATGTGCTCTATAGAGATTTCTACATTTTGACATGATCTCGACTTCCGGATATTTTATATTGATGTGCTTGCTGCGACTCCCACTTTTATTGTTCTTGAAAAGAACACATGTTGAAATTAATTGTCACAAAGAATCTTCACTGGTCTACTAATAGTATCGACAATCTTCAATCCTGGGATATAAAGTTTCTCAACCATAAAGCCTCGCGTGATGCAACTTCACAAAGAAGCAATGAATTCGCTTCCATTGTGGATGACGCAATGATAGTTTGCTTTGCATTTCTCCAAGATACAGACTCTCGCTAGAAGGAAAATGTATCCAGTGGATTTTCTTGTATCTAGCATCCTAAATCCGAATCACAATATCCAACTATCTCCAGCGCTAGTTAGATTGCCTATATGTGAGCTTATAGTCCTTGGTTCCTTGTAGATATCTCAAAACCCTTTTAGTGACCCTTCAATGATCCATTAAAGGGATTGCTTTGATATCTACCAAGCATTCGATGCGAATGCAATGTCAGTCTTGTGTTGAACATTGCATACATAAGGCTTCCAATGAGCGAAGCATATGGAATACCTCTCATTTTTTCTTGCTCTAATGCATTCTTAGGACACTGATCTAAACTGAACTAGTTACAAAGTATTGTATTCCTGTAAAAACGAAGAAAACCTTAAAAGATATAAAGACGCTAAAAAAGAAGTGAGAAGAGCAATATATGAAGCAAAAACCAAGGCATATGAAGATTTCTATAAAAAAAAAAAAACTAGATACTAAAGAAGGAGAGAAAGATATATATAAAATAGCAAAATTTAGAGAAAAACAAACAAAAGATCTAACCCAAATTAAATGCATAAAAAATGAGAATGATAACATTTTAGTGCAAGACGAGGACATAAAAGATCGATGGAAGAGGTATTTCAATAATCTTTTTAATGAACCGAAGAGGAATGAAGTCACATTAGGGGAACTAGGCCAATGAATCAACTGAATAGAAACCGTACCTTTTATCGTAGAATTCAACTTCATGAAACAGAAAAAGCACTAAACAAAATGAAAATCACAAAGCAGTTGCTTTAGATGATATACCAATTGAAGCGTGGAAATGTTTAGGTGGAGTTGGAATTGCATGGCTTACTAAATTATTTAATGTTATTCTAAAAACTAAGAAAATGCCTCGATGAATGGAGAAAAGGTATATTGATACCTATATATAAAAACAAAAGGGATATACAAAATTGTGCAAATTAAGGGGAATTAAATTAATAAGTCATACAATGAAACTATGGGAAAGAGTTATAGAAGCAAGAATAAGAAATGAAACTAGTATATTAGATAATCAATTTGGCTTCATGCCGGGGAAGATCCACAATTGAAGCTATACACTTAATTAGGCGATTATGTGAACAATATAACGAGAGAAAACAAGATTTACATATGGTTTTTATTGATCTTGAAAAGGCATACGATAGAGTCAACCGTGATATAATGTGGCGCGTATTGGAAAAAAGAGAAATAAAAATAGCCTACATAGATGCCATAAAAGATATGTATGATGGTATAACAACATGTATCAGGACACCAACAGGAATATCTAGTGAATTCCCAAACACTATAGGTTTGCATCAGGGATCCGCTCTAAGCCCGTACCTTTTTATCCTAATAATTGATGAAATCACTAAACACTTACAAAAATCCATTCCTGAATGTATGTTATTTGCGGACGATATATTTTTAATTGATGAAACAAGGGAAGGAGTAAATGCAAAATTGGAAGTTTGGAGAGAAACACTCGAATCAAAAGGTTTTACTATAAGTAGGGCTAAAACAAAATACATGGAATGCCACTTTAGTAAAAACAACATGAACAATGAGACGAAGGTTAAAATTGATGGACATGAAGTGAGTATAACAAAGAGTTTTAAATACTTAGGATCTATAATTGAAGAGAACGGAGAAATTAATAAAGATGTCACACATAGGATCCAGGCGGGTTGGAATAAATGGAGGAGTGCATCTTCTATCCTTTGTGATCATAAAATACCATTAAAATTGAAAGGAAAATTTTATAAAACGGCCATAAGGCCCGCAATGCTTTATGGAGCAGAATGTTGGGCGACTAAATATGAACACGAATAAAAAATGAGGGTAGCAGAGATGAGAATGCTAAGATGGATGTGCGGACACACTAGATTAGATAGAATAAGAAATGAACACATTAGAAACAAAGTGGGAGTAGCACCAATAGACGAGAAAATTAGAGAAACACGATTAAGATGGTTTGGACATGTTTATAGGAGACCTTTAGATGCACATGTGCGACGTTTAGAAGGTAGAGAATCACTCACACAAATCAAAAGAGGAAGAGGTAGGCCTAAAAAGACTTGGAAAGAAGCTATTAAACATGACATGTTATACCTAGAAATAAACGAAAATATGGCTTATGACCGTAAACGATGGCGTGATATGATCTGTATAGCCGACCCCACGTAGTGGGATTAAGGCTTAGTTTGTTGTTGTTGTTGTTGTTGTAACAATGGGTGCTGCAATGGATGAGCAATTCTGCATTCCAAATCTTTCTAGAACTTTGTTAATGTAGGCCTTTTGAGATAAACCAAGTACTTTATTGGCTCTGTCTCGATGAATTTCTATGTCGACGACATAAGAAACTTCATCCATATCCTTCATATCAAAGTTCTGCGTGAGAAATTGTTTAGTCTCATGCAACATACCCAAATCACTACTTGCAAGTAGAATGTCATCCACATATAGGACTAAAATGATATACTTACTCCCACTTACCTTAGGTAAATACATTGATCAACGATGTTCTCTACAAATCCGAATGAAGAGACAACATTGTGAAACTTAATGTTCCATTGGCGGGAAGCTTGTTTTAGCCCATATATGGATTTTCTTAACTTGCAAACTAGCTTGTCATTGCCAGAACTGACAAAGCCTTCAGGTTGACGCATGTATACCTCTTCAGCAAGATCCCCATTAAGGAAAGTTGTTTTTACGTCCATTTGATATAGCTTGAGATCAAAATGAGCTACTAGTGCCATTATAACTCTTAATGAATCCTTCTTTGAAACGGCTGAAAATGTTTCATGGTAATCAATGACTTCCTTTTGAGTGAAGTCTTTGGCAACAATCTAGATTTATATCGTTCGATGTTACCAGATGAGTTTCTTTTGGTCTTAAAGACCCACTTGCATCCCACAACAGAGACTCCATTTGGTAATGGAACGAGATCCCAGACATTATTTTTGGCCATAGATTCCATTTCTTCTCTCATGGCATCATACCAAAGTGAAGAATTTTCACTATTCATGGCTTGTGAAAATGACGTAGGATCTTGTTTGGGTCCAATATCATAATCAGGCTCTTGTAGATATACAAAATAATCACTAGAAATTGTTGGTTTCCAAACTCTTGAAGATCTTCTAAATTCTATTGCGGGTTCAACCACAACATCTGGTTCATGATGTGATTCTTCTTGTTGAAGATGTTCATTTGGTTGCTCTTCAATAAAATTTGGAGCATTATATTGATTCACAGCTAAATTATCTATATGTAAAGGTACAATTAATGTATCCCTTACTTCTTCAAATTGTATTTCTGGAGTTGAATCACTCCCACTCACTTCATGATCCTCAAGAAATTTAGCATTTCTAGCTTCAACTACCCTCGGGGTATGTGAGGGATGAGAACCTAAATCCTTTGGAGTTTCATTGCATAGCTTTATAAAATAACCACTTATAGTTCGTTCATCTAGTTTCTTTATGTTTGGATTGTATACCCTAACTTCAATGGACAACCCCATACGTGTAAATGTTTTAAACTAGGTTTCCAACCATTCCATATTTCAAAAGGTGTCTTGGGAACAGCCTTAGATGGAACCCTATTTAAAATATACACAGCAGTTTTTAGAGCTTCACTCCATAAAGATATAGGCAGATTTGAATTGCTTATCATGCTTCTAACTATGTCCATAATTGTTCGGTTCCTTCTTTCGGCGACACTATTTTGTTGTGGTGTACCAGGCATTGTGTATTGAGGCACAATACCCTCATCTTCTAGGAACTTAACAAAAGGACCTGGTGCATGTCCCTTTTCTGTGTAGCGCCCATAATATTCACCTCTCCTATCTGAGCGGACAATTTTTATTTTCTTGTCCTTTTGTTTCTCAGCTTCTAATTTGAATTTTTTGAATGCATCGAGTGCTTCAGATTTATCAAATAAGAGATAGAGATACATGAATCTTGAATAGTCATCAATAAAAGAAATAAAATATCTTTGACCATTCAAGCAAGGGGTGGGAAATGGCCCACAAATATCTGTGTGTATGATTTCAAGAAGTTGAGAACTTCTTTTGGCACCTTTGGAGGCCTTGTTGGTTTGCTTGCCTTTTATGCATTCCACACAAGTGTCAAGATCAGTAAAGTCTAAGGTTGGAAAAACCTCATCATTTACTAACCTCTTCATTCTCTCAATGGAGATATGTCTCAATCTCCTATGCCAAAGTCTTGATGAGTTCTCATTTATAATACACCGTTTTGTGCCAAATCCATGCATTGTTAAAAGATTATGTTCATATGTAGGATCTAATTCAAGTTTAAACAAAAGATTATTCAAGATGGAAGAGCCAATAGTTTTATTGTTCTTCAAAAGACCCATAGAAGAGCCATGGAAATTACAATCATAATTAATAGTAGATAGTCTAGAAAGTGAAATCAAATTTCTTGAGAAAGACGGAACATAAAAAGTATTTTCTGGATCCAATCGAAAACCGGTCTTTAAAATGAGTCTATAGGTCCCTACTCCTTCAACATTTGAGCTCATCTGATTTCCAGAATAGATGTATTACTCACTTCCCTTCGGCTTCCTTAGGTGCAGAAAGCCCTGCATAGTTTTGGCAATGTGAATTGTAGAACCACTATCAATCCACCATGTATTATCGAAACTTGATGTAGAAAATTAGATTCAAAACACACAAAAGTGAGATTACCTTTCTTTTCGAGCCACCTCTTATATTTCAGGCAATCTTTCTTCCGGTGTCCTTTTTCTTTGCAAAAACGACATCTATCCTTGTCGCCATTTTTCTTCATAAGAACACTTTTGCCTTTATTTGCATTTCCTTAGAATGAGTCGCGAGATGAGCAATCTCAATGGCCTCATTTTCAACCTTTGTTCTCTTGAACACACATGGTCAATAATTCATTAATTGACCAATTTTCTTTATGTGTGTTGTAAGAAATCTTGAACGGAGTATACTCAGTAGGAAAGAGAGTTGAGAATAAAATGCACGAGAAATGACTCGAAATCTCAACCTTAAGGGAGCTCAGTTTAGCAGCAACATCCCTCATCTCCATGATGTACTCGTACACCACGACCCTGGTCAAGTGTCATGTTTGAAAGCCTTTTCATCAAAGTGTTTGCCATGGCCTTTTCAGAACTTATGAATTGTTCCTCAATAGCTTTCATAAGCTTTGACATTGTCACATTTAGGGATTGTACCCCTAATGCTTGGACTTATGCGAGACTTGATAAACATCATACTTAAGAGATCGACCGCTCCCATCGTTCAAAGTTAGACCTTCGAAGGCGTGCTTGAACGTGGGCTTTGGGAGCATCCTCACGGAGCGCTAAGTCTAAGTCCATGCAGCCCAAAATCAAAAGGATACTATCCTTCCATTCAGTATAGTTTTCACCAGTCAACATTGGAGTATTAGCAGAATCAAAGAAAGCAGTAGTGGGAAAAATTGCAATCACCAAGAAAATTATAAGTGTTATGAAGACAAGAGTTGAATTAAGCAAAATTCAAATATATTCCGAAACTTTCTGTGGGTAGAGGTTGCATCCATGCATAGAACATACTCACGTTATAATAAGATTTAAAATTTAAACAAATACAAGAATTTTATGTGCCTGT
Organism: Rehmannia glutinosa; assembly: GCA_016081115.2. Taxonomy (NCBI): domain Eukaryota; kingdom Viridiplantae; phylum Streptophyta; class Magnoliopsida; order Lamiales; family Orobanchaceae; genus Rehmannia; species Rehmannia glutinosa. The sequence goes on from JABTTQ020000183.1 coordinate 336,698, forward strand.
GGGTATAAGAAAATCCATCTTTATGTTTAATTAGCCATCTTATTCTAATTAACACCATCAAAATAATCACCTCCCTGTAGGGCCAAGTAATTAATTAATGGTTCATGTAAATTGTCATATAAGCGCAACATAATACTATCATAACTTAATATGCTTTGGCTAATCTTAAAGTTACAATAATATTTCAAACTTTATTATGACATAATTACTAAAAATTAATATGTTCAGAGGCATAAACATAACGATACCATATACAAAATATATCCAGCGGAAGAATTACATATATTAAACATGTGTACGACATCTTAAAATTATAAATTCTATGAAAACAGAATGTACAAGTAAACTGGTTATCAAGAAATAAAAAAAAACTTTCATGAATAAGCACTCCAATAAAATGGATATAGATCCTCTTTGTGCAGACAAAACAATAAAATTTGTTTTATGATTTGATATACAACATACACATGCCATTTTTCTATCAAAAAGGATGTAGTTTACATATGTAAATCCACGTGTTGAGTGATTAGAGTTAATACATTGTGCATGAATCAATAAGGAACCAGTAGGTGTCCAATTCTAATCTAAAAAGCAATTTGTATATTAAAAAATTGTTGCATTTGGTGAGTGGCCCAACACTTATTATCAATTTTAATGTCAAGCATAAAAGGGTTCATCATGACAAAATAAATTATGAGTGGGAAAAGGCCAACAATGGAACATCACATACAATTGAACACGCCACGGAGACTAATTGCATGAAAGAGAAAGTAATAGCATAATGTATTCATACGAATTTGAGAAGACATATTACAGCATAATCTAAAATATCACATATCAATGGTGACAATTAACAATAACCTTTGAACCACAAATTCACGTTAAAGGCTACTGTTTTGTTTGAATAAAGCTAAATAACACGGCCAGAGCCTAGCTCTGATACCACATGAAAGAATAAAAGGATTAGAAGGTTACCTCCAGTCATTGTTGTTCAAACAATAAGTGAAACACGTGAAATGAATTTTTTGAGAAAGAGTTTTCTGGCCTATCACCTATTCACTGTAAGTGTGTATTGATGGAATATCACATGCTATATTTATAGGCTAGGCAAGGACCCTTTCTAATAAGGAAAACAATCCATCCCTTCCATGAGGATTTTCTTATGGATAGTAATCCAATCAATTACGTTAATTAAGCAATCAATAATAAAAAGAAAATTGCTTGATTGATGTAATCATCAATTAGCAATTAATCGACCAAAACATAAGTTTAAACATAATTATGGGGTCCACAATTTAAGGGATTCTTACAATTTTTACTTATTTTTTACGCTCTATTTCGTTCATGTGTTATTTTATATGTTCTGGTGTTTTTTTGTTGTTTCATGTAGTTTTCAATGGTTCAATGTAGTTTTTATATATTTTTAAGCTTTTTTTTTTCCATTTGTTGTTTTCTATATTGTTTATCTTGTTTCTGGTTTGTTTCAATGTAGTTTTCAATGTTGTTATATTGTTTCTTGGTTGTTTTCGTGTTGTTGTCGATGTTTTAATGCAACTTTTACCTATTTTAAAGTTCTTTTTGTTCTTGTGTTGTATTCTATATTGTTTATATTATTTATGAATTGTTTCTATATAATTTTAATGTTGTTATATTGTTTCTTGGTTGTTTCCATTTTTCCATGTTGTTGTCGATGTTTTCAATCCATTGAAACAAAAATTGATTCGTCTTTTTCTATTCATGTGTTGTTTCTATATTATTTCCAATGTGTTTTGTTTTATTATGTGTTGTTAATGTGTATATTTTTATGATTGTTTATAAGATTATGAGTATAAAATTGGTTATTTAATGGGGGTAAATTGTATTCCAATGAAATTTTATTAGCTGAAACATATTTGATACATGTCAGAAACAACCTTGAAATAATAATGTTAAGAAATCTGAAAAAATTAGCAGGAGCGTAAAACTATCCGAAAAAAATACGGGAATGTAAAAAAGTCATGGGAACTAAAAAGTATCTTTTTTTCCCGGGATGTTGGGCAATAATGTCATTAACTCATAAAAAACGCGGGAGCATAAAAAAGTTATGCAAAGAATGTGATTTTATGAAATTTTGGCCTGCCCCAACCCACCCCGATCTAATTTGCACTTTGCCCATTGTGCTAGAGTGGGACTGGCCCGACCCTACCCATTGACAACTATATGTCTAAATTCTAATATAAGTTATGTATCATATCCCAAGGTAATAGATCCACATTAATCCCATATTTTAACCAAACGGGGCCTTAAGTATTTAGGTACATTTTAGATCATCTATTATTGTTTTTATGTTTTATTTCATTTGCAAATTATATATATGTTATATGAGCAAAATATTTTTTGAATATATATTAAAGACTAATTATATATAACTTGTAGGTTATTATATAAGATAGGGATAATACAAAAACACTTTGGGCTAGGGATGTAAAATAATCAAATATTTTTTATTTGATTCACGATTCGAATTCCAATATGATGATTCGAATTCGACAAATTCGAATAAGAATTCGAATATGATGACATTTATATATATATATATATTTCATAATTTATATTTTAATTTTATTACCATCTAATATTTATTTGGTAAGTTGTATATTATTCAGATTTTAATTTATATTGTAAATTAATTATAATTTGAAGAGAAACCATATAAAATATAAAATAATTTAAAAATTGAATACGAATATTCAAATCGAATCGAACATATTTGGATACATTGATCGAATCGAATTCGAATCTATTTTTCAATTCAAATAAACGAATACGAATAAAAATATTCATTTATCAGTCAAATTCGAATTGAATACTGTGAATATTCGATTTGATTCGATTCTTTTACAACCCTACCTTGGGCTAATTAAAAAAAAAATCCAGAGACGTGTTTCAAATTATATATAAAAAAAATCTCAAGTTGGATTATGTTTTAAATTTAATGGGTAAATATAATATTTTTATAAATGTCAAGGAGGTTTTGAAATATATATTTTTTTCTTATGAAGGGAAAAATATAAAACGAAATCAAACCTTAAAGATGTTTTTATAATTTTCAAAAATCTCTTAGTTGTTTTATCAGCCTCAACCTCGTGTGGTTTTTGATGTAGAGAAGGTCTTATGTGAGACCGTCTCATGGACTTAAGTTCGTGAGATGGATCTTGCAATACACAAAAAACATAGGTCATTTTCATGGGTTTGGGTTTTGGGTTCAATTCTTATTTACATATAAGATCCGTATCATGAAAAATGTCCATGAGACCGTCTCATACAAGTTTTTGCTTTTGATGTAATTAGCCTATAAGATACAATACGAAAGTTAAGAAAAATAAGGATCCCGGTAAAAAATTTGCGATTGGATGTGAAAGAGATTCCTTTTTCGCTTTTTCTTTGTAGAACGTTTTTGACCAAACATGCGATTGTTTATGAAAATTATCGGAAAATATACTATTCTCTCACTTTCACATTTTCTCATTTTTTTCTCTTGCCAATCTACACATTTTTCACAAAAAAACTAATTATTATTACACATTCTCCTACGAATTTTACTATTCACTCACTCACACATTTATAACTACCAATCATATCCAATACTTATTGAGCGGGTCTCTATCACACGGTCTAATGGATTTAATCCATTAGACGGATCAAAACCCTAACCCGTCTTAGGCATATGGGTTAAGCTCTCAATCTCCCTCTTTCTCTCTCTCATTCTCCCATGAGGTCGTGACCCATCTACTCTCTCTCTCTCTCTCTCTCCATCCATATCTCATTAGTCTCTCTCTCTCTCTCTCTCTCTCTCTCTCCATCCATATCTCATTAGATTGTAGAAGAAGAAGAATAATCAAAGAAGAAAATAACCCCAACCACCCCACGTCGTTGCAGACTTGCAGCTCCTGCTGCGAAAATCAAAATCATATTTCACATTATTTGGGCTTTGCCACAAGCTCTTCGATCACATTTCCATGAAAGTCGTGAAGGAGACAGTCTCAAAGTAATCCCATGTGCCAGGGGATTATGCTTATTACCGATTTGGTTTCTTTTGGAGATTAAAGCTAAATAATTTGATATTTGGTTCACATCTTCTATGAATTTAGCATTTGGCTCATGTTTACATTTATGGGTGAGAATGTAGAATATTGTAAATACATTGACAGAGATGACTGCGAAAATTCCACCGAGTAATACATTTTAAGAGAAAAACTAATACGTGAAACTACTAATACTTTTCAGGATAATTATTAAAAATCTTTCAGGGAAACCATTAATATGTTTAAGAGGGACTATTAATATTTTTGAGGAATAAAACTAATATTTTTCAATAAGACTATTAATACTTTATAGGGGAATTACTAAATACCTTTTAGTGGAAGAACTAATATTTTTCTGTTGATCTACTAATACCTTTGATTGAAAAAGTTAATATTTTTCAAGAGGACTATTAAAATATTTCCAGAGAAATACTAATACTTTTTCGGCAGATTACTAACACTTTTCAGGGGAAAGCTAATAATTTTCAGGGAGATTACTAATTCTTTTCAGGTGATAACTAATACTTTTTTGGAAAATTACTAATATGTTTTCGGGTGATTACTAATACTTTGTGGGAAGTGTCAAATATGGCCGGGTGACCCGGTTTCATATCAATTTGGGCCTTTGACCATTCAAACCTAATAAAAAAATACTTACTTTTACAAACCCTCCTTCTCAATACGACAATACCCTTTTCTCTTTCTCCCAAAAATTGACTATTTTCTTCCACTATTTCAAACTTCAAAAGCTCTTGTCAGAAACGGCTAGAAGACGATTGAAAATTGGGTAGCAAGACGACATTCATCATCAACAATTGATATTGCTTCGAGTTTCTTTTGTTTATTTCTTGGAGTTCTCTGTAAAACTGAATTCATGTATGGATATGGATTATTTTTTTGGGTTTGCTTTAATCATATTTTTTGTAATTAATCTTGTTAGTTAACCTAAATGGTTAAAGATTTGTGTATATTCTTTGCTGCAAGTAGATGTAGAAAATGCAGTGATTTTTTTTTGGTTGATTGAGAAAGAGGGTTTGTAAAAGTAAGTATTTTTCTTTTTTTATTGGGTTTAAAGATTTGTGAATATTCTTTCTTTGCAACTAGATGTAGAAAATGCGGTGATTTGTTAATTTTTGGTTGATTGTGATTAGGAAAAAGCTAAAAAATATAGGTATTTAAAGGTGAAATTCTTAAGTGTGGTATTTCTACTGTTGTTTGCTGTGATATATTTTATGACTTGTGCCTGCCTTGACCGCATTTTTCTTCATTTGGGGATGGATATATTTTATCGAAATTGCTTGTCAATTTTAGATTTGCTCTAAGCGATCGAGAAAAACGTGATGTTGTCCATGGTTTTTGATTTAAATTTACTTTTCAATTTAGATTAATTACGACGAGTTTCATTGAAAATATTAATAGATTGTTACACTAAACTATGTTACTCTTTTGGCTTCTGATTATCACATTGATTATTTATTTATTGTGTGCAAATGGTGATGTTGTTCACGATTGTGTTGTTTTCACATTTTATAAGCATATTACATAGAGCATTTTTAGCAGTACACTAAAAATTGTGCAGGTAATTTGTGCACCTCTGTGAAATTTGGGTATATAAATCTTACAAAATGTATTTCTTTTTCATTTTTCATATTAATGCGATATTGTTTCCCCATGTTTATGACTGGATAATTTCATATGTAATTGCAGAATGACATATAGCTATTGATCCTCGATTTTGGTGTGATGCAAGAGTATCAGTTCGATGTAACTTGAAAAGTTTTGGGAAAGTATATAATATATTAACTGATGAATATAAAGAGAGGTTGTTAAGTTCTTATTTTGCAAATTTTCATTATATGAATAAAGAAATTAAATTCTCGGGAAAACTACTGAATTCTTTAATGCTTCGGAGGATCACCAATAAAGGCGTAGTTGGGATAGTAGATGATGATGAGATTTGGTTCTCTTTTGGTGGTTCATCCAAAGCTTGTTTCTCGTTGAGAGAGTTCACTCTTATTACAGTTGAAACCAGGGAATAAGGAGGAGTATAGGGACAATTTTCCCGGTGAGAATAGGTTAGAAAGAAAATATTTTAATGCACGTAAAATTGTGCCAGTGGAAGAATTAGAATCGACAATTTTGGAGAGGGTAGAGGGCGAAGAAGATAAATACAAGTTGGATTAATACTCATTTATGAGAGTATCTTGAGAGCGAAAGAGAAAGCTACATCGATTGAAATGGACATTTTAGATTTAGTTGACAATCTTGAGTTGTTCAACTCATATCCTTGGGGTGAAAATATTTTGATCACACAAAAGTGGGTTCGTGAGAAAGTTTAAGAGTCTTCCCCTGAAACATACACTTTATATGGATTTCCATTGGCTATATCTGGTAAAAATAAATTGTTGAACTTATTATTAGTTAGTTGATATATTTTCTCAAGTTGATTAGTAACTTGTTACTTATATTGTTTATTTTTTTCAAGGTATGGGCATATGAGTCTATTCCAGTATCGCCAACTTATTTCAAGCATCTATGACCAAGGACAAAATTCAAGGATGCGAAAATGGAAATCAAGCTTGACACTTGGGCAAAATTATATTTCTAATATCTTGGATTCGCCAAATGTGAGTACTCTAATTGTTTCAAAAAATTAAAATCAGTTTTTTAATTTCGAATAAAGTTGTTTATAGTCGAGTTGGATTGTTTTTCGTTAAAATAGCCATACAAAGGTTTATAAATGACTTTAGTCGAAATTAAACGACCATAGTCGTTTATTCATGACATAAGTTATATTTTATTTAGATTTTGAAATTATTTCATTTAAAAATCATCAGGTTAAAGTGTATGCGCATTTGACTCCTTCACCCGAGGAGAAATTATTGGAATATATACAGTTTTTTGGTGATGACGCCTCTGAGAACACCCAACCAAACCAGGGAGAGAGGGTGTCATCTCAGGATGTTTTGGGTGACACAGCGGGATCATGCCAACCAAATGAAGTAAACATATTTAAAATTTTGTATTGCACTTTTAAATTCGTTAATGTAATATAGTTACTTGAGTTATGATTTATGTTTTATTTTATAGGATGTGCGCCAACCCCTTCCGACGTCTTCCACTCATCGTCGACCTACTGCTCCTATCACAGGAAAATATATTTTAGATGCCATTTTGGCATTGACCGAGAAAGTCAATGCATTAGATCGAAAAGTGGAGAGCATCTTACAGATGAGGCATCAAGCTCCTTCTCCTCATATGCATAATGATGATGCGCATCAAATTTTTTCTCCATCTATGCATAACGAGGATGTGCATCAAAATTTTTCTCCTCCGCCTATGCATAACGAGAATGTGCATCGAACTCTTTCTCCCCACCTATGCATGATGAAATTGATATGACGATTGATCGGGTAGTTGATGTAGCATCAAATGTGACTAAGGAGAAGGTTTCACAAAAAGTGGTTGAAGTATTGGTGGGGGATGTGGATAAGAGGATGGGTGCTGAAGAGGAGGGTGAGCATGAACAACAAAATATTGATGTGATGCAGGTACAAAAGAAAACTAGGACTATAAGAAAGACGTATAAAAGAGGATCAGAGACACAAAACATTGAAGATGCTCCCATAGAGGCAAGTAAAATAGTTAGAATGCCTTCACAGTTCCTATCATCTCCATATACGAACGAATTGAAGCCCAGAAAGTTTATGGACAACTCGATTCCTATCCTAATTCAAAAGGTTGACGCGGCCAAGTTAAAGGAGTTCAACAAATGGTACACAAAATTGGGTGAAAGGTAAATATTTATAGTTTTGTCCAAGTGTTTTTGTTCAATCTAGTTAAATACATACATTATCTGTGCATATGACTAGAGTTGTTTACGTGCGACTAGAATCGTTTATGTGCGATTAGAGTCATTTACATGCGATTAGAATCATTTATTTAGGTATGAATTAATATTCAATTGTTTATCTGAGAATTTATTCGTTTACTTGATTGCAACAGTGTTGAGTCGGTAATGAAAATTGGTATGACTATAAAAGAGCCCAAAAAATGGTTTGGAGATATTTTAACCTCTGGTTCATGTCTTGGGAATCTACAAGTTGATTTTGCAATGAAGTTGTTACGATTGAGGCAAAACAAATACCTAATGTCATTTGGCCGTTATAAAAGAGCTATACTCGACTCCATGTTCCATCAGATGTGTGGGTTTGGAGACATCACTCTTCTCAGTGGATACATCAACGGAACATTGCCTACGAAAGGCAAGGGCTGAAAAGACATCACTCATATTTACTATCCTGTCCTTGAGGAAAAACATTGGATTGCTTGTGAGGTAGACTTGAAAAAATCTGTGATAAATGTCTATGATCCGGACAAGGGTTGCATCACGGAGGAAAAACTTCAAATTTTATTGAAAAAGGATGCCACACTAATCCCCAAGTTGGTAAAGACTATTGGGGTTGATGTACAAGATACACTTTCAATCAATAGAGTTGAAGGAGTACCCAACAAAAAGTCTCATAAGTTTTTATCTTGTTGTATTCTAAAGCAAAAATTTCTCATGCCATTTTTACTAAGTATTGTTGTCATTTTGTAGGGGTGATTGTGGGATTTTTGCAATCAAGTTTATCGAGTTTTTGAGCATTGAACGCTTTGTAAAGGATGTGGTTCAAGATAACATCTAGATATGGAGAGAGAAAATGGTCGTGGATATCTACTTTGAAAATTGTGACCCGTAGATATATTTTGTGCATGTTTGGTAACATGTAAGGAATATTTTGTAGGTTCTATTGGGATGTGATTATGGATTTTAGTAGTTGAATAGCTTATAAGCAATTTTTGGTAATGTTATGTGAAAATTTGATCACATTTTATGAATATTTTGTAGGTTCTAATGGGATGTAATTGTGGACTTTAGTAGTTGAATAGCTTATAAGCTATTTTTTGTAACGTTATGTGAAAATTTGATAAGATTTTATGAAAATTTTGAAATGGACATCGTTATATAGTCTTTTAACATTGTTGATGTGAATTCTAGTAGTTAAATACAAGATTAAAGTACAAAAATTAAAAAACGACTTTCGTCGAGGGAAACCGACTAAAGTCGAGTCCCTATACGACTGCAGTCGCTACATTCGACCTTGGTCGTTTAGTGTATATTGTTTGATAAATGGTTTTATCATGATTTTGATGATTTTATTTTTATACCAAAACAATGGTTTTAAAGGTTGTCCAAATACTCCTAAATGATTTAAAATGGTTTTAATATTTTCCGGAGTATTTCTTCAAGTTTTATTTTCGACAAAAATTGGACAACACATTTAATGATTTTGTATCAATGGGATTTTACATCCAAACTACGTTTCTAAATGTTGTCCAAATACTCCCGATTGGTCTAAAATGTTTTTACTATTTTTCGGAGTATTTCTTGAAGTTTATTTTCAACACAAATTGGACAACTAATCTATTTTGAGGTCAACATTTGTATAGGGCAACCCGTACCTGAAAGTTGTGGAAAACAGAAAACTTCATGTTTGCAGAAAATGGTGAGGGTGACCAATCACCCTATAGGGCGACCGGTGACGTCGACCGGTCGACCTATAGGGCGACCTGCACCAAGGTTTGTTCAAAATTGCAAACTTCTGTATTGGTTTTTTGGAGAGGGCAACAGGTTGGACCCTAGGGCGGGTCGCGCACCCCGTCGACCTGGTCCCCTGTGTAATTTTTGTGTAAAATTCATTTCAAACTGTTAGGAAATTTATTGTTTAGATTTTGATGAATGCCATGTAAAACTTAGAATAGAAAGTTGGCACCCCAATTCTTGTTGTAAAATGCATTGTAATAAATAGAGCTGGCCAAAAGCCGAGTTAAGTCGGCCTACGCCCTAACATGCAAGAAGACAAGCGAAGACTAGAAGGAAGACTCATTGCGAGACAAGTGAGTATGGCAAAGAAGAGTAGACGGAACTCTTGAAGAAGCGGTGAGATGCTTTGAGTGGAGTATCGAGTCAAGTCAACTAGAGAAAAGCAAGTCTCAAATTGAAGTGATGAAGAAGAGTCACCCTGATGATTGGAAGTCGACTCTAAGTCACCTGGGAAAGCAAAGAAATGCAATCAAGTCGAGATAACTATAAAAGATCCGTTGCCGCGTAAATCAAGAGAATTACTTAAAACAAGTAATATCTCCATACCACCTTCTCGAGTGCTCGGTCCCCAGAAGCGTGCAAAAGGAATGAACAATGGGAAGCACTACACCGTGTCGAACTCGAAAAAGGTGAAAGAACAATTCATACGAGGAAATGGCAATTCCAAGGATCGCAACAAGACAAGCCAACGATTGCAAGTGACTTTCAAAAATAAGCCTATCTCTTCAACGGGCATATTTTTGAAAGATCACTATAAAAAGCCGAGGAGTTTGTTTGAGAAAGAGTGAGACAAGTGACATAAGAGACACAAGTTACGGACCTGAACCAAAAACGTTCAAGCCATTATTTATCTGAAACACTCTCAATCCTCAAGCCTACACTACGAAGAACATCAATCCAACACTCACTGTGAAGGAAAGATAACTTCAATCGAGTTGAAGAGGAAAATTAAGAAAAATCAAGGGGTCTACATTCCACGAAGGATTGTAGGAAGGTTCAAGTCGAACCAAGTCTTAAGCTTTTGGAGGCTTCGTGATCAAATCCAAAGAGCTTGAGCAAGTGAGTCATAGTAGCAAGGCCTGTGAAGAAGGCCGAGTCGACGAGAAGCCGGTGAGTGATCAAGGCGTCTCAGATCGAGTCCCAAAGGATCAAGTGTTTGTGTGATCAAGACTTGTATCCGGGACTGTTACCACTTTGTATTCTCGATCATTACATAGTGGATTCCTCCGGGAGTTGGAGAAGAGAGGAGTAGAAGAATTACCCCATCTTGAACCTCTATAAAAATTTCATTGTGTCATTTACATTTCAAAGACTTTAATTCTCGCATCTTAACTGTTTATATCTCACGATAAATTTGCTATCCACTTGATAATTTAAGTACTAAACCAAGCACTAAATTCTTGCTTAATCAAACTTAAGGTGTTAAGTCTTCATTTGAAAACAAAACCACGATTGAGTTAATTTAGAGCAACAATTTGAGTTATTCCATCAACGGCTCGGTTGAGTCTGTTGAGAGACTAACTCTCTTGATTGACTAAATTGATCGGTCCATCAAGGACACAAGTGTGTAGTATCAACTCTGTATATTTAAAAGGACTAAATCAAAAATTTGGTAAGGTTTATTCAACCCCCCTTCTAAACCTTACACTTACACCCTTGGGACCTACAAGTGGTATCGAGCGGTTGGTTCATTGAACCCTCCGCATAGTTCTCGAACTAGATCTCCAAACTTTTCAAAGTCCTTCAAGATCTTAAACTTTCAAAACTTTTTTATCATTAAAAGTTATCATCATGGAAGCAAATCTTACACGCATCCCTATGTTCACAATTGAAGAATTTGATGATTGGAAAATTCGTGACGTTGAGGCTCATCTATCAAACATTACATGATGAGATGTGGATAGTGATAGAAGATGGGCGGCTGCAAATCTTAAAGGTGAACACGGTACAGTAAGAAGAGCTGCATTTGAAGGAGAAAGAGGATGTTGCTCCCGCACGGTCATGGTTGAAAAACCAAGAATCGAGTGGACAAATGATGACGAGAAAAGATACAACCTGGACAATGTAGCCAAGGACATCCTTTACAAAACCTTCGACAAAGCCATGTTCAATAAAGTCAAATCTTGCAAAACGGCTAAAGAAATGGGACAAGCTAACATTGATTTGTGAAGGCTCGGAGCAAATCAAAGAAAACAAATTATCGTGGGTCATGAGTAAATTTGAGAACTTCAAAATGATCTCGGGAGAGAACCTGGATCAAGCTGGATGCTCGGTTCACGTAAATCACTAATGAGCTATCTCGCACTTGGAAAGGAATATACACGAGAAGAAATGTGTATGAAGATCCTAAAAGTCTTCCAGTTGAACGGGAAATGAAGGTCATGGCATCGAGACATTCCATGGACCTATCAAAGACATCCAACCATGAATTATTCTCGGACATCAAAGCCTACGAGTTTGGCCGAGAAGAAAAGACCAGGAAGAGACAATTTTGTACCCAAAACAGTGCTCTAATTGTTAAAGATGGGAAGAGAGCTTGAGGTCAAAAAGTCATTGATCCGAAGAAGAAATAGCCCGATGGTTAAGAGGTTCAACAAGTTCTTCAATAAGAACTACAAGAGAGGAAAGGGTGAATCTTCCGAAGACACTCGGCTCCCTCCAAATCAAGGGAAGACAGCAACCAAGAGAAAGATCATCAAAAAGTTGAGTATCAAAGGGTGACAATCCAAGAATGGAAAGAGGCGATCCAAAGGCCGAATATCTATGTTGGAACTGTAGACAACAGGTCACTATGCCATTGATTGCTCATATCCTGTAGTCAACAAATACAAGAATGAAGAAGAAAGAATGGTCTTGAGAGAAAGAAGACAAGAAAAGAAAAAGGCAATGATGGCTGCAGATCACGCTTTGAAACAGCCAAGTCAAGAGAGATACCGGTGATTGAGAAAGATGGTGAAGCCGACTACTCAAGTGACTCGAAGAAGAAAAAGCCCTCGATCCGCTTGATGGCCAAGGAATAAGATCAACCTGACCAAGAAGATGAGGTACACTCTAACTCATCAAACTCGACTCTAGTGATAGTGTAGATGTGACACACACACCTCATCACCCATCGATCTTTATGATTCATTAGGAAAAATGATGAAAGATTTTGAACACATTAAATCCTCACACACACTATTAAATGAGGAAAACAAATTTACTCAAGAGTCAAAACTCAAAGTCGACTAAGGAGCCGAGTACTCTAAGTCAAATAGCCGATGAGAATGAAAGTTTAAAAGGTGAAAATGCTAAATTAATAAAGCGAGAAATTGCTGCTATAGAGAAGAGGAGAATGACCTCAAAAATGTTATTGCCTCATTCACTAAGGCATCTAAATCATTGGATGATCTTATTATGAGTCAAAGAGAATGTGGAGACAAGACAGCTTAGGATTTAATTCCTCGTGCCATGTCAAACCTCAAAAGTAATTTTGGAAAAAGGATCTTCAAGTCATGAAGAGTCCGAAAAATCCAAAACTCTAAATGATGCACACATTCACTCCAAAACACAAGAACAAGCAAAATGGCCTTGGTTATAAAGGAAAAGGAAAACAACCGAGTTGAGTGCTGAAAGGGACAGTGAGAAGAGATTCAACGAGTTCCTCAAAAACTCCAAACAAAAAAAATACTCTGTAAAGAAGAAGCGAGCTACAAAAACCCAGTAAAATCTATAAGAGAAATACATATGATGGGAATGGTAGAAAATATCCAAGCCAAGTGATTGGAATAATGTGAACTATCGGCATGAGACTTATGGAATATAAGCCCAAATGGCAAAGGCCAGAACTCAAAGAAAGGCCATTCCAAAAGTACAAGAGCTTTCATCAAAGACACATATGCACCTAGGCACTACACTCAAAGACACCACAATTACCCCAAGGAAGGCAATTGCTAAAACACATATGCGGACATACGGACAAAAGAGACAATCAGATGAACCTAGAATCCCAAGCAATTTGCCAGGATTAATTATGATTATGCAGATCGATAGATGGCAACCCCTTGAGTCAAATCATTTGGCTATAGGTTGGTTGGATCATCTTACAATTCTAACCCCTCGGGACGGAGACAAGTATGGGTACACTAAAACTTAATTTCCTTGATTGCGGGTTCAAGAGCGAAGTGATGCAAGGAACCTGGTACATGGATAGTGGTACATTCCGGACATATGACAGAAATAAGAAAAATCTGTCAAAATTCAAGGAAGTTAAAGGAGCAAAAGTCATATTTGGAGGAAATGAAGCTCTGGTGAAATAAGAGGCATTGGATCCATCAAAAGGAATGGATTAGAAATCGGATGTTGCATATGTTGAAGGACTCAACTTCAACTTATCGAGCATCATCAACTCGTGACAAAGGGCTACAATGTTGGATTCAACATGGGTACATGCCAAATCAAGGATATTGAATCAAATGAAGTTGTCTTTGCAAGGATGTAGACGAGGAAGAATATGTATGTCGTGGATTGGTCAAACCGCAACACCAAAGACTGTCTACTAAAAAGAGTGAATCAAGTTGGCCGTGGCACAAAAAGTTGAGTCACCTAAATTTCAAAACGATTAACAAGCTTGCAAGAAGTAATCTTGTGGAAGGACTTCAGGCACTCGATACAAAAGGAGAGTATATGTGACGCATGTCGAAGGAAAACAAATCAAGTCATCATTCAAAGAAAAGACATGCCCATCTTCAACAAGAATAGTGCATCCGCCGTATGGATCTATTTGGCCCAAAGTGGAACGGCAAAGATAAGTGGAAAGAAATACACCTTGGTGGTAGTAGATGACTACTCAAGATATACATGGACAATATTCATGTGTAAGAAGAAAGAAACTCTACAAAAACTACCACGGTGATGAAGAGGATTCAAAAGCTTGAGAAGAGCCAAAAACCATTATCAAAATAAGATCGGGCAGAGGAACCGAGTTTGTCAATGGAATAATAACTCAAGATTGTGTTGAGAATGGTATTGGTCATGAACTATATCATGACAAGGACTCCACAATGAGAATGGAGTTGCGAAAGAAGAGAGCGAACACTCAAAGAAGCAAAGCAAGGACCATGTTAGTCAACGGGGTTACCAAAAAGATTTTGGTCAAGCAATCAACACGACTTGCTACACTCAAAACAGGATGTATGATAAGCAGGACGGTGACAAAGACTCCTATGAGATCGGGTGGAAGAAAACCAAATGTTGCATATTTGAGAATATTTGGATGTAAATGCTTCATCCACAACAATGGCAAAGACAATCTAAAGGCTTTTGATGCTAAAGCCGATGAAGGTATCTTCAGGATACTCAATTGAAAGCAAAGCCTACAGAGTACTCAACAAAAGAACTATGGTTGCGAAGAATCCATTCATGTGGTATTCGATGAGCCAAATGTAAATGGAGAAGACATTGAAGAGTCACCGATATTTGAATCATCCAACCATACGTAAGAGTCCCTATCTTTGAAGTCAAATTTGTTTGGAATTATCAATTGAAGAAGAAGATGAGATATTTGAATCTCAAAAAACATTTGGAAAATTTGCAGCTAAATGATTACGAGAGAGTCGACCACATCAACACAGTACTGCAAGTCGATTGAATCCACTAACTTACTCCAACCTGATGTAAGATGGTTGAGAGACCATCCACAGAACTTTTCATTGGAGATATAAGAGAAGGTGTCAAAACAAGATCGAGAACTCAACAAGAAGCAATGTTCACATGCTTCATCTCGCAAATAGAGCCCAAAGACGTGTCACAAGCATTGGACAACACACATTGGATTCAAGCTATGCAAGAAGAGCTGAATCAGTTTGAAAGAAATAAAGTATGGGAATTAGTGCAAAGACCCATACATCAAAATGTTATTGGCACCAAATGGGTGTTCAGAAATAAGATGAACGAGGAAGGTTATGTGGTAAGAAACAAAGCAAGGTTAGTAGCCAAAGGATATTGCCAAGAAGAAGGGATAGATTTTGATGAAACATTTGCCCTCGTAGCAAGATTGGAAGCTATAAGGATGTTTCTTGCCTATGTGACTCACAAGGATTTCATTGTATATCGATGGATGTAAAAGTGCATTCCTAAATGGTTTATTGGAAGAAGAAGTGTATGTTGAACAACCTCCAGGATTTGAGCAGAAGACTCTTGGAGATAAGGTATACAAACTCAAGAAAGCTCTATATGGATTGAAACAGGCACCCAGAGCATGGTATGATACTTTGTCACAATTCCTAACCGAAAATGGATTCACAAAAGGAAAAGTAGATAGAACACTTTTCAGTAATTCAAGACAAAAAGAGTATTGCTTGTTCAAATATATGTGGATGACATCATTTTGGATCCACAAACAAAGAAATTTGTGTGAAAAGTTTTCAAACCTCATGCAAAGTAAATTTGAAATGAGCATGATGGGAGAGCCGACATTCTTCCTGGACTCCAAGTGAAACAATTTGAAGGATGGAACCTTCATAAGTCAAACAAAATACACCAGAGATTTAATGAAGAAGTTTGGTATGGAGGAGAAGTCTTACGTAAAAATACCAATGAATACATCACCAAAATGGACATGGATGCGGATGGCAAGCCTCGTAGATCAAACAAGATACTGAGCACTTATTGGATCATTGCTCTATCTCACGGCAGAGGCGAGATATCACCTTTGTTGTAGGTGTATGTGCAAGATTTCAATCTGCTCCAAAAGAGAGCCATATGACAAAGAAACTAAGAGAATATTGAGATACTTGAAAGGAAGCCAAGAAGTTGGCTTATGGTATCCAAAGGAAGGTGGATTCAAGCTAATTGGCTATTGATTCTCGACTATCTGCCGGATGCGAGTGTGGACAGGAAGAGCACCTCAGGCACATGTCAAATCTTTGGGAAACAGACTAATTTCCTGGTTTAGCAAGAAGCAAAACTCAATAGCCACCTCTACAAACCGAATACATACATATCGCGGGCATTTGTTGTGCCCAAGTCCTATGGATGAGACAAAGAAAGTGAGAGACTATGAAGTTGAAGAAAAAGAAATTCCAATCATGTGTGATAACACAAGTGCAATTGCCATTACTCAAAATCTGTGTTGCACTCAAGAACAAAGCATATCGATGTCGATATCACCTCATAAGAGATCACGTTGAAAAGAAGGACATCATCTTGGAATATATCTCAACCGATAAACAACTGGTGACATCTTCACAAAACCATTATGTGAGTCAATATTTGAAGAACTCAAACATGAGTTAGGGTTAATTGAGTGAGTGACACTCATAAGAATCAAAGAAAAGAAATGAAACACAAAAAGGGTGAAAAAGAGTGAACACACAAATCACCAGAAATCAGTATCGGAAAGACAGTTACAAAGTCAATTGGTAGCTGAGTCACTAAGAGAATGTGAGAAGTAGAGTTAAATCAGCTAAAGGATAAGCTGAGTCACTTATGAGCAAAGTGACAAAAATGCAGTCGTTTTGACAAAGCGGGAATGTTTTAAGGAATACGTCAAAGATAATGATGATGTGTACGGACATAAAGTTGCACACAAGCTTATGATTGGATATAAATCTTTGCCGCATTAAATACGAGACATTAAATGCTAAATAGGCGGCAAAATCTAAGCTGATTTCGATCACATTTCAAAAACCACCCGCACGTCCTTTCATAAACCATACTTAAACCATTTCCGTCCGTTTCTCTCTCACACTACCAAAACTGTTCATCTCTTTCTCTCAAAAGCAAAGGCAAAAATTCTCTCGAAACCCTATCTATCTTCAAATCAATCTCTTAGTTTTTCTTTGATAAAATCTTGAAAAATGGCACCAACCTACGACTTTGTCAAATTAGGGAAGCAAATCCACACCGGGTCTCTTTGGGATTTCGAATTTAATGGTGAAACAGGGGTCCGACGACACCCTAGTGAAGAAAATCGCTGAAAAATTGGAAACGACCGGCTGAAACCATTTCGACGTTAGAATATCCGATGACCTATGTGGAGGAGGTCGATAATTCTACGTGAATGCTTTGAGATTCACGAGAAGGAATAAAGTCATCTGCTCACTAAAGCGGTGACTATCTCTCGCCAAGGATTTGGCCGAACATTGCTCACTACCAATGAAGGAGCCTCGTAAATTAACGTTTGATGTAAACTTGGCCGATGCTTGGAAATAAATAGCCAAGCCCGACTATCTTTGATAAAATAGTATACACAACAAACAAGAGATCTATTTGAAGGAGGATTATCACAAGTTTGTTGGACATAGTTGCCAAATGTATTGACATCAAATTTGGACTTTGACCAATCACAAAAGCAAAGCTGATTGTAATTTTGCAATCATCGCGAGAAAGAAGATAAATCAAGGCTGAGTTTGTCACAATGACTCTGCCGAACGTAGGGAACAAATCCTTCAAGGAAGATGGCACATTTGGAGGATCCCTAGGATATGGCCTAGTGATTGGCCGGTGATGGAGGTGAAAGAGTCCTCTTGACATGGGAAGGCATTCCATGTTAACAAGAGGATGTTGAGCAAACCTCTCCGGCGCTGAAGAGAGCCTACGCCAAGAGAGTCGACACGAGTGAGGGGAATTAGTGACCTGAAGATACAAATTGCTTCTCTCCACCCAAGAAGAAAGTCGCCCTGCACCGCTTAAGAAGATCTGTTGCCCCCAAAGAAAGAAAGCCAAACATGCTCCTTCCCCGCAGCCAGAGTCACTCCGCCCCGCGGCCGTGTCTCCCCCCCCGCAGAAACGGTCGAGAAGGACTCACAAATACCTTCTCCGATCGTCAAAAGGAGGAGAACGATAAGCCAAGACGGCACTCCTCGAGAAAAAGACACCAAGACCGCCCCCCACCGCCCCTAGACTCGGAAGAAACCATCTCGAACCAGTAAATCCCTCCGGTACAAACTAGGAGACGAAGAAGAATCATCAAGCACTCCGAGCTTGAGAAACCTAACTGAGTCGGCCACTCACCGGGAGCAGAGACATCTGGGAGATTCTTTGGAGAAGTAGAGTCTCCAAATGAAATTGATGAAACAAACCAAGTCTCGAAGGCGATCACAGAGGCAACTCAAGGCACGTTTGTAGTTCACACACGGTGAAACACAAAGAAGGCGATAGAGCGGATAGTGATGTGATGATCCTATCTCCACCTTACCCGGACATCCAAAATCGTCTGCGTGAGTGGAGAAATGGAAGTTGAGTAAATCGAGGGAACAGTTCCAACGGCTGAGTTTATAGAAGAAAAAGAGGAATGTTAAACTTCTTGGACTAACCACTGTGCTCCCAAAGATGGATGAAGACAATCGCACGACATCCCGCAGATCTTCAAGGACAAGGAGAAAGAAAAGCAAGCAGAGGAAAGGCGAGGCACGAGAAGGCAAGCATATGTCCTATCTCCGGCACCACGTAACACACACATCCTCTCCTTGATGTCTTCTCCTTGATGATGAGGATCAGGAGAATGCCGATGCCACGAGAAGAGTTGCAAATGCAGCAAGCATTGCATGAATCGAGAATCCTTCACGAGCAAAGATTGATGGAGGGACAGGAGAGTCCTCCGAACACACCGTGAAATTGATCCAATGGGAGTGGTTCGACAAATCGCCATCGTTGTTCCGCCACCACTTCCAAACTCACTCGGAAGAAAGCGATAAGGGACTTGGCGATGGCGGGATAGTGGGGACCCGGTCGAGCCAACCCTGTTGAAGGTGTGTTACCACCGCCCCAACGGCTGAACATTCAATCGAAGCAGCCGGGAGTTTGGAGACGAGTGACCCATTCCAAGTCACTCGGTGGTGCGCCGGTGAGGGAAACTCCTCCACTGCGGCAAGGTCGGAGGATGTTGCGGATGACTCCACAACGAATCAAGGAGGCGATGTAGAGAAAATACAAACACAAGAAAAAGCAAGTTGCCATCAACGAAGCTCGAGGCGATTGAGACTGTCCTCGGTGTGTGTCAACCGCTCGAAGGCTAATGACGCGCCGATGCGATCAGGCACGAGGAAATGTACGGGAGTTAACACACAGGCGATGAAAGTGCAATCCATGGGGTTGAGACTCAATGGATGCCACCAGAGAAGACCCTAAGACAGTGACATCTTTGTCGAAAGGGAGGACCAGTGCCCGCAGCAGAGAGACCGCTGGAGGAAATGAAGGCCCACGGAGGTTGAGACTTCCTGGGGTAAAGAAGTCAAGTAGAGAACATCCTCCCGCTATCATCGACCCATCCGAGAAGGAGATAAGCGCACTTCATGATTCCCAAGATAATCTCGATGTAACCTTTCTCGGGATCGGAAGGCGAAGAAGAAAGTTTCGAGTCATCCCCCGTGATGCATCCAAAAGACTCAGCTGCGGATGTTCCAAGTACGAGCAAGTCCGATCCCAAGACTACTCGTCAAACCTTTAATTTTGATGATGAGCCACCAATGGAAATCTCATCATCGTCCGATGACGCTCGATAAGGCCGAGGACCAGTCTATTCATTTGGAGAAATCATTTGAGACCAACGAAGCTGTTGAGACAATTTGAGGCTCGCAAGTCGGGTCCACTTCACAGACCCCAACCGAACAGAGTCCTGCGCAGGCTCCTCAAGCTGCAGCAGGTCGATTCCTAAAAGAACTTCACGCGCACCGCTCATCATCGAACAAATCCGGTTGGCGGTGATGAATCCTTTATAGAATATTTTCCTTTTTCCCCGGAGGTACCCGACCTCCATGAAGAGTCGAGAACAAACGTGCACTACCACGCAGCCTCTCCTTTTTCCATGCACCATTGTTCGATTGATTGTGATTTTGACGCCGCATGGCCATCATTTGCAATGGAAGAACGGTGAAGTCCGCGAAAGTGTTCAACGATTATTCGGCCGAGATTGAACGGATGGAGAGGCATCGAGGCCTCTATGGACATGCGATCGACAACAGAGATGCCAATCTCACTGGCGATTTAAGAGGCATAACAGTCCGGATCGGGGAATGGTGGCAACATCAAGAAACAATGCGTGTGGAACAAGTTAGATACTTCAGGACATTGTTCAACAAGTCGCCTGGTATGGAGAGTTGAAAATGCCGATGCAAAAACGAAGTTTGAGAGAACATATTGAGCACATGCATGAAGCTCACATTGCCGAGATAAAGCTACTGCGTGAGCAAAACAAGAGTGATCTACAAACATTTGGAAGAGACCATGAATACAAAATTCAGCCTTCTCACGGCCGAGATGAAGCCGATTTCAAACAGAGTCCAACGCTACTCGATCCGAATTTCGTGTTGCATACTCTGCAGCAGACTCAAGATAGAACTCTACCATCAGGCTAGACTTCCGCTTGCAAGTCTGTTTCAGCGTTCCTCTCTCCTTTGATGATGCCAAAAAGGGAAAGAGGAATACCTAAAAAGGCTTGAAGGAGGAGCATTTGCGAAGGGAAAAAGTCGGTGAGGAAGTGTTGAAACAAAAGAAAGGAAAGCTTGTTGAGGGGGAAGGATCGACGGATGTGACCTTGATGATTGCACAAACCCCCAACGGGGTCTGTCACACATGACATTATCGTGACAAAGAAACTCCTCAGGACTTCGCCACTCCAACACTGCTATATCTATGGTGAAAAGAGAAAAACAATTGAAGCGGGGATGAAGGAAGTGGAAGGAAGAATGGATGCCGGGTTATGAACATCTTGAAAGAACATGGAGGCATTCCAAGAGACAGAGACACTTATGCCATTTCGGATGTCGGGACAGAGCCACGTCGATTGATGAATTTAAAACGCCGCATCCGAAGGATACTTTGCAAAAATGTCTATGGCTCAAGCTTGGGACTCATCTTGGGAAAAGGGTCTCACGTTATGTGAAGAAGGCGCGAGCAGACTACCAGCGATCACTCTGCTGGTCACTCAGTGGAAAGAAGAAGACCCTAGTACAATACACGCGCCCCAGGTAGAGGAAAAAGTAGTGGTGGATGAAGAGGTTTGGACCCAGCCTCCGCCCAAAAATATTGAATACGTAGATCCGGGAAAGAAATGAGGGATCTCTTTGGGGTGGGCTTGACCAAGTAGCAAATTTGCAAGTGGCTAAAAGCAACGCCGAGTATGCAAAAAGAATAGAAGAAGAAAACAAGAGACAAACTCAGCTATGGGAGGAAAGACATGAAAGAATAAGAAGAGATGAAGTGCCGGAAGGCATATGAAAAGAAAAAGAAGGCGGTGACGACGAGAAAAAGAGAAGAAGAGAAGAAGATCTTGAACAAGATGAAAGAAGGAGACAATGAAGGAGATGAAGTGTTGTTGCCCACCCCTTCGTGTATTTTATAATGTAAATACATACAATGTAAGTCTTCCTCAAATAAAGTGTAAATTCTTTATTTTCTGTGTAGACAAATATGTGCTCGATACACCTTGTAAACTTGATTGTGTAAAAGAACAAGAATGTTATGATCAATAAAAGGATTGATTCTCGCGCATACATTCTATGTCAATACACTATCGTATGTATCTTTGCTATTTGCATTTTTGAATGGTTTAAGTTTTGGCATCATCAAAAAGGGGAAATTGTTAGGAAATTTATTGTTTAGATTTTGATGAATGCCATGTAAAACTTAGAATAGAAAGTTGGCACCCCACTTCTTGTTGTAAAATGCATTGTAATAAATAGAGTCGCCAAGCCGAGTTAAGTCGCCTACGCCCTAACATGCAAGAAGACAATCGAAGACTAGAAAGAAGACTCATTGCGAGACAGTGAGTATGGCAAAGAAGAGAGACGGGAACTCTCATTGAAGAAGCAAATCGAGATGCGGTGAGTGGAGTATCGATCAAGTCAACTAGAGAAAAGCCAAGTCTCAAATTGAAGTGACAAGAGTCACCCATGATTGGAAGGCGACTCTAAGTCACCCGGGGAAAGCAAAGAAATGCGGCAAAGTCGAGATAACTATAAAAGATCCATTTGTACAAAATCAAGAGAATTACTTAAACAAGTAATATCTCCATACCACCTTTCTGAGTGTTCACCCCGAAGCGTGCAAAAGGAATGAACCAATGGGAAGCACTACACCGTGTCGAACTACCGAAAAGGTGAAAGAACAATTCATACGAGGAAATGGCAATTCCAAGGATCGCAACAAGACAAGCCAACGACGCAAGTGACTTTCAAAAATAAGCCTATCTCTTCAACGGGCAAATTTTTGAAAGATCACTATAAAAGGCTGAGGAGTTTGTTTGAGAAAGAGTGAGACAAGTGACACAAGAGACACAAGTTACGGACCAACCAAAAACGTTCAAGCCATTATTTAATCTGAAACACTCTCAATCCTCAAGCCTACACTACGAAGAACATCAATCCAACACTCACCAGAAGGAAAGATAACTTCAATCAGTTGAAGAGGAAAATTGCGAAAAATCAAGCGGGTCTACATTCCACGAAGGATTGTAGGAAGGTTCAAGGTCGAACCAAGTCTTAAGCTTTTGGAGGGCTTCGTGATCAAATCCAAAGAGCTTGAGCAAGTGAGTCAGAGTAGCAAAGCGCACGCCCTCGTGAAGAAGCCGAGTCGCATTTGAGAAGCGGTGAGTGATCAAGGCGTCTCAGACCGAGTCCCAAAGGATCAAGTCATTTGTGTGATCAAGACTTGTATCCGGGAATTACCACTTTGTATTTCGATCATTACCTAGTGGATTCCTCCGGGGAGTTGGAGAAGAGAGGAGTAGAAGAATTACCCCATCTTCGAACCTCTATAAAAATTTCATTGTGTCATTTACATTTCAAAGACTTTAATTCCTCGCATCTTAAGCGTTTATATCTCTGTGATAAATTTGCTATCCACTTGATAATTTAAGTACTAAACCAAGCACTAAATTTTTGCTTAATCAAACTTAAGGGTGTTAAGTCTTCCGCTGAAAACAAAACCATAGTTGAGTTAATTTAGAGCCAACAACCGAGTTATTCCATCAACGGCTCGGTTGAGTGATTGAGAGACTAACTCTTGATTGACTAAATTGATGTCCATCAAGGACACGGTATGTAGTATCAACTATGTATATTTAAAAGGACTAA
Source organism: Rehmannia glutinosa (assembly GCA_016081115.2). Taxonomy (NCBI): domain Eukaryota; kingdom Viridiplantae; phylum Streptophyta; class Magnoliopsida; order Lamiales; family Orobanchaceae; genus Rehmannia; species Rehmannia glutinosa. The sequence continues at coordinate 360,463 of JABTTQ020000183.1, forward strand.
ATCGAAAATTTGGTAAGGTTTATTCAACCCCCCCTTCTAAACCTTACACTTACACCCCTTGGGACCTACACAAACTTATCCCTGCGCGACCGGTCGCACACCCTTTTGAAAAACTATCCGATTGAGTTTGCGTATGACTTTTCCTTAAATTGTGGGATTAATTTCTAACAGCTATAATCTTGATTTTAATTGCAATTTTTTTGTAGATATCAGATTCCAAGAGGAGCCTATCAAGTATCAATCATCTCCTATAAATAGAGGAAGATTTGAAGCACAACAACTAGAAAGAACAATACAACACAACAAGAAATACTCAAGCAAACAATTGGTCTTATATTGTCATTATTCTTGTTGTAATTTGCCTGGCTTATCACTTTCACATTCTTGAGGTCTAGGCTATTCTTGATTACACTTGCACTCAATTGTATAATTCATTATCGAGTTGTAATCTTGAATTTTTGGGTTATCATTCAACACAAGATATCATTGTGAGTGTTCTTGTGGTAAGAACACACTTGGGTGATCTAGGTGTTAGGTGTAAGAAGATTGTGGTAATCTTCTTATTGAGGTGTTGAAGAATTTGGTATTCTTCAAGGTTGAAGATTGTGGTAATCTTCACAAGGTGCCGTTGGAGATTGTGGTAATCTTCAAGAGAGATTGTGGTAATCTCAAAGGTGGTGTTGAAGAAGAGTGTGGTGCTCTTCAAGGTGTTGGTGTAAGTTGATGTTGTATTAATTTTGGTAATTAATAAAATCTTTTTTTCTTTTTGAAATCCATCCCGGATATACTGGGGTGGTAGAGGATTAGGCCCTAGGTGGGTTGAACCTCTATAAATCGACGTGTGTTGTTTACATTCTGCACCTTCTATATTGTCTTGGCTTGTTTCATTCGAAAAAGAGGGTAAAATCGAAAAGATGGAGATAATCTATTCACCCCCCCTCTAGATTATCGTAGTTGTTTGGACTTACATATATTTCATCTATAAATTCTTATTTCAATCACTTTTAATACATATTCAAGTGTAGTTGAACATAATTATTTCTCAAATGTGACATGTCTTGAGATATATTTAAAGATTCAAATGAGGTGTGATTAGATAGTTACAAAAGCACTTCTAACATCATTATATAGTCTTTTAACATTGTTGATGTGAATTTTAGTAGTTAAATACAAGATTAAAGTAAAAAAATTCAAAAAACAACTTTCGTCGAGGGAAACCGATTAAAGTCGAGTCCCTAAACGACTGCAGTCGCTTACACTCGACCTTGGTCGTTTGGTGTATATTTTATCTATAAATTCTTATTTCAATCACTTTTAATACATATTCAAGTGTAGTTGAACATATTTATTTCTCAAATTCACCATTTAATCAAATTCATAACATTTTCATAAGGTATTATTGTTTGTGATTGCAATACGTTTACATTACCAGTGTGTTTGTGAACACTGAAACCAAATGTGACATATCTTGATATATGTTTTAAAGATTCAAATGAGGTATGATTAGATAGTTACAAAAGAACTTCTAACATCATTATATAGTCTTTTAACATTGTTGATGTGAATTCTAGTAGTTAAATACAAGATTAAAGTACAAAAAATTCAAAAACGACTTTTGTCAAGGAAAACCGACTAAAGTCGAGTCCCTAAACGACTTGAAGCGCTTACATTCGACCTTGGTCGGTTTGGTGTATATTTCATCTATAAATTCTTATTTCAATCACTTTTAATACATATTCAAGTGTAGTTGAACATATTTATTTCTCAAATTCACCATTTAATCAAATTCATAACATTTTCATAAGGTATTATTGTTTGTGATTGCAATACGTTTACATTACCAGTGTGTTTGTGAACATTGAAACCAAATGTGACATGTCTTGAGATATGTTTTAAAGATTCAAATGAGGTATGATTAGATAGTTACAAAAGCATTTCTAACATCATTATATAGTCTTTTAACATTGTTGATGTGAATTCTAGTAGTTAAATACAAGATTAAAGTACAAAAAATTCAAAAAATGACTTTCGTCGAGGAAAACCGACTAAAGTCGAGTCCCTATACGACTGCAATCGCTTACACTCGACCTTAGTCGAAATAGAAATCGACTGTAGTCATTTTCACTCGACCTTGGTCATTTGGTGTATATTTCATCTATAAATTCTTATTTCAATCACTTTTAATACATATTTCATCTGCATAATCAAATTCATAATATTTTCACAAGGTAATATTGACCAAAGTCGTTTTATAGCCGAGTCCCTATACGACTGCAGTCATTTACAAACATCATTAGCCGAATTCGACCAAAGTCGTTTTATAGCAACCAAAGTCATGAATATTCATGGACACTAACAATATTAATGCACAAATTACAATATTGCATGTGAAATCACATGTTCAAGTAAATACTGACTAAATTTATCATTATCTGTCAACCAATGGTCTTTGATCTCGACATGTAAGTCGGTTGTGCCTGGATGCCCCACACCTACAACATTTGATTCTCTTAATAAACTCCCGATTGAAGGTATTCTCGTTGTTTTACCCGATGCGTAATGGTCGGACAAGAGGTGGTAAAACATTTATATTCTTAATATTCTCAGGAATATCCCATTTTGTTTCATTAGTTGCAGGGCATTATACTATATGCATATGATGGTTTCTAAAAGTCAACAGTATAGTAATGAGAACATAAGTCATATGCTGAAAATTGTCTTTGTTTCACATCGCTATCGCATGCTCGCATGAAAAGTGATTCAATTGAAACTTTCTACATGTGCAAGTATTTTCAAAGAAAATTAACAATATGGTTCATGGTCCCGCCACTTCATCGTATACATCAATTGATCAAATGGTTGAATTGTAAATCTCTTCGCCATATCATATTGTTTGCGCATTTTTGTTCCATTGCGGGGGTTAAAACGACTTGTACAATTGTGTGCATTTTCACGTCTCTCAAAGAACCATTTTTGTAGCTTATTACCAATACTCTCAATTAACGGAGAATTGGACCTTGTCGCTCCTTCTTGAACAAGGAATTGAGCGACTCGCATTGTTCGATGTCATAATATTATAATAGTTCCCCTAAAAGTGTGACCCTGCCCATGTCTGAAAATCTGTACCATTAAGATACCTCCAACATGTCTCATCGGTACTTCTAATCTGACCCATGAAGATTCCAAATTCTTCAATAGTATAAGCCTCAGCTGCTTTCATAAAAAGTGAGGCAATATTGGTATTTTGAGTCACGGTCCTCAAGTTTCCTTTTATGTGATATATGCAATGACCATGCCGAAGCATTTCGATAGACATCTCGCATCGCATTGATGAGACTTCTATGGCAAAATGATATAACAACAAGATCTTCCCTATCACCTGTTATTTCTTTCAATTTTGAAAAAACCAATGCCATGAAGCATCATTCTCAGAATCAACAATGCCCCATGCAAGAGGATATATCTGCATATTTGCATCCTGACATGTAGCAACAATCAACATATCTCTATACTTCACAGTCAAGAATGTGCCATCTACAATAACAACTGGTCGAATTGACGAGTGAAATCCATGAATGCAAGGCCCAAATGCCAAAAAAAAGTACTTGAAATGGTTGTTGTCATCAATCTCTAAATAATACACAGTATTAGGATTAGCAATGAATAAGTTGTGGACATATGCGGGCAAATTGGCATAACTATCCTCAGGGGAACCTCGTAGGAGTTCCAGAGCAGCTTCTCTACACCTCCTTGCCTTTTGATAACTCATTTGTATACCGAAATCATGATGAACGTCGCTCATGAGATTTGATGCTCTATACGTGGTGTTGGGATTCTTCAACTTATTCATGATATGTTTTCCAATGATCTGCGTTGTTGCTTGCCTATGATCATTGTGAGTCATACTTATAGAGCAAGTATGTTCATGCATATATTTTCGAATCTCAAAAAACTCACTCTCATGGAACTTTTTTTTTTCATAAAACATCCCAATGTGGGATGGGGGATTAAGGTCACATCCCCAACCTATTTATTAAAATAGAGAAATGTTTACAAGAAAATTCAAAAGTTACATCTCAACATAATACTATCCTTCTTCCTATCCTAAAAGATGGCGGTTTAAGTTGATCAATTCGTGCAAGCCTTCTAACTTCTATAGGAGCCGAGCGTAAAACTCTTCAAAAGATTGCATGTTGCACCCCATGTTAGCAAGGAAATCTGCCACCTTGTTACCTTCACTAAAAGTGTGAGAAATTCTAAAAGAAGTTTTATACAAGTATTTTTTGATGTAAACCAAGTGATATCTACAATTCCAAGGACCTGGTAGTCTATTAGAAATGATAGAACATAAGGTCAGAGAGTCCGTTTCAATCCAGAGGTAGCCATTGTGTTGCACTTGAGTGAAAGATAAAACCATAGCCAGAGCTGCACATTCAGCTTGTAGAGGGTCACACATTTGTATCCGAGCCGCAAATGTCCATCCGATGTTTCCTGGTGATCTCTAAGGACCCCCCAACTCCTGCTACACCCATGGTATTTTTGACAGCAGCATCAATGTTCAGTTTCATCCATGGTTGCTGGGGGAGTTTCCATAAGACAGGAAGGTGGTAGTTTCTGAGTAGAGTCTTGAAGTGTAATCCATGTCCAATAGCAGTGTCATAAAATCATTTCCACATGTAAGCCTGAAAAGTTTTTGCTTTCGAAAGGAGATGAAGATGATTCTCAACTTGTCTAATGATACTGAAATGAGAGAACTTAACATTATCATGCTTGCATTGATTCCTTGCTTTCCAAATAAACCAAAGACTAAGGCATGGGATGACAAATGTAACATGTGCTCTGTGTGCAAATGGAGTGGAATTGTGCCAAAAGGAGAGGAATATATGTAAGTGCTCAGTGTGTGGAGGTGTACATCTCATCCAAGATGCAAAATGGTATCATACTTTTAAAACCTGAGCATTATGGAGAAAGAGGTGGGGGATAGTTTCAGTAGTGGGGGAATGGGGGCAACATACACATTTAGAGGCAAGAGAAATCTTCCTGTTTTGTAGCTGCTGGTCCACAGGTACTCTGCTTTGGATGAGCCTCCATAATAATATAGAAGCTGAAGGAGGTAAACACTTGTTCCACAACTTGGAAAACATGGGTAAAGGATTAATATCAGGTGATATGGAATTATAAGCAGAAGAGACAGAACATTTGCCACTATTGGACAGCTTCCACTTCATGGAATTAGCTTTTGTATCAGACAAGGGAATTTGACACAGTTTATCAGCCCACTCATGCCCAACAATGATTTGAAGTCTCTCAAGATCCCAATTACCATTAGACAAAAAGTAATTAACAGCAATGTTATCCAGACCATCTTTATTGCAGGGAATAGTATCATACTAAGGAGTATCATCATACCACACATCATGCCAAAAATCTGATAGAACCATCCCCAATATCCCAAATGATATTGTTATTCATCAAGGACCTGATCTTGCACAGTCTTTTCCAACCAAGACTATCTACAGGAGAAACAGGAGCCTTACAAATAGGCATCCCTCCAGCATACTTAGTATGCATAAAGTTAGCCCAAAGAGAGGATTTTTCTCTAAGCCTCCACCAGAGCTTCATGGTAAAAGCTGTGATAAGCTAAGAGAAAGACTTCAGGCCTAAACCCCCATTTTCAATAGGAGTACAGACTTTGATCCAAGCCACCCAATGAATTCTTTTAGAATTGGTAGTACTACCCCAGAAAAACCTAGCACAAATCTGTTCAAGTTTGTGAACAATGAATTTAGGAGGTTTAAGCACCTGAATGGGGTGGATAAGCATGGAACTAAGGGTACCTTTTATAAGATAAGAATCTCCAGGCCCAACCTCGAACTTTAGCTTGCATTTTAACAATCAGTGGGAGAAAGAGTTGACTCTGCTTGTGCCCTTTGTACAAGGGAGCACCAAGATAAGTAATAGGGAGGGATTGGTTAGAATATTGGGTAAGAGCAGAGATTCTATCAATCCTATGATGGGGAAGATTCTTATCAACCACAAAGGAACTCTTGTGCTTGTTAATAGCCTGCCCAGAAATCTCACAATAGAGGTCTAAGAAATCAATAAGACTCTCAAGAGACTTAGCACTGTCATTAGTGTTAGCCTTATTTTTAGCTTCACCGCAAGTGTACGGTGTAGTTTATAGAATAGGGTAAGCAAGGTTGTATCCACGGAGACTAATAAATTAGCGGGCTAAGTATTGAACTAAGATAGCCTTATTTTTATTTAGACGATCGAAATTGGATAATTGTCGTGGAAGTAAGGACAAGAATAACCACAAAAACACAAGATGAAAATAAATATGGAATTATCAAGGGAATGAAATGGATTCCTGGGTTATGGTTTCAATTAATATTCCTCTTGTTTTACGATTTAATGAAAACCAAAGTTATTATCAATACACCTATAAGACGATCACAACGGTATTTTATCCTCCCTCTCGAGATGTATATAAAGTGTAGATTGAAATATCTATGCTAGCATCTCTACTCAAAATAAGATACACAACTCCCAAATGCACAAAAGATCAAATATCCTCACAAATATTCACAAACCTCTCGATTATGCAAATATTCATGTCAAGTACTCAAGATCTAATATTGAAACTCATCTCTCGAATTATGAATCAATATATCAAACATGATAAATCATTGGCCAAATGATAAAACAAGAATAAGAACAAAGTACTCAAATAGGCTTCAAGACAATAACTTCAACTAAGATTAAAACATTCAACAAGAGTTCAATTAATCTACTTCAAAACCCGAAATCACAAGATATTTAGCTACTCATTACAAATAAACAACTCATATACCAATTGTTCATATTCATAAGAAGCTAAAATGAAAGATTAAAGCACAAAGAATGAGAAAACTTAGGGAAATGGATAATCTCTCGATTAATCTTCAATTCTCAAGCTTCGATTCGACCTGATTCTTCCCTTGATTCTTCCTTGATGAAATTGATGTGTTTCTTGTGTTCTTGGGTGTATTTCCAGCCTTTCCTCCTCCTCGGTGTGCGCCCCAAAAGTGGTATTTATACCCTTTTAGAAGCCTAGGTCAATTTCTTTGTCATTTTTGGAGTTTTTCGCAAGAACGCACGGGTCGTGCGCCACGCACGGGCTACCCATGCTCAAACCGTAGGAAAATCAATTCTCAGCGACCCACGCACGGTTCGTGCGGCCCACGCATGGGTTACCCGTGCTCGAAGCCGTAGGCATGCTCAAAACTTTCATGTGCCTTCAAGTGCGACGGGTTACCCACAAGCGTCGACGCACGGCCCGTGCGCCACCCAAACGTCCGAATTTGCTTGCGGTGTCTTCATAAGAGTTGTAGCCCTCTCTTAGCTTTCCATAGCCACTTGAATCAGCTCAATATCAATTTAGTAGATAGAGTTATCGCCAAAATACTAAACCCCGATCTTTGGAAATTCCAGGACGTATTTGGATGTTTCTTGAGATTAATCCCCCGTTGTTTGCTCATCCATGCTTCTTTTTGACACACGACTCATTATTATGACTCTAGACTCAATATAGTTGGCTTCCAATTGGGTGTAATCGCTCGATTCTTGATGATTCTAGACCACAATGCTTGTATTTGTCACAAAATCACTCCAAATATCGTTAAATTCCTACAAAACAAGCAAAGTGTAATATCTTTTCCACAAAGAGCGAATATATACAATTTCATACGTGTTATTGCATGTTTATAAACAATTATAGCCATAAATATGCCCTAAAATACATGCAAAACTCACACTCAACAAACCCCCAAACTTAAACTGTTGGTCGTCCCGGTCAACGCTTTTAAAAACTAGACAAAACATGATTGGGAGTAATGAAAAGTAGAACGCACAATAACTCCATAAAATTCGCATTGTTTATCGTAGGTGTCAAGTAACGAATCAACCAAGCCTCAAACATCTAACATAGAGCACACATCAAAGAAACCATGGTAAATGTTAAGAATTACGCCTCACAAAGATCAAGTGTATACTCTCATCTCAAATAAATATAGGATGTGTTTACGCTCAATTCAATTCAATGTTGAAGAATTACCATAGGCTTGCAAATCGTCTCATATCTCTGCCACTAGAATGTATGCAATTTGTGAATCAAAAAGGACTTCTCTCTTTGGTTGTAATGAAGGCTCTTTGGTTAGGGTAGGAAAATATAGATAGAGTGACTCAAACTCGAGCGTATAGACCGGTGAGCATATAAATCATCTACGTTAAAGCTTAATATGCTACCCAAATCATCTCTCATTTTCACCAACTCTTCTTATCTCCATCCCCTTTTTCTTTTGTAAACATTATCACCTCACATACAATTCCTAGCCTCCAAGTTCATTCAATGAAAACTCACATCATAAAGTCATTTTTTTCTCGACTCTTTTATGAATTTTCAACCTTTCTTTTCTCCTCATTTTTTTTTTTTTTTTTTTGTTCCCATCAACCAATTTTGCACAATTATCCAACTTTTCAATTCCAACCCATTCAACCTCATTCAATCCCTCTCTACTCAATGCTATACGCTCAAGTGTAGGGTAACAAATATATCAAGTTAAGGCTTGAATTGTTGCTATCAAGAAATTAGGCAATAGGCTCAAGTTGGCTAACTAGGATTTCAATATCATCTTAGGTAAGCAAAAGGCTTGAAGGGCTAACAAAAATGGCCTTTGATCATTTTCACATTCGCATACAACATGTGACCTTGACAGATATGCAGAGCAAGTTCTAGAATTCTAACAACATGAATGATACACTCAAATCAATCAACAAGACGCATATGATGAAAACAAGAAAGGCTCAAAAGCTCACAGCTTGCAAATACGTAATTCAAAGCATCAAACCATGTTCTCAATATCCACATGCTCAATATCATCTATTAATGGTTCAATCAACTCATGCTCAACACCCAATCCAAACAATACAAAATTTTCAAAATCAAGCACAAGTTACAATCAAGAGATCAACTCACTCCCTACAATCTATGAAAGCAATAAACGTGTTAAACCAATAAACGTGTTTCTAATGCAAATGCAACCTAAAATGCTCTACATGCAACTATATGAAAACACACAAAATTAATGCAAATTTTTTTTATCCACACATTTCATATCAAAATAACTATTTCTCCCCCAAACTTAAATGAAATTATATCGCACGTAAGAGAAGATAGAATTTCAATATAAAACTGTGTGGATTTACCTGATTCACTGTGCGAGTGGTGGTGGATAATGGCCCGCCTTGACATCTCCTCCTATCGCTAGGACTACTTCTTTCAACCATCACTTCATGTTTTGTACCTTAATATTGTCTTAGCTAAAGGACGCATGGGTCGTGCGCCTTGCGCACGGGCTGCCCGTGCTTCATGCCGAAGCCACATTATTCCTCCCTCCAGGCACGCATGGGCATGTGCCTAGCGCACGGGTCACCCGTGCGTGATGTCGTACAACAACACTCAGTTTTTTTTTACAAAAATAAAACAAACAAAAACAAAAATCACATCACAAACCGTTGGGTTTCCTCCCAACAAGCGCTATATTTAACGTCTTTAGCTTGACGCCTATTAATTTTGATTCGTACCACCTTTGAATGCATATATTAGCTACTTTGGATCGTGGTCAAGAACCGTTTTTCCAATGTTTGCATCTAGTAATGCATAATTGGGATTTCCAAGCAAGTATTGGAGTCCTGATGTTGGAACACTTGGATTTGAATTATGCTCATGTTGTTCGTGCGCGTATGTACCACTGAGTGTTCGTTTCGTTGTGGGATAGCTTTCTTATGATATCACACACGCACCGACCGGGCATCCACGCACTGCTCATGTGTTCATTGTCCCGCATTCCGCTCCTTTTCGACACCACACACGGCCGAAAGTGCATGACATACTGATCCATGTTTGGTTCTCAACTTTCTTGCTTTTGTAGGATCTTCGGCTCCTCGTATTCGCATACACTCTTTTGATGAATGGCACTACATTGTTCCTTTGAGTTGGTTTCAGTGGTGCTTGAAAATTGACCCTTTGATATTGTCCACCAACAATTGTAACTAATTCGCCCACTGGGGTTTTTGAGATTTTTTATCGAATCGCCATCTCTGTGTCATTTGTAGCTCTATTTTATCCACCCTTGCGTCTTGCCTTGCGAAGCAGCTCCTAGTTTCACTCATGAATACATTGGATTAATTTATGAATGAGGTGAGGGCTTCTTCTAAAGATGGCTTATTTGCGTCATCGCGAGTAAACCGGTCCCTCGACTCGCTCCTAAACAAACTTATTTGCATCCTTAACAAGGTGAGGGCTTCTTCTAAAGATGGTTTTGCCTCTGCATTTGTAAACCCATTCATTACATTGGAGCTTGATGGTGGTGGAATCATATTCTCCGTGCTAGTATATGAAAAATCTTCGTAATTCCCCCAATCTGGGTAATAGCACATAGGAGTAGGATTATTCCAACAACTGTAAGAATTCCAGTTATTGAAATCCATTCGAGCGGGTGCACCTATACCAATTCAAGGAAACAAATCAAAATATTGTAAAAGTAGAATTTACAAAAGAAAAATGAAATAAAATAAAAAATCTAAATTAAAAATAATTCTATCTATCGCAATATTAGCACCAAAAATTATATTAGTCCAAAGAACGGCGCCAAAAAAACTTGTTCGCCTTTATTTTTAGCTTCACCGCAAAGTACGGTGTAGTTTATAGAATAGGGTAAGCAAGGTCGTATCCACGGAGACTAATAAATTAGTGCGCTAAGTATTGAACTAAGATAGCCTTATTTTTATTTAGACGATCGAAATTGGATAATTGTTGTGGAAGTAAAGACAAGAATAACCACAAAAACACAAGATGAAAATAAATATGGAATTATCAAGGGAATGAAATAGATTCTCGGGTTATGGTTTCAATTAGTATTCCTCTTGTTTTACAATTTAATGAAAACCAAAGTTATTATCAATACACCTATAAGACGATCACAGCGGTATTTTATCCTCCCTCTCGAGATGTATATAAAGTGTAGATTGAAATATCTATGCTAGCATCTCTACTCAACATAAGATACACAACTCCCAAATGCACAAAAGATCAAATATCCTCACAAATATTCACAAACCTCTCGATTATGCAAATATTCATGTCAAGTACTCAAGATCTAATATTGAAACTCATCTCTCGAATTATGAATCAATATATCAAACATGATAAATCATTGGCCAAATGATAAAACAAGAATAAGAACAAAGTACTCAAATAGGCTTCAAGACAATAACTTCAACTAAGATTAAAACATTCAACAAGAGTTCAATTAATCTACTTCCAAAACCCGGAAATCACAATATGTTTAGCTACTCATTACAAATAAACAACTCATATACCAATTGTTCATATTCATAAGAAGCTAAAATGAAAGATTAAAGCACAAAGAATGAGAAAACTTAGGGAAATGGATAATCTCTCGATTAATCTTCAATCCTCGACTCGATTCAACCCGATTCTTCCTTGATTCTTCCTTGATGAAATTGATGTGTTTCTTGTATTCTTGGGTGTATTTCCAGCCCTTTCCTCCTTTGGTGTGCGCCCAAAAAAGTGGTATTTATACCCTTTTAGAAGCCTAGGTCAATTTTTGTCATTTTTGGAGTTTTTCGCAAGAACGCACGGAACGGCGCCACGCACGGCTACCCATGCTCAAATCCGTAGGAAAATCAATTCTCGACCCGACCGCGACGGTTCGTGCGTCCACGCATGGGTTACCCGTGCCTCGGCCGTAGGCATGCTCAAAACTTTCATGTGCCTTCAAAAGTGCGCACGGGTTACCCGTGCGTCGACGCACGGCCCGTGCGCCACCCAAACGTCCGAATTTGCTTGCGGTGTCTTCATAAGAGTTGTAGCCCTCTCTCTTAGCTTTCCATAGCCACTTGAATCAACTCAATATCAATTTAGTAGATAGAGTTATCGCCAAAATACTAAACCCTGCCAGTGCTGGAAATTCCAGACGTATTTGGATGTTTCTTGAGATTAATCCCCTCGTTGTTTGCTCATCCATGCTTCTTTTGACACACGACTCATTATTATGACTCTAGACTCAATATAGTTGGCTTCCAATTGGGTGTAATCGCTCGATTCTTGATGATTCTAGACCACAATGCTTGTATTTGTCACAAAATCACTCCAAATATCGTTAAATTCCTACAAAACAAGCAAAGTGTAATACCTTTTCCACAAAGAGTGAATATATACCATTTCCTACGCGTTATTGCATGTTTATAAACAATTATAGCCATAAATATGCCCTAAAATACATGCAAAACTCACACTCAACAATTAGAGAGAAAATCATGATGTCATCTGCGTATGACAAATGAGAAATGGGAATACCCCGTGAGTAATAGTACATATCGGGGATGATCTTTGAAACAAAAAGTCCAGGCAAGAGGAAAGAAATTCAGCTGCTAATATGAAAAGAGAGGGGGTCACCTTGCCTAAGACCTTTCTCAGATTTAAAAAAGCCACAAGAATAACCATTCACAAGGACAAAAAACCAACAGTTAGATATAACATTATGAATCAAGTTCAACCACATAGCAGGAAAGCCCATGCAATTTAACATCCATCTCAAAAAAGGCCATTGGACTATATATCATAAGCCTTAGCCATATCAAGCTTAAAAACAACATTCCGGGTTCATGCGGCGTAAATAGAGTGGATGAGCTCTTGTACAAGATAATGTTGTCACAAATATGTATATTCTTAAGAAAATCACTTTGACTGGGGGAAATGAGAGAAGGAAGAACATCAGCAAGCCTGTAGTTAAGGATTTTAGTCAGAATCTTGTTGGACACATTGCACAGACTAATAGGTCTGTACTCACTCCAGCTAGAAGGATAGCTTTTTTGGGGATCAAAACAAGGGTTGTGGAAGTATAGCACTTAGGAAGAGGACTCCCTCTGAAGAAATCATGAACAACAGAGATGAGATCATCTTTAATAATGTGCCAACAATTTTGGTAAAAATGGCTAGAAAAGCCATCCGAGCCAGCAGAGCTATTGGGACTAATGTTAAAAACAACCCGCTTAACCTCCTTTGGGAGAAAAGAGCTTGTCTAAATCCACTGAGGCAGGGAACTTTATTGCAAGCAAACGCCATTTGCAGTTCTCGTCAATGCATACAACTGTGTATACCTCTTTATTCGATTTTGTAACCTTGAATTCAAAATTATGCTTCAGCGCGAGAAAGTGTATGGCTTCCCAAGTTTTTTTGGTCAATACTCGGCCGGTTGCAAATCACCATCGCCTATCACATGCGATGTCGCTAACCAAGAAGTAATAAGATGCTCACTCGTGAATGTGTTTTCTTCTCTATAGCGTTGTGCACTCGGCTCTTTCAATGTAGCATCATTACCCGAGTCGATTTCTCGAATAATCTGCAACTCATTCCAATTAACAAGTTGGTTGTTATCATTTTCTTCTTGTTGCATGTCGAAAAAATTGACTAGATTGTCCCCTATTGGTTGTTGGTAATTGTTTGATTCATAATCATTTGCTTGCCCAATCGGATCCTTTCTCACAAGTGTTACATAAATTGGAGAAAGTCGACCTTCGTATTGACACCTAAAAACCACTTCAAACGCCTATCACAATTAATATGAACGGAACTTTATCACAAACCGGGCAAGAAATCTCATCTCAATATCATGCAATGATGAATCGACATTGCAAAGGTTTCAAATTGAGAATATAATTCTTCATATGACATATCAGAGGACCGAAAGACCTTCTACCCCACCACTCTCATTATTGTTGCTCTTCCACACCCATTTGTCATCTTCGTTGACAAGCTCGCCAAAATAAAATACGATTACCCAAAAAAGGTGAAGTCATATCTCGTAATTCAAATCAAAGAAAGAAATTAAGAATACGGTCGTATCAATAAACAACACAATTCAACATGTAACAAAAAAAAAATAAAAAAGACCACAATTAAACACATAACATCTCAAAGAACACACTTAAACACATAAAATCAACAAACAATACAATTCAACAAATAAAATAAAAATGACCCAAGTTCGAGTAAATTCGTTTATTGTCAAAACGACCAAATTCGATCGATGGTTTAACGTAGTCGTTTATTGGAGAAATTTTATTAAGCAATTATGTGTTTGGTTTTTCTTCGTAGTGAAAATCAAAGTACCACTTCAACACATAAAATCAACAAACAATACAATTCAACAAATAAAAAAAAACGACCCAAGTTCGACTAAAGTCGTTTATTGTCGAAAACGACCAAATTCGATCGATGTGACTATAGTCGTTTATCGCGAATTTTTTTTCCAAAGAATCCGAGTTCAACTTTTCTCCATAGGGGAAAATCAAAATATCTAACCAATATGGTAATGTGTAATAAATAGATGTTTCTTACCTCCAAATATCAACAATATACTTTGGGGGATACTTTGGGAGAAATCCAGAAACCTAGCAACACCTTAGCTTGAAGAAGAAGAATAATGGAGGAAATGGGTGGAATGAGGTTTAGGTCAATTTCAGTAAAAAAAGAATGAGGGCAATTTTGTACTTTTAAGATATTAAAAAAAAGGTATTTAAGACATTTTATATTAAAAAGGCCATAATTGTACATCTTCTATAAGTTGGACTAAATTTGTTCTTTGATCACTTAAAAAGGCCATCCATGGATTTCCCCCTAATACTTTTCAGAAGAAAAACTAATATTTTTTTCAGGAAATTACTAATACTATGACTGCACATATATTACAAAATGCCACCGGTCCCAGGATATTGCGAAAATACCACCGGTCCCAAAATATTACAAAACCGCCACTGGGTTTGGGGTTTGGATCCGTCTGACGGATTTTGACCTGTTAGACCGTCTAACAAGAGTTTTTGCCATACTTATTTTACTATTTTTAAATCAAATCAACTTTTATCATTATTTTTTCATCTCACATCCAATCACACTCCCAAAATTCATTTTTTTTTTCTTTCAATTTTTTTTACCACTATTCTCTAAGAAAATAAAAATATTCAAATTAACATATTCAATCGCCCCCTAAGTCTTCTATGATCATAGTTAAAGGTCCAAATGTTGACATCTGACGTCTCAGCACTACACCAAAGAAGAAAACATATAGTTAGGGAGTGCAAATTTTATTCCCAATGATGCAGCTACTATGTTCAGAGCCATGCTCTCCTCCACAGGCATGTATAGATTTAGCACCCACCGCACACCAACCCTACCGCCACCGCTGAAAATCCACCGCCACCGCTTCTCTTCCGCCACTTCCATCGACTACCCACCACTCCACCACCATCACTCTCAGTGGTCCGGCCTCCACCACTGGCGACGCAGCCCACTCAACCACGACCGCTACTGGGGGCCCAATGGCCCAATTCAGGAGCCGAATGAACTTAAATCCAGCCCACCTTCTCCTCCCGTGTTCAGCTCTTGCTCTTCGTTGGCAGAAATGGGTGGTGTTGTTCTCTCCACTGCGGATCCCCTCACAAAAGCTATGCTTTCCCATTTGGCCTATTCGAAATGGCGCCAAGAGGGTTTGCCTGTTGGTGTTTCTGATGCCCCTTCTTCACCTGCTCGCCCTGTGAAACCCCAGCTGGTATTGTTTCTATTATTTTGATATTTTGATTATTGAAATCATTTACTTCGTGCACTGTTCTGGAAAATTTGTATGTTTTTCTTTATCATTTTTAGATAACTTGCTGCAGATTGTTCGATATTATTAAGCTTGTATAGTGACTCGTGTTTCTAATCTTTAGGAATTTATTGATTTCTATTGGTTATTCAATTTTGTAGAATATTTTAGTTCACTATTCATAAACGGAAAGGAAGCTGCGGACGCGGAAAGAATAGGAAAGACTGGAGGAGGGCTGCAGCATGAGGCTCAGGCACTGAAAAGAAACTTTAGGCAGTCAGGAAGCGAAGACTTTGGGCAGGAAGGAGCAGGAAGAAGAAGCTAGCTTGTTTGTGGCAGGCGCGACCATGAAGGAAGAAGAAAAGTTGCAACAACTTTCTTGCCTCATTGTTTGCAACTTCTCTTTGTTCAGGGCAGGGAATTCATAGAATGGACATGACTTTCTGTAATGGCATCTGTTTGCTGGAGAGTCTGTGGGAAAATGACCGTTTTCTTTGGAAAATTTGCCGGTGCACTGCTGGTGATGAAAAGCCATGTGCTGGATACAGAAAGAACAGACTGAGGCCTGATGCTGAAACTTGCATTTGTGGGCGCAATGGAGGAAGAAGCAGGAAAAAGCGTGGGAAGAAGACATCATGGGCGGTGGAGCATATTGACGAATGGAAAAGGCTGGGAAAGGTGGCGAAAAAGAACGCAAAGATGCATGCCAGTTTCTGCTGAGCCAGCATTATTTGTGGGCAATATTTCTTCCACCACACAACTGGGCGTGCACTCTTATGGTGATAGTTGAGTAAATGCACATTCAAATATATATTTCTGCTGGAGAGAAAGGACCTATTTAAGGCAGAAATGTTCAGGGTTTGTGAGTTTTGATGAGAGGAAAGAAGTGATTGCTGGCGGAGGAAGGAAAATGAAATGAACAAATGCTAGCACCAGCTTCGCTCTAGCCAGAGTCACTCTCGGGCGTGGGCTAACAACGCAGTGCGCAGAAGAATCAAGCGCAAGTGTAGCGGCGTAACGCGATTATCAATATCGTGTGAGTCCCTGGATCATGGGCGGATGAGTAGCTATTCACAGTTTGCCATCAGTGATTCAACTGGGCACCAAGTGAGTGCTGCAGTCTTCTGAGCCTGGGTAGAAGCAGGTAGAGTGAAGAAGGAACAAAGGAGAACTGGTTCAGTCCAGTTTTTGAAGCTGTTTGTTATCAGCAGCCATAGAAGCTGAATGATGGCGCCTTGACATTTGGCGAGAGAGCCTTTAATTGAGCACTGGAAAAGGCGTGGAAAGATGGCGGGCGGCAGCGCAACCAGATATGGCGTGGCGTTTGAGGAAGTGGAAAGGACGGAGCCAGGGCAGGGTGCAAAGGAAAAGCAGAAAGGAAAGACGTCGGGGCGACTGAACAGGAAGAGGAAGAAAGCCGCTGAGGGTGGAAGGGAAAGGACATAACGGTGAAAGGAGTGATGTTGCCTTTGATTAAAAGCTAGGAAGCGCCAGCAACAAAGGCAGCTGAAGGTGAGTAAATATGAAAGACACGTAACGGTGTGTGATGGGCGAGTTCCAGTTCCATAACAGCAGGAAGACCGTGCTGTGAAGAACTGATGAATCATGGCGTATGGAATCTTGATCTCGGATGATGACGAGACGATGACACAGTGGGCGAAATGGCGATGTATCATGCAGATGATGTGGTTTGTGGCTCTGACAGAGGGATGCCTTCAGGTGTATGAATATGCAGGTGACGAGTGATGCATTCTTTAGCAAGATGAATAATGTTGTGAGCGGTGGACATCATTGCGTGGGCGATGGGTGCAGGGCGTGGATGAAATGAAATAGCAGCGATGTGCGATGAATTTAAATGAATGCGGTTGTGGAATGGACGTGATGTATGATGGGTGGATGCAGGTGCATCAATGCCATGATGATGCTCGGTGTATCGTATGGGTGATGAGCTGCAGGTGGCGTATGGGTCGGTGTCGCTGAAATATCAACATGCCTCAATTGTCATGGTGGGAGGAAAAGGGCTGATCATTTGAAGGGCTGGGGCAGGGAAGAAACGTTGGTCAGCAGACGATGTGGAAGAGAAGGAAGGCGGGGCTGTGGCTGAGCTTTGCTGAGCACTGAAGGAAGGAGAGGTGGAAGAACTACACCAGTGAAGGAAGTAACACAGCAGAAGTCAAACAAACAGTTTCAAATAATATAGCTGTTTTATTCATCTGAGTGGAAGGGACAGGATCAGGCACAAAGAAAGGACAGGCGGCTTGCAGCAGGAGGCTGTCTGAGGCAGCTCTGTAAACGCGAAAGGAAGAAAAACTCACGACAGTTTAAGCAGCAGCATGGAACAGAAAGGAAGTGTGCAGCAGAGGTGAGAAGTAAATCTGTAGGCCAAAGCATTTAGCGGGCGGACAAGAAGAAAGGGCGCAGGGCGAAGCAGAAAGGACGCAGAAGTGCAAGAAGACGTATCTCAAACTATTCGTGATGCACGTTCTATCTGAAAGATCGTGAAAAACAGATTTGAACGTGATGATATCGTGGGGATGTGATGTTGTGTTGCAGAAGAGGAACGATATGACGCATCGTTGCTTTG
This sequence comes from Rehmannia glutinosa, assembly GCA_016081115.2. Taxonomy (NCBI): domain Eukaryota; kingdom Viridiplantae; phylum Streptophyta; class Magnoliopsida; order Lamiales; family Orobanchaceae; genus Rehmannia; species Rehmannia glutinosa. The sequence continues at coordinate 378,754 of JABTTQ020000183.1, forward strand.
TGTGCTGGCGTGTGGAGGTTCATATACTTTAAAACATCAGGCAGGGTGGAAATAAGTGTTCAAATAACAAATGTTTGATGGATGTGTGGCAGTGGATGTAATGTGTACAAGCGCGTGCAGCATGCTGTGATCAGTGATGCCAGCGTGCGCGCGTGCATGTGGTGTGCAGTAGGTGTGCTGGCGCAGTGACATGATGTAACGATGGACCATTGTTAACTTATAAGCCTTTGTATATTGTACACAATTAAGTGTATTCATTTAAAAGCTGGAACATGTAGAATTTGATTGTAAACAATGAATTTACACATATATTTATGATCCTCTTTTTATAATTTCCTATGCCAGTACCCAACTTCTCCTAGTTTAGGTGTGGGCATGGGCTCTGAGGCAGGAAGACCGATTTACGAAAATGGCATATGAAACCTGGACAACTCTTGTTTAGATAAATTTGCAAGCGTATTTAAAGGTTGCTTAAACAACGCTGCTGAACTGTTCGCTGAATGAAGCGAAGAACAGCACATTTGTCTTAATGCGGGCAGGAAGAACTGTTGGCGCCAAGCAGACGGAAAAACACTGAAGCAGAACTGCTGACTTTGGAAGAAAGAAAGTGATCTGTTGAAAGGCGACATTTGTTCATTATGGTAAAGGACAAGGCAGGGTGTGCATTCACTGGGCACGGAGACAGGAGGATATATGAACACCATGACTCCGCCCGGCTGGATGGAAGGCAGAACATGAAAGGAGGCTGGAAAGGGCAGCTATAGATGAACGTGTTTTCAACAATGCTGTTTCTTTGTGTTGCTCTGCCTCTAAGCACAAAAAACCTTAGTTGGACACACCAATTGCAACATCACGATATCACCAGTTCTTTACCATTCCCGCGGTGCAAAGTTTATGCCAAGTTTCAGATCAGTGAGTGGTGATAAGAAGGTGGAGAACAACGTAGGGAAAGATGGGCAGGAGTGAGATGTGCATCATGCATATAGATATAGATATAGGTGACATGTATGGATGTGAGGCGTGAAGCAGGCGCGGATGGCGATGTGGCGCAGATGCGCATTGTTAAGTGCGACGAGGTGAAGCGCTGAACAAAGGATGTCTTGCGTATAGATGTGCTGTGGAACGCCTAGTTGTGGATATTATCAATGCGGGATAGATCTTCCAGACGGTTTGCCAATATTGATTGGCCGAGGCAATATCAAGAACGGCGCGTTAACATCGCGGACATGCCAGCAGAGTATGGCGCCAGACGCTCGTAATCTGCAAAGGCGAGCGGCGATCAGTCTGTCAACGCGAACGCGGCGATATTAATCAGTGCGGGCTGGACATGTCGTGAAGCTGTAACGCTGAAAATAGCAGCCAGATCAGCGGCGTGGTGAAATCAATAATGAGCTGATTGCGAGTTTCATGAGCGTGTGCATAACCAAGCGATAATAAATTCAACAGCGTATTGGGATATGGGTGGATATTCTTGCTGTAACAAGCTGAAAGCAGTGCAACCACTATTGCACGCTGGGCCACGCCTGCCTGGTGGCAGGACAGGGAGAAGCAGGCGAAGGCGACTGGCAGCTTTGCTGAAGCTTCTGCAGGCGACAGGCGAGGGCGCTCTGGGCAGGAAGACAGGCAGGGCAGCAGCAGCCTGTATGCATGCACTGAAAAATGCATGCGGCGGGAAGGAAGCTGCTGCCTTCTCCGAAAGCAGAAAAGGCGAAAGGTGCTTAAGCTTTCAGGAAGCCACTTTTTGAAGCGAAGAAGAGACTCACTGCCTAAGTCAAATATACAAACATGCGACATATGTGATAAATGATAGCGGAAGATCTTGCGCCGGCACTATGCTGTGTGAAAAGCGATTGCCTTTGATGAAATCGCGCTCCACCTTTAACGTGTTATTTTGCTGTGCCTTTGAGCGATGCTCCTTCGGCTGAAAATGAAGACGCTGCTGCTGCTGACATGCTCAGCTCTTTGAAGCCACAGTCGCTGAAAGCAGATAAAGGCGCGGCCTTCCAGCGGGGAGGACGGAAGGGAAAGACCAGGGCCATGGCCTCGGTGATACTGAGGACGCTGCTGAGGAAAATAGAAAAGGAGTGTGAGAAAGGAAGAAAGGAGCGCACTGCTGGGTGGCAGGGCCTCCAGCTCACTTTGGGAACAACAAACAGGCAGGCTGAACTCTCTGCTGACAGTCTTAAAGATGGAAAGAAGTAATATTGCTTTGATCCTTTGCTGGAGCTTGGGATTTCAGACTGGGCTCTTTGCATTCCGCTGTTACCATCTTGGCAGCATACTAAGAAAGAGTACTCAGGCTGAGTAAAAACTGAGACATCATTGACAACCAGTTTTGCTGCTTATGGTTGTATGGGCAGGAAGGACACAAGAAATCAGAGAAGTTGTATTTGAAAGACGTTTAGGACGATCTTTAGGGTATGTTTGAAAAGCGTCAGAGATGGGCGCGATTTAAAGGAAGGAAGGCATTTTGAAGAAAGAATATGGCAGCCATGACTGAGGAAAAGCCAAACGAAAGACTTTATCCAGGTAGGAAGAGCGCGAAACTTTGATTTATTCCACAGGGAAGACTAAACTGGACGAAAAGAACGTTTGTCACTATTAGGCTGAAAGAATGAGCTGGAAGGGACGAAATGTATGGGCGCAAAACTAAGCAAAAGTGCTGTCCAGACATGTAGGAAAAGTGAGCAGAAGAAGAAAACGCAAAAACTGATGAAAGGAGAGAAACAGTGAAATAACTGCAGGAATGTTTGGGTGGGCAGCTAGGACATAGCCAGCACAATGAAAGGAAGAAGGAGAAGAGACAAAAATAACCTTTTTGCCTTATTTGCGGGAGGTATAAATAGTAGAAAAAGAGGACGGGCATCTGTGGGAGTGAGTATAAGCTATGGGAAGAACGGGGGCAAAGCGCAGTAATTAACCAGTTTCGAGCGATGGAGCTGCATATCATGGCGCAGGAAGAAGACTGGTTGGCGGTGTATGTTCTGAGTTGAAGCCGGGCTGCGGCGCATTAGCGATTACTCTCAAAGGAAAAGTGTTGCTGTTTAAATAGCGATGATGACGACAGAGAAGCACTGAAAAAGGCGCGTGAAGTAGACTGAAAATACTGTATAAAATCTTGAAAAATGCATTTCAGGCGCTTTGCTAAACGTTTGCGATCTTATCAGACTTTAAAGGCAGGAGGAAGCACTTTGCCATGCTGGTGGGCAAAGCAGTCTGTGGCGGAAGAAAGACATGCTGGAGAAAGGACAGCATGAGAATAGGATTTGCAGAAGAGCATTTGCTGCTCTCAGTGGAAACATCAATTTTTTTTGAAAAAAGTTGATCGTATAACAAATAAATTAAAAAGTGTCTGTAGCATGCATATGAGAAGCTAAGTAGAGTAATTAAGAGCATCTCTAACATTGTTCTATATTGGCGCCCAATGCCAATTCAGTCACTCAACATTGCGCCGGAACATGGCGCTATTACGATATTTAACTCGTTACCCACGCTAATAGTATGCGATTTATCACATTATTTATTTCTTTATTTTATTTTTTATTTAATTTATTATGTGTTTATCTTAACTTTAAATACTATTTATTGATTTTATATTTGAGTTAATCTAATAAAAAAATAATACTAAAATTATTTCAAATATATGTGATATTTTTAAGTAATATAATAAATAATTTTATGAATTGTTATTTTAATTTTGCATTAATTTCATTAAATTTAACATTTTTAATTTATTTAATTTTAAAATAAAATATTTAATAAATATTATATTAAATAAAGTTACTTATGTTCTATTTTTATCAATTATAATGTAATAAAAATCAATATTAAATTTAAAGAATCTTATAGAATATTCATTTTAGTGCGAGAAATAATCTATTTATTTGGAGATGAAATGCGATTCTAGACTAAAAGTAGTGCATAATACGGATCAAAGTAGTGCAAACCTATTGAAGATGGTCTAAGGAAATATGAAACAAAAAAACACGGGTTTTAGTAACATTATTGAGTTTATTATATTTATTTTTTGGGGATATCTTAATTTTTGCGGATTTTGTCATGTATTTTATTTATTCACCCAATTAAGTCAATTTTTTTTATTTTTTGAAATTTAGGATTTGAATTGTATTATTTGGATTTTCTAATTATTATATTCTTCGAGTGTTCTAATAGGCATTTTTCTAGACTATCTCGATGCATATATGGTATGGTTTACAAAAATATTTTTAGTAATTGCAAAAAGCTAGAAATTTTTAATAAATAATTAAAATATAAAGATAACTTAATTTTGATTATAAATCTAAGGATTAAACAATTGAAAAATAAATTATTATAAAAGCGAAAAAACCTCTTTAAATATATAATATTTGGTTGCTAGCAAATTTTGTGAATGTAGGTTATATCTGTTTATAGAGAATATTTATACTGTTAAGTAAAAGTTTGAAAAGAGTTTTAATTGTCAATACTAAATATTTTATATATTATATTTTATATACAATCAATAATAAAAGTCCTTTCAAATTCAAATACTTTTTTAGGGTTTAGAAAAAATTGTAAAATTATTAAATGAATTAAAAAATCATAATTTATGTTTAACAAAATAATTTTAGGGAAAAATGAAACATTTTAAAAATAAAAACTATTCTATTTATATATAGACACAAATAAATAAAATATCAAAGTGACAAATAGAGGAAATTACACTTTTGGTCCCATAAGAAAAGGGTCAAAGCGAGTTAGTCCCATAATTTGTATTTTTAGTCAAAATGATATTTTATAGCACATTTAGTCACATATGATCCAAAAGTTGTAATTTTAATCCCAAAATTAACGAAAATTTAGCCCGACCGTTAACACTATTACGGGATCAAAAGTGCTTTATCAAAAATTAATTAAAAAAATATTTGAACAATCTTAAAAATTGTCAAACAATTTTGAAAATTATTTCAATAAATTTTAAAATTATTTGCAATTTATTAAAAATCTGAAAATTATTTTAAAATCTGAAAATTAATATATAAAGAATTTAATAATTTGTTTTTAAAAACAAAAAAAAATCGAAATTATTTTAAAATCCAAAAATTACAAAAAGTGAATATGAAAATTGTTAAAAAACCAATACACTGTTTTAGTGTTTAAAAAAATCGAAATTTATTTAAAATATTTTTAAAATTCTAAAATAAAAAGTTGTTTTTAAAACTGAAGGATGTTTTAAAATTATGAAATTTTCTTTAAAAAACTAAAAGTTGTGTTAAAATCTGAGAATTACTTCAAATAGTAAAATGAATTCAATATAAAATTAAAAATCTGAAAAATAATTTAAAATATGGAAATTTATCAAAATCTGAAAAATGGATTAAAAACTAAAAACTATTGAACAGTTTTGAAAAAAATCCAAAATCTGAATTTTTTTATAAACTCAAAATGGTAAAAACATAGAACTTTTTACAAAACAAAAAATATTTTAAAAAAATCTAAAATTGAAAGAAAATACTGAAATTTGTTTAAAAGTCTTAAAATTGTCCCAAAACCGGTATATTAAAATATGACTATTTTAGAAAATCCAGAATTTCATAAAACAATTTTCAAAATTTTAAAAACAGTTTTGAGTTTTTATTTTGGAATTAAAATATTTTTAAATATTTTAAATAAATGTAATTTTTTAAAAATGATTTATAGTTTTTCAACAATTTCATATTTTATTTTTGTAATTTGGAGAAAACAATTTCGATTTTTATTACTTTTTTAGTTTTTAAACAAATTATCAGATTTTATATATTTTAACTTTTAGATTTTTCAATAATTTTGGATTTTTTTATAATTTTTTTAATAAATTGAAAATAATTTTAAGTTTTACTGAAGCAATTTTTCAGATTTATTAGACAATTTTTCAGATTTTTCAAAAAAAATATTTATTGATTAATTTTGAGATAAATGCACTTTTTTGGTCCCGTAAGAATTGTGTTATGGTCAGTTAAGTTTCCGTTAGTTTTGAGACTAAAATTGCAACTTTATGAATTGTATGAGATTAAATGTGCTAAAATAAATCTATTAGGACCAAAAATGCAAACATGGACTAAAAGTATTTGATCCATTTTCTTATGGGACCGGAGTGCAATTTTCTCCAGACAAATACATATCTAAGATTGTTGTCTTTAAAGATATGCAGTAATTAGCAGAACACCCGGTTTGATGGGATTAGCGTGGGGATTGCAGATGCATATATGGTAACTTTTTCTCCTTGAAGAAAATAAGAAGATTACGTCTTCACTTGATTGTTCTTGAAATCAACGTAAATTATTTTTCAGTGAACAAGGTGCGGATCTACGGGAGTGGATCAATTTAGCTATCCCGTTTGTAGTTGGAAGGTTACCAACAGTGCTGAGGTTTTGAGTAAAACATCTCGGAAATTGGTTTATACAAAAACTGGTATTAGTTTAAGGAATGAGTCTTTAAATTCAAGTATTTGTAATAACTGTTTCTTATTAGTGGATTGTTTTTTCTGTTTTGGGTGTGGCTTCCTCAATAAGGATATGAATCTAAGCACGTTAAAAATACGGGATAATTTCAATTTTAGCATATAAACTATACACCGTTCTCACTCTTTTACTGGCATTTAAGTCATATCAATTTTGGTCATGTTTTACCTTTAATCATTTTTGCCACATTTCATCAGGCATTCATCAATTTTGGTACCATATTTTACTTTTTAATCACTTATGATACACAATGTGTTGAAAGTGATTAGAAAATAAAACATAAGTGCCAAAATTGATATGCCTGAAAAATGGGTTACCAAAAGTGAAAACATGGTACATCTTATATACTAAAATTAGAATTATCTCGTAAAAAATACTGTAGTTATTTTCTTATTTCCACTGTGTTTGTTCTGATCTGGAGTGCGCTTAAGTGTTATAACACCAATATTGCACGCCAAAGGATCGTTTAGTAAAATCAAGAAAATCGGGCAACAAATTTTTATCATAAATGTCAGATGAAAAATCGTTACATATGTTGTCAAGATGTGTTAATTTACAATCACAAGTACTTCAACTAAAATTTTCACATATCCGTACCCTTTGTGTAGGAAAAACAATAAGATTTTAAATGTAAAAGTCGAATCCACAAGAAATAATATGTTATTATACACACATATTTGTATCAAGAAACCAGCAAAAGTGTAAAAATGAAGAGAAAAAAACATGAAATATAGGATAATAGAGCTAATAACTTGTAATCTAGGAACTGCCTTCCCATAGTGTGCTTTCCATTGACTTGGAACCCATAGCATTGTATGGACCTGTAATTACAGGAGAATAAAAACAAAAACAAATTAAGATATCTCTTTGCAATGCTTAGATCTAGAGTTTTTATTGAGGAACAAGAAGAAAAGGAAAAAAATTGAAAATCAATTTGTCACATTTTTGTGTTGGGCAAAAATAAGCAACAATTCTATACATCTTCTTGGATGGCACACTACAAGAAAATTCCAATTTTTACCGAAAATAATGATTTTGTACTAAATTTTTCATCGAATACCTACAAAATAAAAAAATATATTTTTCCCAAATTATCTTGATAGATTCGACAGTTTTTCAATTACTAACAGATTTTCTATCGGTATTTACCAATATTTTTTTACCTACAATGATTTTACCTACACTTTACTTTTTTCTTAATACTTTTCCTACAAAATTTTCGTAGGTAAACTGTTTTTTATTGTAGTGGCACACAAGATTTTAATTTTATTCTAAATTATGTATTATCTCATATTCCAAATATCATTACTACATGTCAAGTGTATTGATGATGTCATAATATACACTTGGTGAATATTTAAAATACTTGGAATATATAATATGAGATCCGGATTGCTTTGAATTGGTAATCATCATAAAAAATGGAATAAGTATATATTATATATATATATATATATATATTTTGTAATTGTTATTGTTACTTATCCAACATTTGCTCCATTTTTCCCTTAAAACCGAAAGAAAAATGTAAATAATTTTAGTTTTTCCAACCGAAAATCCAAGATCCCGACATAACCGATTAAATGCCATATATTTATATACCTGCAAGGATATACTGTTGGTTGAAACCACTAGCTAAATGCTGCTGAGGCAGAATTAGAGCAGAACCATTTTCCCTTTCTACCCTTACTTTTTCATCATCAATTTCTTGAATATGATGTGAAGAATACCCAAAAGGGCAACAATCCACCACATGAGAGTTCCCATTGCTATGAAAATTATTAATGGTGCTAATATTATTTGTACCTCCACCATTAATATTAATATTGTTCATAACTTTGGTATTATTATTGCTCCATCCCATCAGCCCTTGTGCTGCTGCTTTATACACTATGCTCTCTTGACTAATTGGGACTTGGTGAATAAATTGCTGATATTGGCTTTTGTACAACCTCAGCTCCTCACAAAGCCTTCGGTAGTCTCCGCAGACGGGCCGAGCATCGGATCCTTCTGCCGGCACACGGCCTCCACACGAGCGAATCCACCGCTATCTTCCGATCCTCTTCCTTGAGGTTCGTGATGATTTTCGTGACATTGCTCACGCCAAACACCTTGTGCACGGCTTGGAACTCCGAGCCTTTTCCACCGGGAAGAAGGGCGCAAAAATGCATTTTTCGGTGCACTTCTTTCTTTGGTGCTTGCATGACGCGCATGCAGACGTGCCGTTGCTTCGTTGCATCTCTCTATATGATCTAACTCAAATAAATGAAAGAATGTGTGATTAATTTTGTTTATTAATATGAATTCATTGCATAAGAACGATTGGTTTGATAAGGGAATATAAAAAAGCTAAAACAAAAGACAAATTGATTAGTTTTATACGCTTGTTCTTTGAAAAGAATGAAAAGATTGCCTACATTGATTAGATCTAAGCACAAGTAGAAGACTAGTATTGAAGAAATTGTTTAATATAGAGCATGGAAAGATGGTTACTAAAGCTAAACTTCTTTTTGATATATAGATTTGATTGAGTTGTAGGTAGCTCACATGAAGAGTAAGCATACAAATTAATTACTACGAGTAGTGCCACGAGTTTAAAAAACTTTATGAAACAAATAATTGGCTTAGTATCTACAAATAGCCTAACAAAATTTAGAAAATAGTAAAACACAAATAATAATAATAGCTCTAATAATTAAATTCAGCTTATCTTAAAGCCATCTTACATTTGTAAATATTACAAATAGTCTCCTTGAAGTTTGATTATATCTTACATTTTGCCCTAATCGTTAGTGACGCGATGGAATTTGCCAGTCATCAGATATTCTATAATTATTTCCCTAAGTTTTTCTAAATATTACAAATAGCCCAAACTTTTCATCTGGTTGTTTGTAATGTTTGAAAAAATTGAAGGATATAATTGTAAAATGTAAGACGCAAAGTTTGGGTTATTTGTAATATTTAAAAAAAAATTGAGATATATAAACAATTGATCTGTCAGCAAATACTGTCAGTTCGACCAACTCTCCATGGGGTAAAAATATATATAAGTTCTCTGGCTTTAATTTTGTAATTACCCCAAACCTCAAGAGTTTTTCTGCAATTATCCGCAGCTGAGATCAACTAATATTTTGACAAATAGCTACAGTATTATCAATGCCCGTTATTTTTGGAAGATAAATGACTTACAGAATGATATATTAGATTATTGGCTCCATTTGTAAGAAGTCAATTATTTTGTTCTGATAGAATCTAAAGTGTGTTGTTTGTTTTGAAAAGAAAATAAGAAAAGGTAAATAGGTTCTTTGGTAAATAGGTTCTTTGCTTGAAGCATGACTGAAGTCAAACGCCGTAAAAACCTAATGTATACTGTTCAAGATTTGGCTCCTGATCAAAAGCCATGAAAGTGTCTTATAATCACACAAGTACATAATGTATTAACAATGACCAACCCCCAAGGAAGGGGGGTGGGGGGGAAGAGTGTAACAGACATACACAATACAATAACACAAACAAGAGATGGAACATACGACAGAATTTGGCTTTTTTCTTTAGGACACTAATAAATCACTCATAACGTATACATGAAACGTATTAGCCACCTAAAATATGTCTCAACACAATCACCTCTGCATCACTGGCTGTAGCATGATCCTGGACCCGTTGGAGGACGCCGAGCATAAAAATTTGTAACTGGGGCCGCTGGAACTCCACGCCTTGTCAAGAGACAACGAAAATACTCCAATCTTGGCAAAACACTTGTATTTCGTGAATATGTAGACTCCTCGTTGCTCCATAAGCGCTCTATAGGAACAAGCAACAAAAATAAAGGCACCATTGCATGTAATTTCACATTGAACAAAATAGCATCGAGGTCTCATATATTAGAGGGATAATTACAAAAAAACCTAAGGTTCGGGCTAATTAGAAGAAAAGAAAAAACAAAGAAATTCATATTCTCACTCTTGTACAGCCTATAACATAGTTGATCGATGGTAAAAGTTTTCATGAAATGGTGCTTCCGAAGAAACCAAAACAGAGAAGAGAGAGAGAGAGAGAGAGAGAGAGAGAGAGAGAGGAATTTTTATTTTCATTCATGAGAAAAAGCAAAACGGTCTTGGATCCCAACTGCCAATAGTGTACTGCTAAACGCATACCTGCTGCAGCTGCCGCTCGAGGCCATATTGTTTGCTGAACATTCGAGGCATCAGCTGTTTCACCCCACATGCAAACTTCTCCCCCAAGCACAAGTTTTTGTTCTGAAGCATTGCTTATCCCTTCTAATGGATCAGCATAATACACGCTATCCCAGGGCACATCTAAGTGGTCAAGATACCATACACCTTGGTTACTGAAAATGCATTTAAACCCCTTTGCAACAGCCTTTGGACAAACACCAGATCCCAACCTATATTTAGCACGTGAATATTATCCTTCATGTATAAGAAGTTGCTATCATATCTAACACAGTTCAGTAATGTCTACAATTTACTAGACTCACCAGTTGTGCACCACAGTCCTGGGGTCAAGACTTGTTGCGAAGGCGTTGAAAGTTTCTTCCCTGGAAAATAAAGGAAATTATCGCACTATTGCAATTATCCTAGCATTACTTGGAAGTTGGAAGTCAAGAAGCAGGCTCTCCCTTGGGTTGCGTTTTAAAGTTTAAAAGAAGGATAATAACAAAAACACCCCTGAGGTTTTTGGCTAATTACAAAAAAAACCCAAAAGATGTTTCAAAATTACAAAAAATAACCCTCAGGTTTGATTCTGTCTTAAATTTAAGGCGGCAACTGTTATATTTTTATAAATGTTAGAGGGGGTTTTGAAATGTTTTTTGCTTATGAAGAGTGTAAGACGGAATCAAACCTCAAGGGGGGTTTTGCAATTTTCAAAAACCTCTGGGTTTCTTTGTAATTAGCCCAAACCACGGGGGATTTATGTGATTATTCCTTTCAAAGATTAATTTCAGTTTTGCAATAAAAAAAATCACTAGTGGGACAGTTAGCAAAGAAGTATTTCCAGATGCCTAAAGTTCTAGTAGAAAAAGCGACTCCAGTTTTTGGCTTGGGAAATTATAAACTAAGCACTCACCAGTTAACAGGAGTCCAATTTAATGAGACAGCTATTTCCTGAGCTCTGAGTACAAAATATTGATATGCATCTTTACCAGTCATTTTATGATCTTCAAGCCTGCACATTGAATTTGTCCATAAGGGTTATAATAGGGTAGAAAGTGTGATACAAATTCCTGGTCCTGAGAACATGAAGAGAACAGTATGCTGGTACCAACTACCAACCATGTAAAATAAAGCATGGTGTTTTGCAGAGAAACAATAGAGACCAGCTAGATTTTATCACATTTAAAATCAAATTCCTATTAAGCTAGACAATATAAATCTTGTCAGTTCCTGACAACCAATAAAAATACTCTCTTACTCCCAAATTAATTGCTTCTTCCTTCTTAGACGTCATACAATAAGACTTTGTTTCTTAGAGTAATTTTTTTCTTAAGAAATATCCGCACTTTAAGAAGTGATGTGTCACCATTACTTGTCACCCACCAGTTTTGACTGAAATATTGTAAAGATACTTAAACTTTAATTTTGGATCCTGATGCAAAACTCGGTCTCAAGTCAAGTTGGGAACATTAGTTTGGGACTGAGCGAATAGTATACAAGTTGCACAAGTGACAGTAAAGCTTCTGTTTTATACCTTTATTCATTTTACACCTTGAGATCTCTTTTACTTGAGAGGGAGGGAGGAATAAGGAGGGAGAAAGAGTAGAAACATTCAACAAATAACTGAATCGCCAAAATAAGAAGTGAACGTCTAGCACGGACTAAGGTCAAAAAAGAAAATAACTAACGCAACCATGAATATGGACAGTTGTGGCTTATTGTAAGGATTACTTAAATCATTCCGTATGTTTTGAATATTCAATAGCTTCAATTCTTCAAATAGACTATACAATCATTTGTGAATATCTTCTCTCATTAATTGCCTTTAAATGTTTTTCGAATGCCATACATGTGTTTAATCAAGTTTACAAGTCATGCAGTGATTAAAGACATCATATGCATTGTCAACGTATTCATTACCAAAAAAAAAAATCGATAGTGTAAAAGCTTAAAATTAGAAATCAAAAATAAAATACAATAGTAAAAAGAATCAAGGTAAAAATGGAAGCAACTCCATTATATTTTATTTTTCCTATCTCACATGTTTTGCACAAATTTTCACTAGTTAAATAAAAACTCATGAGCATATTAAGTATCGTTAGAACCAACATGGCCGACAGTCTTTCCCTATAGTCGTATGTGCATAACCCAAGCATATGACAAAAACAAAAGAAAAATAAACCTAGAAGGCAACAATTGATTTGAGTGGGTATTATCATTGACGTTTTGGTTGTGGGACCTAAAAGAATGTAAAATGAGTTTCAATAGGTCAGTGAACTTGTCTCAACTAGACAGAAGGGACATATTTATGATATACTTTTTTGCCATGCTCAATTTGTAATTATGATGCAGCTAATCACACATCCAAGAAGGTTGTAAGCAAAAAGGATGGGAATTTACCATTGCTTCACATGTGGAGTTGAGTACCAACAATCTGCATAAATTTTGATTAGGAAGAGTAAGAAGGATATCATAGGGCATCATAGGGCAGAAGCAGTAAAGAGAGAAAATTTGATGCATGTTTCAACTACAAAATAAAGCATTAATTTATGTCATTTCTGTTTAACAAAAGATGTGGTTATGTACAAGCCTTATCAATGACTAGTCACCATAAATATAGAGTCAGATGTCAAAAACTTGGTCAAAAGTCTGAATCCGCTGGCATGTTGAAGTGTGTGAAAGAACTAAAGTTCATCATCAATGGAAAATAATTAGTTGAAAGCACCATGACATATTTTAAGCAACATAAAACACTTCAAAATAGCAAAATAGAGTTTGGAAATCAACAAGCAAATTTATCTAAGACTCAGTGATCCAGATTCATAGCCTGGAAAGGGGAACGGAGAGCAATACTCATTGCCGCGAGTCACAGGGGCGTAGACAAGGGGGGGCCGGGGCACCCCAAAAATTTTTTGTCCCGATTTTTCAGTGTAAAAAAATGAAAAAAAAAACTATACATATTTTTTTAAGGGTAAAAAATAGTTGAGCTAGGGGGAAAAATTTTGGGCTAGGGGTAACCATGCGGCCTGGCTACGCCCCTGGCGAGGCCTGATTTGCTCCCACAATATTACGGTAGAAGGAAACATGTAATTTATTGAGGACAAAAGCTGTATATGTATGTTGATAACCTAAAAGAGAAATAATTCTCAGTTGTTCAATAAAGTTTAGTCAGACTCGTTCAATAATAATAAATCAAAATTTTTTTAAGAAACAATTATTTTTTTTAATTTAATAAAAAGTTACAAGAAGAAGTTACAATAAGTGGATAAGGAATCCAACCGAGGTGTCTCAAATATGAACTAACACATCATAATGCCAATTCCAATCTCTAATCAAGTCTGAAATGAACAAATGATTAAATTCTTTATGCCCTATTATCCATGAAGCTACCCTAATCTTAATCCTATCCCAACACTCTAATATTGACCCTTCATATCGTTGCTTTCCAACCAAACAGACCAACATACAATAGGAATAACCGCTCTCCATATCACTCCTTTGCTTCCCAAGTACCATCCTAAATCCATCATAAAAAGATCCGAAGCCGACCAAGGAGTCACCCAAACAAAACCGAACTCAGTTAAAGTCTTGGAGCATAATTTCCTAACATATGAAAAGTGCAAAAAAATGTGTTCTTGAGTCTCCAGTCTTTCCTGCACAGTACACACCAATTTGGATGTAGAAGAATATATGGATTTCTTTTCTGTACTATGTCACAAGTAGGTAACTTACCCATAATCATCAACCATGAGAACAACCCTAGAACCCTAAACCCAAAAAAATCAGAGAATGAGTCTTTTCCCATAGTTTGATTATACAGTATTAGAACCCTTCTGATACAAGGGTGCCGTAACTAATAAAAAAGGAAAAGAAAACTGATTGTCCTCAAATCTTTTGAGACCAAGGGTCTCCATATCAAGTCTCCTATTTCTATATACAAAATATGAAAATATGCAATTTCCTAACATAGCTGATCACAATATTTTTCCAGCGCTTCCCCTCAAGCTTCTAATCCGTGTCATTAACACTAATTCTCCAATCTCTCTTCCGGCCAAGCCCTACTCATAGCTCAAACTAATAAATTATCTACCACTGAAAACATTTAGCTGTACAACGTTTGTCCATAGTCAACGCCATTAACTGGATCCTCATTCTTTAGGAAAAGTTTTCTTGGGTAATCACCTAACCAGAAAGGATAGTGTTATTACTTCTCCACACCAACTTTTAATTTTCTAGAATCTTCTGTTCGGTGAAGATATATAGGATGAAGCTTGATTTGTGGAAACACTTTCTTTACCTTGCAGATGCATGTCTCAATCTCAAGGCAACTAGCTTCACCTCTTTATTTCCAGGAACACATTTAATTCGAAAATCTTTTCTGCTACAGCAAAAATAATGAGCTTCTCTGCTTAAACATCTACGTTAGGTTGAGGGATTTTTATATTGAGATCCATCCCACTTTTGCTCTTCCCATCAATAAGCTACTTTCACAGACATCCCATCGTCCAACTCATAATACCCATAAGTTCTGCGAATGTGCCCTTTCTAGAGGCTTACAAAGACCTTATAAATGTGTAAAACCCTAAAACCATTAGACATTAATTGTTCACTAAATTTAAATGTCACCCTTTAAAAATAAATAAATGGTGAAATACATTTCCCACTAAACATCCGTATAAACAGTCTGCTAAAGTAATGATGAACAGTAATGCTACAGTACAATTAAGTAACACTAATATAAACCTAAATAGGAAATACAAAATTATACAAGATTGCATTAAATATACTCCTGAATTTCAATAGGTTCAAAGATCAAACATATCAAGTAAAATTGTGATTCTGCTCTAACATGCGCGATTACATGCATCCAAGCCATTAAAAGGTTCGATGTATATACATACTCAATTGATCAAGTATGTTTGAAATAAATAAACAAGCGATGGTACGTAGTTTTCAATTCTTCTCCATCATATAGTACATAGTAAATAACATTGTACTCTTCTCTGCATTACAAGCTGGCTACTACTTAATATGGCAAGAGTCGCAAGGTTCTATGTAGAATCAATAGAGAACTAACAGAAAGCATACATATGCAGCACAATATGTCAAGAAAGAGATTTATCACCTCATTGAAATATCATCTAACTGAATAGAGCAAAGTTCTTATATTAAGTTTTCAACTCCAAATTGTAGGGCAAACAGTCCCTTTGTGTGCACATATGACCTTTTCACCCTTGAAGTTCTAAAGAGAATTTCAAACAAAGACATAAGAAAGGAAGAAGCTATTAATAAAATACATTACTGAATTTACCTGTATGAACCTCATCGCCACCTAAATGGAAAAGTTCAAATGGAAAAACTTTCCTCAAGTCTGCATAACAAAATTCATTCCACAATCACACAGAGTAGGCATAAGAATGTTTTCCTAGCACAATGGCTCATTGGACTTACTGATGCAATTATATAATGAACTAGCAGCATCAGCATATAATTAGGCAACTATAAGCTTAAAATGCTAGAAAAATGGAAAATAGATGCAGCAACACCAGACTTTTGTTTCGACATGCAATTTATATTGACATATAATAAACCCTATAACAGCTAGCAATTTGTAAGTCATAATCTTGTATAATTAATGAATTTCGACACCCTAAAAAATAATTCTCTATACACAACAGTAATAATTTGTGGAACGCCTTTGTAGCATTAATATAGAGTGAATTTTTCACATCCATTACGCGGGCCGTATTTGGAATCAAAACA
The DNA here is from genome assembly GCA_016081115.2 of Rehmannia glutinosa. Lineage (NCBI taxonomy): Eukaryota > Viridiplantae > Streptophyta > Magnoliopsida > Lamiales > Orobanchaceae > Rehmannia > Rehmannia glutinosa. Next base: position 395,174 of record JABTTQ020000183.1, read on the forward strand.
TGCATAATTAGTCAGTAGACCCATCAGCAAGGATGTGCAGAAAATACATTTTTTAGAAACTTGCTCTGGCATTATCAGCAGCCCCATATGAAGGGATTGAATTACTGCTCTTTTTCTCTAACTTCTTTATTACTGTAGGAATATCTCTCATGGTCAGCACTCAGCAGTGGAATTTCTATCATGAGCCTTAAAACCCTAAGACAGCTCTGAGATATAGTTAAAAAATAATGCGGCAGTCTACCAGCACTGCAGTTAACAGATCAATACGCATCAAGAAGTGCAGGATAGTAAAATGTAGCATGATTTAGCTCATTCAAGAGAACATATGTTGACCTGACAGTAAGCCAGAGATCAAATCAAACGTAAAATTTTTAGAGACGTCCAGAGGCTCTTTGCAGGAAGAAGATGGCCAAAGATCGGGATATCCGGCTCCCCTGCATATAAAGAAGCTTGTTTAGAAAATGCATATTTTGAAGGTGTTCATGAGGTAAGCATATAAAATAAGTTGATTTGATTTCTGAATAAACATGAGCAACGTAGGAACCTATATTAGCCCATGCCTCCTAAGTCCAACAATAAGAGAGAAGATAACCCAAACATCCTAAAAATAACTTCCACTGTTCAAATTTAAGCATATTATTCTCTACAATGAATGATATGGTCATAGCCTATCTACAACATATCACAATAAAATATCAATTGAGACATCTGAAGCTTTCTAAGTTTTATGATTATCCCACACGTTCGAATCCATGTGTCTCCTAAAGCCAACAGGCAGCATTGTGTCGCGCAAGTACAAGTCAGTATGTCTATGCATCTACCTGCTTCCTTTCTTGACCAGACCTCTCAATATCAACTAGCAAAACACTAGAGTCTATACCATACCTAACTTGCAAATATTGGAGCTAACAGAAGTGGAATTCTGGAAGCTCTGGTTCCATGTCAAGAATTCATAAAAGAGTCATGGGAGAGACCACAGGTTCAGCAGAGTATCTCCCCATTATGAGTCAGTATTTGGGTACATAACCATGGCTTAGTGATAAGTCATAACAATGAGATTAGAGTCACTTATATTACAAAACCAGCAATGGGAGAGCACGATTTATGAACATGAGACCCACTCCCCATAAGTAAATGATAACCCACACAAGTACTAAAGGCACTACAAAAGTTATCTGGCAAGTCATGATTTGATAACAAGGAAATGAAACTTAATAAGAATTAAGCAAAAGCAAGATATTCAGTTAAAGATAAAACCCAAAACTTGAATAAATAAAAGATTATCTTAATCTCGAAGCTTTACCATGACCGTGCATGCCCAGGAACATCAACTTCTGCCATAACATTAATACCTGAAATAAAAAATTGATTTAACTAAAGGTTGTGCCAAAAGCTCAAGGATGTAATTTTGACCAATAATGTGAACTTGGATAAATTTTACCATTAATTTGAATTCTAATATCTGGTGATTAAGAGGATTTGAAATTATTGTCTAGAAACAAAACAAGTTCTTATAGTAATTGCGAGGATTTCCATATCCATAGAATGAATACATAAGTAGCTCAAACACTTGACTACAGGATTTGATATCCAATGTCAATGAATTTACAAATCTACAACTCGTACAGACTCAATGAAATACTAAATACAAATTTATAAAAAAAAAATCACCCTGATGCGCAACATACCTCTCATTTTTGCGAAACTTCAAAATAGGCCGGATGGAGAAGACATGCGCACCAAAACATCATTAGTTTCTCGTAACATGAAAAATGAATATAAAAAAAGTCCAAGAGAAAATGAATTAGTCCTATTACAATGGAAATTAGGGGTGCATTTGGATGGGAGGATTTGGGAGGGGATTTAGGATGAGGAATTTGAAATCCTTAGCTAAATCCACACCCTTGTTTGGCATATAAATCTAAATCAATGGATTTCAAATCCATCTTTAAGTTTTATCTTTAAGTTTTAGTTCATTTTCAAAGGATTTTAAATCCCTCCCAAAACCTAGTCATTTGAAATCCATTCTTTTTTTTTCCCTTTATGCTCACTTGCAATTTACACACGCACACATTTGCACACATTTACACACACTTACACACCGCACACACACTACACATATTTACACACACAAAAAAACATTACACACATTTACACACACTACACACACTTGCACGCATTTTACACACTTATACACTTACACACACTCGCACACGCACTACACACATTGCACACATTTACACACAATACACACTGCATACATTTACACACACTACACACTCACTCATGCATACGCTCTCTCACATATTCACACGACACTATCTTTGACACATAATAAAAGCTATATATTTCCTATTTATATTAGTGTATAAAATTATAATTATTTTTAAAATAATAAGATTATATATTTTATTTTTATTTATTAAATGTCAATTAAGAAAATGAATAGAGCTTTTAAATTTTTCTTTATGGATTTGAAATCTCTACACAAATCCACATCGTCCAAACAAGAGGTAGATTTCAAATCCAAGGAGTTTGTAATCCATTCATTTGAAATCCCTTGGAATTTCAAATCCCTCCATCCAAATGGACCCTAAGTTCACAAGTTGTAGATTCCGGTCAAGAGAAAGAATACATCATATATCAACGACATCCCGATTCGTGCATAAGCTAAGATTTTGATAGTTACCCCAAATCTTAAAGAATCTTTATGTCATGCTACTGATAATGAAAATAATAAGCTAAAGCTTCAATCACTATAATTATAGTGCAGACATAAAGTGATACTGTGCTGGAACTTGCATGCAGCACTGCCTTCATATTCAGAGGATCATGACCTCATCAAATGAAGTATATAAATACTCTGCTATTAAGATACTTAAGTTGTATTAGTGTCCGCCTTTTCTTCACCCTGAAAAGTTGAGAAAATGAATTCTCAAAGTTGTAATAGAGAGGAAATAAAACTAGAGGAAGTATTATTTAAACAACTAGAAGTCCATCGATACTTACAGCACAGAAAATTTGCAACACGGAACTCATAACACTTTAACATTGTGCATATTATCACACTATGAAAAGTTAGGATCAATACAGGGTAGGTAAAGGTACATTTACTCTAGACTATAGTCATTCTCAGTACCATCTAACAATCTTTGAGTTAGATGAAATAATAGGATAAGAGAAACTTACTTAACAATTTCAGAAGCATCATCTATGGTATATCGTTCCCATTTCGTATACGCTCCTTTCCACAAATTTGGATACGTAGGGACTTCAAGTGGAAACGACTCTTCATCTATGATGTGCCAGTGGAGGACATTCTACTGAATGCAATCATCAAAATACTTTAAACTAGGGGGACAGAAAAAAGAAAGAAAAATGTTTGTACAAAGAGCAGTGACATGATAATTCACATATCTTACAAGTTTAGCATATGACATAGATTCTATAACTTGCTTGATTACTTCGATCGGCAAATAGTGCCTTGAAGTATCTGCAGAAACATGTAACTGTGAAATTCATGTGGAAACAACCCAGTATAGGACGAACAAGTGAAAGAAATAGAATGTCAGGCAAAAAAGGACTCCATTTACCAAGCATAAGCCCACGATATATGAATCTCGGCTTATCCTGGACATACCATGGAGCATTGTACAGTTTCACAGTTTTGGTGCCATAATCAAAAGCACATAGCTGGCTTAATGTCTGCAGAAAATGTGTAATCAAGAATAAGTAGAGGATAATACCTCACTTCAACTACTACTAATATTAGGTGCACCATGGTACAGAGCACCAAAGGATCTAATTATAGATTGTGTCATAAAAATGTGGAAATAAAGTTTCCCTCCTCTCCCTCTCCCTCTGTTGTCTTTGTTGACTTGCACAACTGAGCACGAGCATGTACAGGCACACATCTATTGCCACATATCTTTGGCACTGGATAAAGCCGGAATCTTGCAACTTTCGTAAACAACAGTTGTTATACAATCATGTACCTACTAAGATCTAATTTACCTCTAGGCCACGCAAAGCGCCATAGACAGAGTTTGCCTGCAGAGTAAGACATGATAACAAAGCTTAGCAAAAAATCATATTGGGATAAGGAACAATAAAACGAACAGGAAACATAACCAAGGTAAAAATCATTCAGTTTCTTTAATCGATGATAACAAGTAGAGATGATGTCATATTCCCGAGCTTCAGATATATTAGCGGTTGGTTGAAATGCAAAAATGCATGATAGATTTATATAAGATGGAAAGATTGAAAACAAAAGAAAACAAGTTCCATGTCACGTCAGGTGTTTGCGGCCTCCCATTTCAAAGAGACAAATGCATGAAGAAATGGATCACCCATTGATCAGCACAATTCATAAGTAAATACTACATAGGCCAGACCAGTTGCCCCATGATCCTCCAAGATCAACCACAAGGAACGATTGGTATATTAATAAGTCAACTAATAAGCTGGTCAAAGTATCACCTAGAGGAAGATAATCTGTATATGTGGTTTGATGTGCTAAAATAAAAGAGGAACCCAAAAAAGAAGATAAACACATTCAATGATGTATCTCGAGATGTATGTAATTAATACTCAATGCACCTCAATTGTCATGCCCCCAATTACTGAAAGCTCATCACTTGCAGCCACCATCAATGTGTAGCTCTCATCAACTCCAAGTTGAAGCTGCCCAAAAAAAAAAGGTTAATAATATATACAAAATAAAGTGAAGCGCCACGATTAGAAATTCCAAAATACCAGTTCGTTTTCGGAGTGAACAATCACACTGAGCTTGTTAATATCATAGTCAATTCCAGTGCTGGGCAGCTTAGAACTAGTGTGTTTGAAAATGATTTTTTTGTATCTATCAAAGGCTTTAGAAACGATAAGTGAATGGCCGCCATTTCCGCTGGTAACGAGGGACAGATTTGGGTCAACAGTGAGAGTTTGGTTGCCGAAAGTGTACTGCCAAGGCAAGGGCCAAATGTATGTGAGAGAGTCATCGCCGTCGCCATGATCGAGTTGACGATGTTGCTTAGTGTGTAGATTCCGGGAACTAACAAGCAGTGATGGCGAGAAAAGTAGCAAAACAAGGAGAAGATAGATGCGAGGGTTTGATGAATCAAGAAGATACATTTTCTAAAGAGTGGAGAAGATTAGCACTGCTTCTGTTGAGCCATTTGTGTTTTGTGTTGTTGCCTGTTGGAACGTAGTTTGGGTGGGACCACTCTTTTTTTTTTTTTAGTATAGTGGGATAATGTAACATAATTCCATTTTTGTGTTTCACTAGAACCTCATTCGGTCCATTGTTTGGATGAGATCTTCTATTCTACAATGACAATGTTTCATCTTCTATATAAAGTTAATTTAAAAACTAATGTTAATTAAAAATCAATTTAACAAATTATCGTAATTTTTTTTTTTTTTAAAATTAGGTGAAAAAACAGTGTTTGGAACACTGCTTTTTTCAATTTCGATTAGAAAGTCGACTCAACGTTGTTTTTTCAAATTATTTTTTTTTTAAAAAAAAGTTAGAAACAACTCTGTTTTCAATCATCAATTTTTTTTTAATTTATATGTTTTTCAAACCGAAATCGAACCGCAATCCTAGAAAAATCGAACCGAACCAAATCGAAATAGTTTGGTTTGGTTCGGTTCGATTTTTCGGTTTGGGCTTTATTTTGGGTTTTTACGTTTTTTGCTAAAAATATATATTTTTTATATTTATTTAACAATTTAATAATAAAATATTATAGAAAATTAAAATAATAATATAAAAAATATATTAAAAAATATAAATTAAAATAATAATATAAAAAATATATAAAAAAATTTATGGACCAAAATCGAACCGAACCGAAATTCATTCGGTTTTGGTTTGTTTTTTAATCTAATAAACCGAATGAATTTTCGGTTCGGTTCGGTTTTAGTCCATAAATTTTTTATATATTTTTTATATTATTATTTTAATTTATATTTTTTAATATATTTTTTATATTATTATTTTAATTTTCTATAATATTTTATTGTTAAATTGTTAAATAAATATAAAAATATATATTTTTAGCAAAAAACGTAAAAACCAAAAATAAAAAAAAAAAAAAAAAAATCGAACCAAACCGAACTATTTCGATTTGAATCAATTTTCTAGGATTTATGTTCGATTTTTGCTTGAAAAACATATAAATTAAAAAAATGATGATTGAAAACAGAGCTTACAAATTGTTTTCTAACTTTTAAAAAAAAATTTGAGAAAACGCTGTTTTTTCAGAATTTCGACAAAATTCGTGAAATGCGTTCCAAACGTTGTTTTCACCTAATTTAAAAAAATTACGGTAATTTGTTAAATTGATTTTTAATTAACATTAGTTTTTTAAATTAGTTTTCTATATCACCACATGGATGATTGTCACGTGTTTATAAATTATCATATTAATTTTGGAGCATAAATCAAGCCTAAATTGTGAGATTTTAATATGGTAATTTATATACACATGGCAATCATCCGTGCGGTGGAATAGGAGATGAAATCCCATCTTAGAATAGTAGATCACATCCGCCCAAAGCCCCATTGTCCTGACCCTAGAGTTTCGTGGAGGATGTGAATTGCGGAATATGTTTCAACGAGTCAGGAGTCCTGAGTTGCTTTAGATTGAATCGCCACACAAGAAATCATCATCCAACCTATTACCAGGCGGATTGAACCCCCACACTGCATGTACCAGCGAGACGGACATCACATCAACCATTGTTATGAAATACTCGTTACTCTTTTTTTTAGTATAATGGGATAATGGAACAAATTTCATGTTCTACCTTTTGCGTTTCACTCCTAAATGATGAACCACATCCCTGAGGGCTCACTGCCCCAACTCTAGATCTTCATGGAGAAAGTGAATCGCGGAATATACCTCAACGAGTCAGGGTCCTGAGCTGCTTTAGACTGAGTCACCACACAAGAAATCCTCCCCAACCCTGCTTGGGGATTCAAACCTCAGTTGCGGGTGCCGGTAAGCTTTGATATCACATCACTTAGGGTTTTTACCAATTGAGCTATGCCCAGGGACTATGTGTTTAGCTCCTTATTCCACTAAATGGATTGTGGACATGTTAACGAAAAATATGTGCATCCACTATGGAAATCTAATTCGACACGCACTCGGATGGGATTGAACTCGTCAATTACCTTACAATACAAGTCTCTACCACTTAACCACAAGATTAATCCCTTAAATATTTTTTACTTTGACAATTGATAATACAAATCGTTTTTTTTAGTCTTCCCATCAAACCAAGAAGTTTTTTAACCATATTTTTCAAACACATCTTTTTTAGCCATTTTGGGGTGTGAAAAACCTATTTGCCCTTGAAGTCAATTTAATCGCACAAAAACACACAACCTCGTGACTTGACATCGAGTTATTGTGACTCGACATCGAAGTTATCAGAATCGTAACTCGATGTCGAAGTCACGATGACTTCGACATCGAGTCGACATCGAGTCACAACACTTATTATAACAAGTTATTTTGTTTTTCTCCAAAAACTTTGAATTCGCATAACTTTTTGTTTTTAAATCCTTTTATAATATATCAAATTAATCCTCTTTTTGATATATATAATTCAACACCCATATCGCATATTCAAAAACGAAAAATACAGGTTCGATTTTTTTTTAAAAAAGTTTGAAAAAAAAAGTAAGATGATACATAGAGATAAGTGAAAGAGAGAGAGAAACAATCCAAATATCAAACAAACATGCTAGAAGGGTATGAATGTTATTTTACACCCAAAAATGGCTAAAAAGATGTGTCTACAAAAGATGGATATTTTTCATTTTTACATTTTGTAAATGGCTATTTTGTAACATTTCCACTTGATAATATATATTATAAGAGCGACCACAATAGTGGTATATTTCTATAGTGGTTTATTTCTTTTAAATATTTGTAAATAAACCTATTTGTTCACATAATCAATTAAATATCCAACTCCTTCATATATTTATGAGCACCACATCACGTCATTAATCTTTAACTAGCGGTCCACCGTGCAATGCACGGGTTATATATTAAACAAAGGCAAATTTAATAATTTATTATTTTAATAGATTAAATTTACTAATTTTTTTAATTGTAAAACCAAATAACGGTAGATTAAAAAATAAATAATTATATAATAATGTATATTTAATAAATTATTCAATTTAAACCAAATAACAATGGATTAAAATAAATAATTACACAATAATGGGAAATTACAAGACTATATATATATATATTTAAGTAAAAAAAATAGAATTGGAAATTACAAATAAATGATATCATACGTTTGTGATATCATAAAACAGAAAAATTGATGTCAAATATAATTCGCTTTTCTTTGAACATCACCACTACATCGATGAAAATTAACATTTTCTACAGATTAATTTATACAGAACATTTCAATTGAAAAAATTATGCAAAAAATAAAATAAAAACTAATAAAAATAGGGATTACAAATTTGTCATGTAAGGTAATAGGGATGACAAAAATAGTCATCTTCACTTCGTTCAACTACACTTTCTGGCTAAGCTCTTGTAACTTATTCTTGTAGATCTTTTATGTATCAAGATGGATGTGATGATAGTTTTTCTTGTGAGCAACAGAATCAGGTAATGTTGTAGCTTGACCCGTATCTTGTATGGGCTACCCACACAGTTTTGTGGGGAAGTCGGATTTTTTTATGAGATCTTGATTCTTAACATATCAAAGTGCCTAATAATATTTATCACGTTTATTTATCGTTTTTTACTTGTTTTACCAACTTCAGATTTTAGAAAGCAAACAATAAAATTTATCACTAAATCATGCAATGCATATCAGTATATATATCTTTTGAGGTGATATCCACTACAGAATATAATTAGGATTTAATATTCATCATTTTGATATTGTACTTTTGCATTTAAGGGCTCAAAAGGCATTGTCACGGTAATCCAATGTGCCAAATACCAAATCCAGGGAAGTTAAAGTTACTGTGGTTGAAGAATATTCTGCTCGTATGTATGTATATTTACATTTGAACTAAATTATTCAAATAAAGAAAAAAGAACTTACCTTTTGTTAATTTATTGTAGCTTATAGATTTTGTGATCTTAGTATTCCTATTACGCTTGCAAAGCTGCCTTTCTCCGTCTTTCTTCTTCTGGTTCCACTGTTGTGAAATGGAAATGTTCCGGCTCTTTTTCTTCTTATACTTTGCGTAGATTTTGTCCAAATTGTTGGATAATCTATTAGTTGAAAAAATAGTATTAATATAATTCAAGTTAAGAAGAATGACATGTACTGAAAATTAATAATGAACATACATACCTCTGTGTGCAATAGGTTCATGATGAGATTTTGTGATTTGTAGTTTTTGCAGAAATGAGGTTTTTAGTATGTTTGTTGAGTTTCAAGCATTGTAACATGGATTCTGTAATTTGAATGAAAATTGTTGTTATTTATAATAAATGAATGATATTTAATGTTATGTTTTTATTAGCAGTCCTACAATGAGTGCTCAACAGTTGTTGTTTGTATTCTTAATACAGATTTTGTTTTTGATAGTCATATAATGAATGGTCTACAGCTGCTATTTGTATTCTCAATACAATTTTCGTTTTTGATGCAATTTCAAATTGTGAAATGAAATTTATTTCATTTTTAAATCAAATTATGTAAAGTCTTTTAATTATAAAATGAAATATTATGTTGTTTTAAATTATCAATCGAATATTGAATGGAGTGGACTGCAACTATTTTCATTCTCAAAACAGATTATAGATCATTCTATTATGTTGCAATTTCGAATTTTGAATCATGAATTTAATTATTTTTGTGTCCAAAATGTATTTGAAGTATAAGAGCAATTATAAAAATTGACTTTCTTTTTAAATGACATTTTTAAACTACAAAATATGCAAGTCTTTTTCTACTTCCGAGGTGATGCAGCGCAATAGTTGGAAATGATTAAAAGATGGGCGGTTTAATGTTTTCAACACAGAATTAATAATATTCAACAATGGGCTGGTTTATATTTTCAACACAGAATTAATTAATATTCAACAGTCATTACCAATTAATGCTACAAAGTCTGCTTTAGAAACAAAATCAATTAATTAATAAAAAAACAACTTTTCATACTATCTTGCTTTTATATATTATATAGATTACACATTTTGACAATTAATTAACTATTAATTTAGTATCTTTAATTACTTGAATTTATTTATAGATTTTGACAATTATCTAATACAACTAATTTAGTATCGATATTTTATTTTTATAAATTTAAAAGGAAATTGTACAACATAATATTTGGCAAAGTAGAAGATAAATTAACTAAATACTACAATACATGGCATGGAAAAGTAAATTATAAACAACATTAAGTTATAAAAAAAGGCATCTCGCTACATGTTTAGGCTTTTTGTTAACTACTCATATATCGCGGATGGTTCGCACATTAATGTTCCTCCGTCCGACCTCGTGTGTCGTGATGAGGAATTTACGTATTTTGATGAGTTGTTCCATTTTCTTATTTTTGTTATATTCCTCCAAATGTGATAGTGATTGTTGCAAAGTTTGATTCGTTTCTTTAATTTGTGTCGCTTTTTTTTCTTTACCTTTTCTCTTTGCTGCCTCTTGTATCATTGAATGAGATCGAGGCTTCTTTGGAATCAACATTATCATTTGTATTTGGACTAGACGAGTCGTATGCACTCGATGATGGGAGGTCCTTGCATTCATTTCAAAGATGATGACTTGATGGTTGTAGAGCATACACTGTTTTGGACTATCTTTGACAATCCTCTATACATGTTGATATTGAAAGTAGTTTTATAGATATTCTTGTATTCTTCATGTGCCGCATCATTAAATCTTCGTCACTCTATCCACTAGGTCGATCATTGTACCATCTATAGTTTTGAGAAGCCTGGAGCGGGAAGAAAAAAGAGTCCTTGTGTTTACAAAAATAATATTAATGTTACAAAAATAATTCCATTGATTTAACATAAAAAAATAAGATATGTAATAACAAAAATATCATACTCCTTCTTTAACATTTCGGTCTTATTAAATAAATTGCGGAAAAGATTTTTCAACATGTTTTTCTTTTCCAAAAAATAGAACATAACATTAAACTAGAAAGAAAATTTACGGTGGGTGTCAATCGACCAAGAATCCTCTTGAAACAAGAACAAAAACCTTCAAGTAGAACCCGAGAGATCCATCGGAAAAGATGGTCTAAAACAAATGAAGGACTTGGTAATATGACATAGCATCAAAGCCTAACATCAATCCAACACAATTCCAACAAAAACAAAACAAAAACAAGGTCAAACAAATATTTTATCAATTGAAAGCGATCAAATACAAAAATAAAGAAATGAATTTGATCTTGAAACAGAGGCCAAAATCCACAACTTGAAAGCCCTTTCACCAACCACACGGACGACCGATGTAAACATCCTACCAAGTACCAAATCCTCTAGAACATGACATGAACAACAACTTCGGATCATCATTCATCAAACACCCAACTAAAACTCCGAAACCGGCTAGAAGATCATATTTTCAACAGAACACTTCATTTGTGCACATTAACTCGATCCATATTCCTATTGCAACTTCCAAATGTAGTCGGCTTCAATCATTCTCCTAAAAAATACAAAACACCCAAATCGATACTAACAATCAACAAAAGCGAAAAACCAAGAAAGACAAAGAAAAAAAAAAACAAAAAAAAAAAAAGAAGACCCAAGAAGGAAACAAAATTCCCATGGAGGAGACAACAACTCTCATAAAGAGAGACACAAACACTCCCAAGAAGAAAGACACAAAGCAAACAACAAGAAAAAGAAAAATGAGAGGAAAAAGGTTGGTTCCCTCATCCTCTCTCTTTGGAGGAATGGGGGAAGAAAAAAAACCGACACATTTGACGGATAGAGAGAGAAGAAGGAGAGTTTTTTTCAACATGATTTACCATAGAGAAAAAAAGACAAAAAAATTAATAAATTAGCTATGAAAAATTGATCTTCTTGCATTTTTAAATTCTCCAATTCTATTTTTTATTTTACAAAAAGAAACGAATTTGGCAAATATAAATGACGAGAATGCGGGCTCAAAGATAGACGACTCTTTAAATTCTTCAAATTTTTTTGATTTGCTTCTATTGGGATTTGATATCTAGACCATGCACCAAATAAATTCTAGTGTAGTCGCTAAGCCAAGTTACTCTTTCGTTCATAGTTTCAACCTTCATTCTATATATATAACATATATACATATAATATATATAAAAAAACAAATTCTGGGGGCCCTATGCGTTGGCACCACCTTGGCCGCCCCTGGACGGATCAAATAATTTTAAAAAATCTTTGGATTTTTTTTAATAAGCCTGAACCTCGATGGGTGTTTATGTCCTAGAATTCCAATTTCTTTCATACTCATCACAAAATAAAGCTTGAAAAATTACTCTCAATCAGGAAAACTGATGCGGGTCATGAACCGAATGGAGATCAGGATAGGTGAACAATTTGGACAATAGTAGATTGATGATAAGCTCCTCTCATCAGCATATATATGCAGTCAGTAGCAAATACTCGACTTAATGGCCAGAAGAGTTACTCTTTTTGGAAAATGATCATAACATACCAAAATACCAATTGAGACTATAGAGCTAAAATGGAACTTTGGAGAAAGTAGATGTACATTTGTGTTTCGATTAAAAAGATCAACACACAGAATTTTTGAACTAAAACAAAGACAAGTTTAATTGCTGATAAAAAGTTTTCTTTCCCCGGTTGAACCAAGTTAATGGGGTCACCAATTTGTGGGTTATTTTCAATTTTGACCAGGGTGACAATAATTTTTAGCCATCCAGTTTTTTCGCACAATCGACAGAGCATGTGGTTGGTTCCCGAGTTAACCGGTCGAACCAGTGGTCAATATGGGTTTCACAACATTACTTCTAACTGTTTGTTAGTGTCGCAAGTCAATTTTCAACTAAGGAGTTACTTCTTTCTCGAGCTTTGAGTAGCTTAGGAGTGATCTACATAATTTAATAGTATCAATTACATTGAAATGACTTGATCCAAATTGAATCTCGAGAGATAGATGATAAGGTTGTGATTGGTTGTGACAATTTTTTCACAAAATTTCATTGAAAAAATTTAGAATATGTGATAAACATTTGATGAAATGTGGCGAAAGTGATTAAAAAGAAAAATATGTGTACCAAAATTGATATGATCAGAAAGTGGAGTACTAAAGTGCAATTGTTTTAAACTCAAGGTACAGTAATAAAATTATAGATAAATAGAATATATATATATTGTGAAGATGGACATAAAGTCCACTTTTGTAATCTATACCATGAATATAGCTGATGAAGACTTTCGTAGGTAACAACTTTGTTGCCTAATTTATTGAGACGGTTGGGTGGAAATTTGGTGTGCAAACCAATTAATGATGGCAGATAAAATTGGCCTATAAATAGACATAAGATTTCAACATTTGAAACCATTCGAGTGAAGCAAACATCCAAGCATTCTATCTAGTCTTGTTATTTTCTCATTTAAAGAGTGATAGTTTTTCTCTTTGTATTTAGAGAGAAGATGTTGTAATCCCTATTTTATAGTGAATTGCTCCTACACTTACCCGTGGGTTTTACCTCAAATTTATTTGGGGTTTTCCACGTAAAAATATTCGTGTCATTTTACCTTTATTTTACTCGCATCACTATTATCATGGTTTTGTTCCGGTCCGTAATTTTCTAACAGTGGTATCAGAGCCATTGGTTTTTTTTTTAATTTTTTTTAGCAAAATAACACCCGGGGTGGGGGATTGAGGTGTGATCCCCCACTGTATATCAAATAATCAAAATGTCATACAATGTCATGCGTCATGCGTCAAGGCGGGGAAAATCAAAGAACAAATAACCTATCACTACGATATCTAGAAAGACTATCATAGAGACAAATCTAAAGAATAATAGGAGAACCAATGATCTATGAAAATCAAGCTCGGATATCCCGGTGGTCCATCCAAATGAGCTCAAGAAGGTGGTGAGAAGTCGTGCCCTCATCAACAATGTGATTTGCCAGGGTAGCGGCTCCCAACTCGCTAGGTGATCTGTGGTCGATTCCCCCTCTCTGTGTATGTGGGAAATCGACATCGAAGGTCCTCAAAGATGTTCCGAATGCGAATCGGGGTGTCTTGAACTCGCCAAGAGCAAGGCCACAGTGATCGTGATGACCACCGCCCGCTGCGTCCAACTCGATCCAAATCAAGAGAAAACCGATGGGCATGCCGTAGTCCCATCTCTAGCGCTAGTAGCTCAAAGATGAAAGCTAGACACCGCCCTGGAGAGAACAATGAAAAGCCAACATAAGTATGCCGAATGATCTCGAATCAATCCCCTCCGCCAAAGAATCAAGGTGTCTCGATCAAACGAACCATCCGTGTTCGGCCTTGATCCGAGGAGACCGAGGGGCTTGCCAAATCACCAACCTAGGCCTACGTGAAACCCGTGGTGGAGTATTCCCCCGCAAAAAAAGTCAAAGTAGAGGGAGGCATCGGACTAATCCGAAGGGCTCAAACGCCGACCGAAACAAGAATCCGAGAGATACCGCTCCACCGCCAAATAATGTGAGAAGCCAAGAAAGGAATGTGTCGATGCTTGACACTATTCCTTTCCGTCCAGATAAACCATAAAATCAAGCAGGGAACCAAGAAACTCAAGTGCCTCGTGTGTGATCCGTGTGTGCGATTCCTCCAAAATGAAATGAACAATATCATATCGGTGGTGTGTGGAAGTGTAGTGTCAAACCAATGAAGAAAGTGATTCCACGGACTGACCGAACAAAGATCATTCATCAAAAAGAGGTGAGGATAGATTCGACTGAGGAGATGAATGTGGATTGTTCAAGCAACACCCGCAACGTGAGGCAAGGGAAGTGCCACGTGCAAGCTTGATATCCACAGGAAGACGATTACGAAGGAGGCGCCAAAGGAAAATAGAGATAGTAGGAATAAGAGCATCGTTCCAAATGGCACCATAGAAGGTTCGAGCATTTCTACCCGAAGAGAATCCCAAGCGAGAAGACATAGAGAACCCACCATGAGAGGTAAACATCCACCGCATGATATCCTCGACCCCGGAAGAATCGGAACCCGGATATATCCTCAATGAGACTCTCAGGAAGCCCACATCCGGAGACCAAGACCTAATACAATCTATCTCTATCCCATATACCATCACGAATGAACCAATCAACCGTCATATGACCCAACGGCCGATCCAAACAATGATCCGCAGCGGCCTATGCCCAAACCAAATATTATCCCAAAACCGACACGGCTACACACGCCAATAAACCAAAAAATCCGCTCATGGGCTCGAATACCGATCCACCTCAAGCGCCTCCATTGATGACTATGATTATGTGTTATAGAGGCTCTACAGGAGACCGAAGCCCATTATAATAGTACTTGCGATCAAGAATTGAGCCCACAACGAATGGCCCTGGTGTAACCTCCACCACAACTTGTAACTAAAGGCGTCAAGCAATATCTCGAAAGTCGGCGCAACCCCAGCCCATCCTCGAAGTAGGATGGCGGATAATATCCCAATCGATCCAATGAGTCTTCTTCTACGTCCCGCATAGGATCCCTGAGGAAGAATCTAGCCATGATCTGCTCCAAGCGCTGCAGAATCTGTCTTTGGCGGCCGCATGACCGAAGAATATACAACGGGTGGCCATTAGCGTGCTCGAATAAGAGCGAGCCTACCACCAAAGGAGAGATGTCGTCGACCACCCAAAGAACTCTATCCAACATCCTCGAATCACCTGGGAGGAAGAGCTCTTTCATCATTCGCCCCCTTGAACAAAGGGAC
This sequence comes from Rehmannia glutinosa, assembly GCA_016081115.2. Taxonomy (NCBI): domain Eukaryota; kingdom Viridiplantae; phylum Streptophyta; class Magnoliopsida; order Lamiales; family Orobanchaceae; genus Rehmannia; species Rehmannia glutinosa. The sequence goes on from JABTTQ020000183.1 coordinate 411,102, forward strand.
ACCCAAATAAGTCATCGCAAGTCATTGCGAACAAAGCTCGTTAGCTCATGAACCATGTGCTCCCGGTACCGTCAATGTAACGTGGGGGCGGAGAAAGAATCTACTTCTTTCGGACATTGACCGGTAGCCGTAAGAGCGAGAATAGTGCTCCGAAGAAAGTGCCTCAACGTGGACGAGGCCATCGTCGACGCCCTAGTGAAGATAACAACATCATCAAAGATAGGCCAAATGAGTCACCGAAAACCCCGTCGCGTCCGATAAATCATATCCCGGTGTCGTCTAATAATGGAATCCAATCCGGGATAAATACTCCGCCGCTTTAACAAACAAGGCGGGAGATAGAGGATCCCCTGCCGATCCCGAGTCGAAGGAAAATATCCGAAGGGATACCATTAACGAGCGAGAAGCGCATGCTCAATACTGACTACCAACCATATCAATCCACCGAACGGGAAAGCCCATGTGAATCATAGTTGTATACAAGAAATCCCATTGCACCCTATCATAAGCTTTAGCCATATCCGACTTCATCACTACATTAGGAGTCTCCGTGACTAAGTTGATATCATGGATAAGCTCTGCGCGAGCAAAATGTTATCCGAGATGACACGACCGGGTGTGAAACCACTGATTCGATTGGCGACACAATCAAAGCGCGTAATCGAGACCAACCGCGCATTCATAATCTTAGAGATAATCTTATTCGTCACGTTGAGGCTAATCGGCGAAAACTTCACTTCCGAGGGTGAGGAACCTTCAGGATGAGAACTAGATGTCGCCGTGAATGTGGACGGCATGAGATTACCCGAGAAAAAGTCAACCACCGCATCCTCAACATTCGATCCGATGAAATCCCTGTTAGATAAATGTTTTTATCAAGATTTTGATGATTTTGTTTTAATAAGATTTTATACCAAAACAATGTTTTTATATGTTGTCCAAATACTCCTAAATGATTTAAAATGTTTTTACTAATTTTTGGAGTATTTCTTAGAGTTTTTAATTTGATAAAAATTGGACAACACTTTTGATGGTTTTATTTAAATTGGTTTTTACACCAAAACTATGTTTATAAATGTTGTCTAAATACTCCCAAATGATTTAAAATATTTTTACTAATTTTTTGGAGTATTTCTTGAAGTTCTTTTTGAAAAAAATTGGACAACATTTCAAAAGGGAGGTCGACTGACTGGTCGCCCAAATGGTCGACATGTACCGAAGGAAAGAAAACACAAAACAGAACTTACAGTGTCTTGAAAAAGAGGGAGGGGACCGGTTTCAAGGGTGAGGTCGGCCGCACGCTGGGTGAGGTCGCACCCACCGGCCGTCGCACCGCAACCCCTACCCGGATCGCACTATTTTTTTAAAAAACGGTCGAAATCTTCAACAGGGCAACCGGTCGCCCTATGTTATTTTTTGACAACAAAATTCCAACCGTTGTAATGTGACAACAAGATTTGCTTTTCAATTTTGTACAATATTTCTACATCTTGTGATCTTTTTTTGTAGACAAAAGTGAAGATAGAGGAGCCTATGTTGGGAGCCTATGTTGGTGAAGCTTCCCTATAAATAGAGGATGAATTGAAGACACAAGATACAACACATACAAGCAAAATACACAACAAGAAATCGCAAATTGTTCAAGCTTTCATTTTTTCATTCTTGTTGTAATAGCCAAGTACTTTCACTTGCACATCTTTGAGGTCTAGGCTTTTTGATTCTTGATTACACTTGCACTCAATCTTTGTATTGGTTTCATAGAGTTGTACTCTTGAATTTTGTCCATCATTCAACACAAGACATCCTTGTGAGTATTCTTGTGGTAAGAATACACTTGGGTGATTTAGGTGATAGGTGTTTGAAGAGTGTGGTACTCTTCAAAGGTGGTGAAGGAAGATTGTGGTAATCTCCTTGAAGGTGTTGTAAGAGGATTGTGGTGATCCTCAAGGTGTTGTATTAATTGTGGTAATTAATAAAATCTTTTTCTTTTTGAAATCCATCCAGGAGATACTGGGGTGGTAGAGGATTAGGCCCTAGGTGGGTTGAACCTCTTTAAATCAACGAGTGTTGTTTAATTTCCGCATTTACATTCTTGTCATTTACTTGTTGATTTAAAAAAGAGGGTGATTTGCGAAAAATCGGCATAATCTATTCACCCCCTCTAGATTATCGTAGCCACTGACTAACAATCCCAACAAAGTGTTGAAAGAACAAATATGAGAATCCATCATGCCCCAAACACTAGACCGATCAATCCCAAACACCGCATCGCGAACTTCCCGAGCCGTCGGCATAACACATAGTCCATCTAGATCAACAGAATCGAAGCGGGAAAGAACTCATCGACAGGGGAGTGAGTCGATACTCCAAGTCAAGTCAATAAAGACCGAAAGAATCGAATCGCCGACTTCCGAATCTCGAATCCTGTGTGATCACCATTCCATCATCGTCAATCGAGTGAATTCTAGCGCGACACCACTTCGCTTAACAAACCGTGGAAAAACTTAGTGTTGCGCTCTCCCTCGATCGCCCACTTAATCGTATCTTTCGGCACCAAAAATCCTCCTCCATTTTCAAACGTAGCTCGACTCACCACACAACGATGTAGCTCACCGATGAGTCGAGAGATGGATCACTATCATATACAACCTGAGCCATCGAAACCGCCTCATCGGCCGGTCTAACCCGATCAAAAACATTACCAAACGTTTGGTGATTCCAAATCTTGAGTCTGCGCTTGACCCTATTCAATTTGTTCGCAAGCTCCTCATTCCAAAACAACCGTTGGGATGCCCCCATGTTTCCTTTACAACCAAAAACGTATGGTGACGTATCCACATATCTTTGAAATCGGAAAGAAGAACGAGGCACATGCGGTACAAACCGACAAGATATGAGTAAAGGAGCATGATCGAGCGAACACGAGATAAATGCGTAACAATAGAAGAAGTAAACACATCGCCCAGTGTTCATTATACAAATCCCTATCAAGTCTCTCCCGAAGCCCACCTCTAGCCCCACGTAAAGATAGGCCCCTCACACCCCACATCAAATAATTCACATCGCAATCATATAGGCAAAATCAAGCATCTCATCCGACCTATCAATGATACTACCAATCCTCTCATGATCATGCAAAAAATGTTAAAGTCACCGCTAACAAGCCAGGGTAACCCCTCCATACTAATTGCAATCTCACGCAAGGTATCCCACAAAACATATCTAGCTACTCTATCACATTTAGCATACACAAAAGTCAAATAAATAGGTTGAGGCAACAAAGCGGATGTCAACCTACAATGTAATAGTTGTGCATGATCAACAAGAATGTCAAAATGTAAATGAGCAGCAGACATAATCCAGATATGATTAGAACAATTAGATAAGCCATCGTCAAAGCCAAATCTACGACAATAGAAACTAAACTCAGGCAAAGTCATAGGTTCTAAAAGCACAACAAAAGGCAATTTATGACGAGAAATTAACGCATGCAATTGACGTTGGCTACCCGGATTAGCGATACCCCTCACATTCCACGTTAAGAATTTAATCGACATAATTAACAATTAGAATGAGAAGAGAATATAGAAACACCTGATCGATTTTGGGGTCGTTGGCTCGCTCATCCTTTGTAGAGAAAATTATGAACCAATTTGCCCGACTTTGTAGTCTTCTTTGTCGATTTCGAGACTTTGTCAACCCCGGATTTTTTGATTTTATCCGACTGATCAACACCAATATCTTGTTTTTCCTTATGCGATTTTGTGACAATATTCATATCATCCGAACCATTGAAATTTGCGTCACTATACAAGTGTTCTTCAATTTTATTTGGGACAATAAAATCCATTAATCCCACTTCTTGAATGACGTAAATAGTTGCCGATAGGGCGGGATCCAAAATTTGTCATTTGGATCGAAAGGACGACACCAGGTGGCGAGCAAGATGAGTCGTGGAGTGGGCTTGGGCGATCAACTTGTTTAGGTTGGATCAAGACGGTGGGTCGGAGGAGGTGTGAGGGAGCTGGACTCGGACCCAATAGCAGTTGAGGAAGACTGGGCCGGAGTGTTAGAAAACACATGGGCCTCATTAAGGCCACAATATTGGCCCAACAACGCACGTGATGCGTCATCCGTCTTGGGTGTATCGGCAGCTGCAGAATGGAAGTGGTGTGGTGGGTCCAAGATGAGGTTATGAGCTGGTATTTGCAAGGGGGACAACCAAACATCAGGGCCTACAACATTGGAGACCGTGTTGCATGCGGATAAAAGGGGGTATGGGCCATTCTTGTTTTTTGTGTCAAATGCCAAGGTGTGCTGCAGGGAATCAACCACCTTTTGTGCAAAGGGAGGTATGGGCGTGGGCCCACGTGAAATCCCATTAAGGGAACAATTAAAGCTCAAGTGATCATGCAGCGGCACACCTTCTAAATAATTTGCAGGTGGACGCGTGGATTCAAGGTGGCCCAACGTCGCGTGCGATCCCTCATCCGGACAAGGCGCATCTGCAGCTAATGAGGGAGATAGGGATGTCAATGGGTTGGGTCTACCTGGACCCGAGACCCGACCCATTAAAATTTCACAAGACCTGCACCCGTCCTGCACCTCACTGCACTCCGAGACCCGCCCCAACCAGACCGCGTTAGCGGTAAGCTGCACCCATTAGACCCGCCTATGTCATCCATTTTAACTTATTTTTTTTTTTTTTTTAATTATATTGCTACCAAGAATAATTTCAAATGCTAAAATCATACGATTTATATATATATATATATATATTGTACCAAAAAAACATGATTAAACTAAAAAAGTAAAAAAAAAAAATGGAAGGTAATAATTATTATACTAAAAATATAGGTAAACCAAAAAACTACAACAATATACTAATAAATCTATAAGAACAAACTATTACATTCCTCCATATTAAGTACTTCAATTCTTGAAAGAGAAATACAACTTTAGTTCTTTGAAAGAGAAATATAGAACATCAATGGAGAAAATACAACAAAATTAAATTAACTAGTTGCTACATCACAAAGACACATTTTTGTTGATCTTCTTCTTCCTCATCAAGCATGGTAGGACAAGTTGATAAACCACCAACAAGATAGAACATCTTCTTCTTCCTCACTAGCACATTCTTGATTGGCGGCGGAGGGGATTGATTCGAGATCATTCGGGCAAACTTATGTTGGCTTTTCATTGTTCTCTCCATGCGGTGTCTAGCTTTCATCTTTGAGCTACTAGCGCCGAGATGGACCGCGGCATGCCCGTCGTTTTCTCTTGATTTGGATCGAGTTGGACGCTGTGGCGGTGGTCACCACGATCACTCGTGGTCTTGGCTCTTGGCAGTTCAACACACCTTGATTCGCATTCGGAACATCTTTGAGGACCTTGATTCGATTTCCCACATACACAGAGAGGGGAATCGACCAACAGATCACCTAGCGAGTTGGGAGTCGCTTCCCTTTGATCACATTGTTGATGAGGGCACGACTTCTCACCACCTTCTTGCGCTCATTCGGATGGACCGGTGGGATATCCGAGCTTGATTTTCATAGATCATTGGTTCTCCTTTTATTCTTTAGATTTCTCTCTATGATAGTCTTTCTAGATATCGTAGTGATAGGTTATTTGTTCTTTGATTATCTCGCCTTGACGGGCATGACATTGTATGACATTTTGATTATTATATATAAAAAAAAATGGCTTAGTCCTAAAAAAAAAAAAACCTGTGATTGAACAAGTACCTTCAAGAATAAACCAAAAATCATATTAACTTTTGTTAAAATGATATAAAGATCGAGCACGCTATTATGATAAAATAGAAATGAAAGTGTATTTACCATTTACATCATTCCACAACCAACGACGAGCGCACATTAAAGCCTCCAAAGTAGTTGGATTAAGTTTGCTACGATGAGGACTAACCAATCTTCCACTACAACCGAAAGCGATTCGGATGCAACAAAGTAGAAATAGGAATAGCTAAAATATCCCTTGCCATCATCTCGTAAATTAGGATATTTCACACCATTTGTTTTCCACCAACTAAGAATATCAAAATTTTGAGTTCTTGGCAAGACATTTTCTTCCAAATACATATCCAACTATGTCCTTGACAATCGTACTAGTAGAACTTGTACTTGAAGCCACATATTTGTCATACATTTCTGGGGGTCACTTTATCGGATGCATCAAGGAGACTAGAAACACAAGATGATGTTCCACCAATATTTCTAGACTACTAATACTTGAGTTATCTTCATACAAAGATGTATTTCTCGATCGGTAATCAAGCAATATACTATAACAATTTTGGTGAACTTCATCTACTTTAGATTGTGATCTTTCACCATATATTAGTGGAAAGTAAAACTCAAACTTGATTTCATCTTGTACCTAGGATCTAAAACAAAGAAAGAACCCCATCATAACATGGCAAGTATCCCAATATTTTACATATTTTTCCAACATTTTTTTGCCATACATTGGATTGTAATATTTGGACTCTTTACCCACTCATCTAATTTTAATCTAATATCACAAATTTTTGGAAAATAAAAATTAGAAGTGGGATAGAGTGTGCCGAGAAAAATATCTCGATCACTTTATAAAAAACTTTCAACTTCCCACAAATTTCTATTGCAATCATCCAATCTTCATCGGTTGGTAGACTCTTGTAAAGTCTTTCTCGATATTTAACCCGTGGAAATACATCTTTATACATTATTGCATTTCTAACATCAAGTATGTCGAATTCAGTGAGTTTTACAATCAAGAGACAACTTTTTAGTACAACAAATATGCAATTGACGTGCGGCCTCTTCAAATTTTTCTACTCTAGCGGTGAAGAAGTCCAATATATGACACTATCGCGTATTCTCTCAATTGTACCACTAATTATTTCCAAACCGTCCTTCACAATTAAATTCAAAATATGAGCACAACAATGCATATGAAGTAGCTTACCATTTAATAGCAAATCTTTCCTTGATAACTTGTCCGAGAGAAGAAGACATAACATGGCATCATTGGTCGTGCAATTATCAATCGTAATTGTTAATATTTTTCGATCAATGTTCCAATCCATCAAAGAATCAGCAAGTAGATCGAAAGCAAAGCACTTGGTATGTGGAGTGGAACATATACAAACCTATATAAGATGAAATAAAGTGTTAAAGTATATCAAAACACATCCTATATTTTAAACTAAAATATCTCAATAGAAATTACACATACCTCAGATGCAATTTTGTAGTTTCCATGAATCATCTATAAAGTGTGCAATAATTGCCATGAAACCTTTTTGGTGTTATTTGATGTCCACATATCCGTTGTGATAGCTATTCGACATTTAAGCTTGTCCATCAATTCATAGCACTTGGTTTTCTCAACACCGTAAATACCCAAAATATCACTTCTCAAAGTGTTTCGTGATATTATGTTAAAGCAAGGTTGGAGGCTAGCAACAAATCTTCGGAACCCTATATGCTCAACAATACTAAGAGGGTAATCATGTAAAATTACCATCATAGAAAGCTCTCGCCTCGAATCTTCTTGTTTGAAAGTATGTGATCTAAGCTCTTGTCCTCCACAAACTTTCTTTGTTGCCATCATCAAACTTTGGCGAATATCTGTTTTTCTTGGTCTTCTTTTACAAGTTTTCTCATAGTGTTTTTTCAAACTAGTAGTTCCATGACTTGTTGGAGCTTTGAGGCGAGTTTTGCAATAGTTACACTCCGCATGTGGAATTCCATCAACCAACACTCTTTTAAAATGATTCCAAACCTCTGAAGTTCTCTTTCTCTTACCATTGTTGTCGGGAATATCCCAGTCCCAAAGTCATCATCACCTTCATTAGTACTCTCGAGTTAATTCCCATTGTAGAATGGCTTTCTTGGATGTTAACGGATGGAAGAGAATTATGTCCTCCTTCGTCCATATGTAAATTATCAATGATAAAAAAATTGTGAGTTATTTGCAATAAACCTGCAAACCATAAAAAAAACATTAGTGATATATTGAAACAATTTACATGCACCGATGATAAATTGATTATTGAAAATCTGGAAACAAAAGGACCCCTGCCATTAGAAACCTATCTCATTTTTTTTCAAAAAAGGGATCGACCCAACAAAGGTCAGAGCAAACAAAATTAAGCATTAACTGATGCACTCTATTAATACATCAAAAGAATTACACCATCCAAGATCAATATCAAGCATCAAACAAGCTCTCAAATCCATGAACCTATCTCATTCATTCAAGCTTTTTAGACTCAAACACACACACACTCTCTCTACATACACACACAATGACAATGACACAAACACACTCACCTCTCTAGTCACCAATCACCATTGAACACACACACAAACAAATTATGACACACACACACATACCACAAGCAGACACACATATTACGGCATGCACAAACACCCCACAAACACACACACACACATTACGGCACACACATTAACACACATACACTCTACGACACACACAGTGACACACACACTCTCTACGGCGCACACACACACACTCTACGGTGCACACAAAGACCACGAACACACACAAAATCGAACATTTAAAACATACACAGTGCTGAAGAAATAAAGAATCATTTAATTGATAAAGTTATGATAATATAAACATGTAATATAAAGAAGATTATCTAACCTCTAAAATTACTTTTTATCACCTTCACGAAATCACAACTCCATTTCCCATTGCCTCTGCTTTGTGTAAAAAATAACCAGGATATGGCTTCCATCGCTATCACAAATTACCAAGATGAAGTCTAATTAGTTTAAGATTTTAAAAAAAAAAAAGAGATGTTGAGAGCGGGGTTATGAACAAGAGAAGAATTAATTTGAGAGAGAAAAATGAAATGAAAACGATACCTCATACCGGACTTAGAAGCGGCAAGAGAAAAGAGAAACCCTAATGTGTATCTTATATATACTAATTAAACGGGTCGGTATGGGTCGGGTCCGCTGGACCGTTTCCGACCCATACCCTGTGTCTCGAAAATATGTACCCATTACCCGTCCCATACCCATTTACTTGTCCCATTCCCATCCCAAATAAGGCGGGTCCGGTCGGGTTCTGGTCTTACCCGGACCCATTGATATCCCTAGAGGGAGAGTTGTGTGGTGGGTCCAAGTTGAGGTTGTTGGTTGGTTTATTCAAGGTGGACAAAAAAACATCATGGCCCACGGGAATGATGGTCGATGCATAAGGGGAGGAAAAGTTGTTTGGACCATCTTTATTGTTTATGTGAAAGTTCAAAAGCGTGCATGACATCATCAACCTTTTCCACCTTTGTTGCATGGAAAGGTGTATAAGTGGGGCCATGCACATTTCCATTAGTATCAAGTTGGCAAGTAAAGTCCTCCAAAGCCGATGTCTTTATCGAAAAATCGGGAGTATTATCGGTAATGCGCCAAAATTATGCCCTTTAAGCACGCTTTCCGCCAAATCGATTTGGGTCCTTCAATAATTGTGGTTGGTTATCCAAGGGATTAGTCCGATCGTCCAAATTGACCTTATCTTGACCCTTCATAGATAGTATCAAATCATCCAACTACTCAAAAGCCTCATCTTCTAAAAATAGCAAATCGATTAGGAGAGCAGAACCTTTAGTCGATCGGCTAGACCAAAATAGGTATGTTTTGACTGGCTAGCTAAATGCAAAAGCTCCCTAGAAACCAAACCCGTTTCTTTTGGCCCTTTTTTATGCACCATAATCCATTCGATTTGAAGCAATAACATGATTAGCATCACGTATAGGGTTAGGAGTAGGGTTTTACGTATTTGAACTCTTAGAAATATCCACTGGGCCCCTACACTTCTCGAAATTTCTTCTTGATCCCTTTGAAACCAAGACGAGAAGATGATTTTTAGAGGGGGACGACGAGCAAGTGGTGGAGGCCGAGGTTTATTCCGTTCATGTAACAACCTTCAATCGTGTGCCCAATATGCGGCAATGAGTGCAATAGTCCAGGATACGTTCATAAACGATCTTTTGATGTGTGTTGTACCTGCGGCAAACTCAAGAATAATCTCTTCTATTTTCTCTTTCAATAAATCCAATTCAACACATACCGGGCCATAGACAACGGATCGTGTTCTTTGTCGGAGAGTTCACCTGAAGGGGTGTGCCTATCACTTTGCTAATAGCAAATAAAGCGTTCGATCAAAAAATGTATAGCAACCCTGGAAGGCGAATCCACTTTGGTGCAAGAGGAGCTTCCATTTTAGGATTAAACAGAGCGTCCATTTAAAGACTCGCATCGAAGGCGATCCCCCAACGACCAAATAGTGCCCATCCACAACATATTGTAATCCTCTCCGGATGTAATTTGATGATAATATGAGAAGGGTTTGCAAAGCTCCAAGAAAATGGCCCCTTCAGATTCAGAGAGGAAAAACCAGAAGCAATTCGTTTAGGGTGAGGAATCGCGAACGAGAACTTACCTATCAAAGTGAGTTTCCATGTCTCTGCAAGACGATCATTCTCCAAGGCGGAAAAACCAAGAACTTGTTGTCCATCTTTTTCCTTGTAAGTGCCAATTGGAACAATTCTCTTGGGATCAAAAGGGAGGTTGGATGGAAGAGAAGTTGAAGCAGTCACATTTGCATATGACCCATGTTTCTGAGTAGGATTTTCCGACGGACTATAACCGGAAGCCGCCATTGAAGGCGGAAAAGAAACCTGGACAAAATCAAAATAGACGATTAGATTAACAAAGGGACAAAAAAAGCAAAGCTAAAGATAAAAAAAACACAACAAAATGATGCTAAAACTCCCTCAGATTGTTAAAATTCATGAACAATTCGTGTGAAATCGGCCCGAGACGTGAAGAACAATGTGTGTGAAAAATATGTGTGCTAGTGTGTGAGAGAGGGCAGAGCATTTTTCGGATACTTCGTCCTCCAACTCAGCTTATTTTATCGAGCCATTGGTTTTGGGGTTACTGTTCATGGGTTACTATTCACGCACTATTCACGTGAATAGTGAAATTCGATTCAAGTGAAAATCAATCAGGTGTGAACAAAATGACGACAAAGTTCGATGTAGAGAAGTTCAATGGGAATAATTTTCATTGTTGAAAATGAAGATTAAGGCAATTTTGAGGAAAGACAATTGCTTGGTGGCAATTGGTGAAAGGCCATGCAGATATCACCGAGCGATGCCAAGTGGAATGAGATGGACGACAATGCAATTCTCGATCGCATTTAGCACTAGCCGATGGAGTTTTATCTAGTGTGGCGGAGAAGAAGACGACAAAAGAGATATGGGATACACTAACAAAATTGTACGAGGCCAAGTCACTTCACAAAAAGATTTTCTTAAAAACAAATTGTATACTCTTCGTATGGCGGAAACCACTTGGTGGTGACCATATCAATACCTTGAATACTATATTTTCGCAACTCACTTCAATGGGTTACAAAATAGAAGTTGTTGAACGTGCAAAACTTTTGCTCCAAAGATTACCGGATTAAATGCGATCAACTCATCATCAACTTGATGAACAACATCCTTTCGGATTATCTAGTCTTCGATGAAATTGCAGCCGCTATACTAGAAGAGGAGAGCAGGTGCAGAAATAAAGAGGACAAACAAACAAGTTCGCAGCAAGCGGAAGCTTTGGCGGTGGTGAGAGGAAGAACCACAGAATGTGGCTCCAGTGGGAGTCAAAATCCAGGAGTAAAAAGAACATCAAGTGCTACAACTGTGGCAAAAGAGGGCACTTCAAGAAGGATTATTGGAATAAGAAGAGTGGGGACCCTGAGTCATCAAATGCTCAAGGGAATGTTGCAAGTGCCTCTGAAAATGGAGAAGTTTTATACATCGAAGTAACAACCAATGTTGAAGGCAGAAAACTATTTTCTGATGTATGGCTTTTAGACTCAGGAGCAACCTGGCACATGACCTCCCGGCGAGAATGGTTTCACACATACGAACCAATCTCTGGAGGATCTGTATTTATGGGGGATGATCATGCCTTGGATATATTGTTGGTATTGGTACTATCAAAATAAAAATGTTTGATGGTACAGTTCGCACCATTCAGGAGGTACGACATGTGAAGGGCTTACGGAAGAATCTTTTATCTTTAGGACAATTGGACGATGTTTGATGTAAAACTCGTATTGAGGATGGGATAATGAAGATCGTGAAAGGAGCGATTGTAGTAATGGGCGGAGAAACTCGCTTCGAATTTGTATATGCTTAAAGGTGAGACATTGCAAGGAGAAGAAGATTATGTTGCGGTACCGCAGTTGTGAGAAGAATCAACGATAATGTGGCACCACAAACTTGGCCACATGTCGAACAAGGTTGAAGATTCTCTCAATGAGCAGGAAGCTACTAACTGGTCTTACAAAGGTATCTTTACCATTTTGTGAGCATTGTGTTACAAGTAAGCAACACAAATTAAAGTTCGCGAGATCAACCTCTAAGAGTAAGGGAATCTTAGAGTTGATTCACTTTAATGTTTGGCAAACACCGTTATCATCCCTAGGAGGGGCGAGATACTTTGTACCTTTCATTGATGATTACTCCAGGAGATGTTGGGTGTATCCTATCAAAAGGAAGGCCGATGTATTTTCGTCTTCAAAGTTTACAAAGCTCAAATAGAACTTGAATCGGGAAAAGATAAAGTGTCTAAGGACCCGATAATGGAGGAGAATTTACAAGTGATGAATTTGAGTCTTTCACAACAAGAAGACATCAAAAGACAGTTCACGGTGGTGTACACACCTCAACAAAATGGAGTGGCAGAGCGAATGAACGTAACCTTGTTAGAAAGGACAAGAGTAATGTTGAGAAATAAGTCTACCCAAGACATTCTCGGGCGAGGCGATCAAAACCCTTTGTTATGTGATCAATCGGTCACCATCAATCGCGATTGATCTCAAAAAACGCCTATGGAGATGTGGACTAGTAAGCACGCCGATTATTCTCACTTACATACATTTGGAAGTCATGTGTATGTGATGTACAATGACCAAGAAAGAACGAAGTTGGACCCAAAGTCAGAAAATGTATCTTCTTGGGGTATCTTTGATGGAGTCAAGCGGGTATCGCTTGTGAGATCCCACTACCCACAAGATCGTCATCGTGAGAAATGTGATATTTGCGAGAAGATAAAGCGCAAGAGATGGGAGATAGTAACACTATAAAAGAGAACCAGGAGACTACTACGAGTCTTAGTGGAAAATAATCTCTGAGAATGAAGATTCAAAATCTTACGAAGCGTGCAGAGCACGAGGTACAAGAACAAGTCAAGTCGATGTCCAAGAAGACGTCGGTCAACTCATGAGAGAAAGCCGCTAGCTTGGCAATCGGAGTATGTTATGGAGAGCAATGTTGCATAATGTCTTTTAACGGAGGATGGAGAGCCATCAATTTTCTATGAAGCTACTGAAAGCTCGAGATGCATCTCGATTGGATGACAACAATGCATGAAGAAATTGAAGCTCTCCACAAGAATCAAACTTGAAACTTATCTTTGTTACCACATGGCGAGAAAAGCCATTGGTAATAAATGGGTCTACAAGATCAAAGCGGGATAGCAAACGATCAAGTAGAATGGTATCGTGCAAGATTGGTGGTAAAGGGATATGCTCGAGAAAGAAGGCATTGATTTCAATGAGATATTTTCCCGGTGGTTCGACTCACGCGGTGAGGGTAGTCTGGCGATGTGTGCTACATTTGTATTTACATCCGGAGCGATTAGATGTAAAAAGCGCATTTCTTCATGGAGAGCTTGAAGAAGAAATTTATATGCTTCAACGGAAGATTTTTCAAAACAGCAAAGAGAACTTGGTTTGCGGAGTTGAACAAATCTATGTACGGTCTCAAACAGGCACCGAGGTGTTGGTACAAGAGATTTGATTCCTTCATAATGAGCCTTGAATACAACAGACTTAGTTCAGACCATTGTGCGTACTACAAAAGGTTTGATGATAATGATTTTTATTATTTTGTTGTTGTATGTGGATGATATGTTGGTGGAGGCCCCAATAAAGATCGAATCCAAGAAATAAAGGCACACGATTGGCTAGGGAGTTTGACATGAAGGACTTGGGACCAAAGAAACAAGATTCTTGGGATGCAGATTCACCGAGACAAATAATAGGAAGATCGACTTTCTCAGAAGGACTACTTCAGTAAAATTTTGCGACGCTTCAACATGCAAGATTGTAAGCTAGTTTCTACCCCTCTTCCTATTAATTTCAAGTTATCCTCAAGTATGTGTCCTAGCAATGAAAGCGAGAGAGCGAGATGTCTCGAGATGCATCAAGATGGGGAGTCTAATGTTCGCTATGATATATACAAGACCAGATATTGCACAAGCAAATGGGAGCGATCGGTCGATACATGGCGAATCCTGGTAGAGAGCATTGTGATACAATGAAGAGGATTCGAGATACATCGGAGGAACCCTCGATGTTGCATTATGTTATGGAGGTTTGGATTTTTTTGTTAGGGGTTATGTTAATTCGGATTTTGCGGGTGATCTTGATAAAAGAAAATCCACTACGGGATATGTGTTTACACTTGCGGGGAGGATCTATAAGTCGGGTTTCAAAAGCGCAGATCGTTGTAGCTCTGTCAACAACTGAAGCAGAATATATGGCGGCTACACAAGCTTGCAAGGAAGCGATCCGGATTCAAAGGTTCTTGAAGGAGCTCGACGCAAACAAGAAAAGATTGTTTTGTTTTGTGATGATCGAGTGCTTTGCATATTGCAAAAGAATCCAAATTTTTACATTTAAGGACAAAACATATAGAAGTTCAATATCACTTTGTTCGAGAAATAGTGGAAAATGGAAGTGTGGATATGCAAAAGATCCATACTAATGAGAACCTAGCAGATTGCATGACCAAACCAATCAACACTGGCAAGTTTGAATGGTGCAGATCCTCGTGTGGCCTAGCAGAAACGTAAGCAGCAAGATTGACAAGTGTAGAGAATGATGGAAGGATTACAAAAGTGACTTTAAGTAGGAGATGTGAAGATGGACATAAAGTCCACTTTTGTAAGCTATACCATGAATATAGCTGATGAAGACTTTTGTAGGCAACAACTTTGTTGCCTAATTTATTGAGACGGTTGGGTGGAAATTTGGTGTGCAAACCAATTAATGATGGCAGATAAAATTGGCCTATAAATAGGCATAAGGTTTCAGCATTTGAAACCATTCGAGTGAAGCAAGCATCCAAGCATTCTATCTAGTCTTGCTATTTCCTCATTTAAAGAGTGATAGTTTTTCTCCTTGTATTTAGAGAGAAGGTGTTGTAATCCCTATTTATAGTGAATTGCTCCTACACATGCCTGTAGTTTTTACCTCAAATTTATTTGGGGTTTTCCACGTAAAAATATTCGTGTCATTTTACCTTTATTTTTCTCGCATCACTATTGCCATGGTTTTGTTCCGGTCCGTAATTTTCTAACATATATTTATAATATTTTCTTATCAGCTGAGTTCCTCTAATCTGCACACGATCGAGCAGTTAATGCTAATGATAGGATGAAAGTTTATTACAAAAGGCTTTTAGTGTTGCGTAGGAAACTCAAATTTGATTCATCCTTGTCTATCCTCCATGATCTCTCGTTTGGTTTGAATATTCTCAAGTCATTTCGTTGGTCCAATTCCATCGCTTTTCTTGGTCTGTTATGGCCCGAAGCGCTTGGAGAACTTCAGAGTCGAGAGTTTCAATGTTATGATACCATTAAATATACCAACTGTTGGAAAATTTTATGTTTGTTCAATTGATGTAGTACAAATGTGAATATAAATACATTTAATCATTTATAAAACATCAGCCATCAGCTAGAGAAATATCACGAAACTACATGTGAATATGGAATAATTACAAAAGCACCACGGAGGTTTGGGTTAATAACAAAAAACCAACCAGATTTGTTTATGTCTTAAATTTAAGGGGTAACTATAATACTTTTATAAATATGGGGGGAGGGAGTTGAAATATTTTTTGTTTATGAAGAACAAACATGTAAGATGGAATTAAATTTCAGGGGGGTTTGTAATTTTCAAAAACTTCTAGATTTTTTTGTAATCAAGCCCGAACATTAGGAATTTTTCTTTTCCTTTTTGTAATTATTCTTATGAATATTCAATTCCAATCAATAGAAAATAAATGGTGAATATTCAATCCTATCAAATCTCGTTCCCATGATCATGCAATTCTTCCTCTCTTTTTTACCGTCATACAAATGCTTATCAATTTTTTTTTTTTTGAGGAAAACAAATGCTCTATCATTGAAAAGCTTCCGAAAATAAGTATTTGTTCCATAACACAGTTTTCAGCTTACAAGGTTTAAAATTTGGAGAATGACGCAAATGACGCACAGCTTACTGAAACGACTGAGGAGAAATATAAATTAGAAGAAACGATGTATACTACCTTTTAACTTATTCATCATCTTTCAAAGCTCAATGAGGTGAGAAAAACATGAACAATTTTCCAAATATAGAATTAGGAAAACTGATATGAAAGATAACAAGTTAGGACAATAAAACAAATCTTCACTATAAAGTTAGCAGACTCTACCACATCTCCAAACATTCCAGAAAGAAACATTAACACAAGACATTTACAGTAATAAGTTTTAGGAATAGCCATTAATACAGTCAGATAAGTTACAGTGAGTCAGCTCGACAAAGAGCTTACAAAATTCAACCAACTAATTTCTTAGCCTATCCTCCTAATTTTACTCTGCTAAATTACATGGTTGAAAAAGAACAAGCATAATTATCCCCCCACAAAATCAAATTAAGGGAGTGTTTGCAGACTCTTAAAAAAAGTGATTCTCAGCTTCTAGCCCTAAAAATAACTGTTTTTTTTTTCGCCTAGAAACTGAGAATCACTTCTTTCCGGAGCCTGAAAACAGTCCCTAATTGTAATTAGGAGGAGAAGGATGGACAATTTCACCAATATTTCATCCATACTTCAAGATATTTATCCCCCAAAATCCAAGAAGCAAAAAGCCCCAAAACACAAAATTAGACTAAATCACAAACCTAAAATTCCAGAAAAAAAAAACAAGAAACTCATCAATCAAAAATTGATCATTTTTTCTACAAATCAACAACTTCACCACCTTCATTATGCCTTCCAACAAGTGCAAAATACCCAAGAACAGCACAAACCGCAGCCACAATATTCCCTTCCTTAATCAACACCTTAACCACAGACCCAGTAATCTCAGCCGTCAATTTCTTGCCCTCCAAAACCAGGGTTTTTCTAGGTTTCCCACAAAACGTCAATAACACAAGCACAGTTATCCACGTCACCAGAGTGGCCGGCACCGCCACTGCCAGCGCCGCCACCATCGACAGAACACCAAAAGACACACCCAAAAGCACCGACGCGTACAAAGCCGGCCACCCAGACGAAGAAGAATTCGACGATTCGAGTTCGTACCAAGACAGAACGGATTTGAGGAGGTTCCATGAAAGGGAGAGTAGAATTGTGTATACGGATACAAATAGGCAAACCCATGTTCTTCTTTTGCTCATGAGTTTTAGGAGTAGCATCGAGGAATTTGAATTTTTTTCTTGATTGGGAATTCTAGGTGAGGAGGGTTGTTCTATAGTGTTAGCAGCTGCCATGAATCTGATGAATTTGATTTTTCCAATGTTCAATTTTGATGGGCTTGGCTTTGATTTGAGGGTTTCGCAGTTGAGTATTATTTTCTACCCACTTTACTTTCCTTTACTTTTCCTTTTCGCGTCTGAGATGCTTCTTTTGGTTGCTGGTGAGTGGTGGGTTGCCTAGTTTTGTATTGTCCTTTTTTTTTTTTTTTATAACTCACCGATCTAAAGAAAGATGCTTCATTTTTCGAACCCACACGGATCTTTATTCAAGATGAAGTTCCCACACCCCACAAACAATTTGAGATTTGGTGGGTCCATCCCCAATTGGTTGTTTGTGTATTGCCCACCTGGTTTTTTTTGTGATTGAGGGCAACGCAGTTATTGGACGCGCTTTCACTGAGCGTGAATGTTTAAAAACTTTCATAAATATCACATTCCAGTTTACCATATAAAAATATCACAATGTGGGACTTTTGGTTAACTGTGGCTTAATTAGGAGAGTTGGGCAGTTGAGACATCTTTCATTGGAGTTGAGCTCCATAACAGTCAAATCCTTCCGGTGTTTGGTTAAATTCCACCTAAATAATTGAGCGACACTGTAACAAAATTTGGATCTCATCCTTGAACTTTTTATGTGCTCAAACCACATGATTATGATTTATGAGGTAGCCCCCTCTTAGATGATCCAACGGTTAGGCGAATCCAACATCATGGATCTATCCGACTCATGGTCGAATATTAATATTTTTGTAGATGACCTACTTTTTAGTAAGACTATTAATACTTTTTATTAGAATAACTAATACTTTAGGGAATTCTTGAAAACCTTTGAGAGAAAAATTAATATTTTTAGGGGAACTATTAATACGTTTCACACGAACTACTAATATTTTTTACGGAAAAAACTAATACTTTTTAGGAAGTTATTAAATATTTTCAAGTGAACAACGTAATAATACTTTTCAAAGAGACTACTAATACTTTTCAGCGCTCTCGTGATATTATATCACTATCCAATGTTACAAAAACTAATACTTTTAAGTGAACTACGTACTAATACTTTTCAAATGAATTGTTATTTCAGAGGAACTGCTAATACCGGTCCCTGCTAATAAAATAAATATCATCGAGTCGGGTTTAGGGATACGTCTAATGGATTTTGGCCCGTTAAACCGTCTGACAGGAGTTTTGTCAATAATTATTGATTAATATATTTTGACCTTTCTAGCTTGGTTATATTTGGGCAAGGAAGAAAATCTCGCTTCAATTAAATTATTTGATTTTGATCATCTTACCATCAATATGTAATATCCTTTATTGTGGAAACTAAAGGTAATAGAATATCTTCCTCTAAAAGAAAAAGGTAATAGAATATGAATATCACCTATGTTTGCTACTTTGATTGAACATTTGAGAGATGTATAACACTATCTTTACATAAGATATTGATACTTTATGAACTTTTAGGTTCCTAGACTAACCCTGGCCTCTAAACTTTGTCCCTAGATTAATAAAATAATATAAATCGCATGATGTCTTCAACTAACCTCAGTTCCCAACATCCTTACTTGATTCTCAGAACGATCCAATTTCATGAAATAAAAATAATCTAAAACTTCATATCAAAATATGCAAAGGCCCATCTTATCAATGTAATTACTCCTCATGCTCACATAGTTTTCTCTCTCATTTCTCCAACAAAATGTATAACCTGTTAAATATTATATTATATTATTATAGATAACTTTGCTTATTCAGTTTTAGCCCTTTTAGGGTTAGGAATTCTAGTCCTATAGGGTTAGGATTTCTAGTTGCCTATATAGTTATTTTTCTCTGTTTTGTAATTTAATTTTGGTTTTGCATCACACTAAATACTAGTCTTTATTTTCTCTTTCATATATGTGAATTCTTTAATTTCTACATGGTATCAAGAACCAAATTTTAATCTTAGCCACAACTTCCGTGGGTCGGGGCAATGCTCTGAAAATCTTTTTGTGGGGTAGAGTGTTTGTAGGACATGAAAGTTTAGGGTTTAATCATTGATAGTCTTTTAAGTTTTCTGATCTTGGTTTCAGGTTTCAAATATTGGTGTCTTTTTCAGTTTTCCTGATCTTTTGAGTTACAAAGATTTTGTAATTTCAGTTTTAGTGTTCTGATTTTGTAGGACATAAAGGTGCAGGATTTGATCTTTGGCAAATATGTAATGTGCTTTGATGTTTTGGCAATGGACGGTAGCTTAGCGAATTTGTGTATTGACTTGGGGAACGAAAATTTAGCACGTGCAACGACAAATGGGGATTTGTTATGTAGGGTATTGACATGAAGAAGTTTATGTTTACTGAGTGCGTGAATTTGACACAAATTGATGACAACTAGGTTCCATAGCCAATCAGATTTTTTGGCAAAAAATAATCTTCATTTTCGCTATTATTTTCCATCCGTTTTCATTTGTTTTTTCGTTCGATTTCGCTAGCTTTTTGGTGCTGGTTTGGTTAGTTTTTCACTAGTCTTTTTGGTTCATATGTGATTCGTTTTACTAGTTTTTGTTGATTTGTTTTTTTCTTTTCGTTCATCATCATGGATGATTGTAAATATGACTCTCTTGTGCAATCATTATGCGATTATTTGCGAAAAATTATTCGTATTGGAGTAGCTACATTGGTTTTGTGTATTTATCAATACGAGTAACTATGTTGGGTTTGGTTTTTTGGTTTTTCGATTTTGGATTTTGTGTTAGTTTTCATCAATAAGAGTGACTGTTGGTTTTAGTTTTAAAAATAATAATAAATAAATATATGTTTGTGTATCAAAATTTGGTTGATCATCTTATGGTTGGTTTAGTTGGGCGAACTTAATATGGTTTGTGGATAAAAAATTGGTTGATCATCGTGTGGTTGATTTTGGATCATCTTTTCTTTTGTCAGGTTTAATTATTGGCTTAATTGATTTTCATTTTTCTTCAGGCTGCCTAGGGTTTCCTTCATATGTGGGGTATAGATTTTGGGATAATGGTTAACCATGATTTGTAGTTGAATAGATGGTTAAAACTGGATTTTGTTTTGTTAAATTTGTTTCGTTGTTTTTCGCATCATCGTGTTGAGATGCGTATCCCTATTTTCAAAATTTGGTTGTTTAGTTTTATGCCTCAAAGCTCATTACCGGTGTGTGAAGATGTATTGATCAAGAGGTGGTGGCAGATCTTTAAGATGTGCACCATGTAATGTCATCACATTGCCATTTGTTTCTAAATTTTCAGCACGGATTGTTGATGTGGTTACCAACGCACATTCTACTTTACGTTTTCGTTATCAATGTTTCTTGCGAACCATCATGAGTTTGAGGGGGAGTTTTTAATATAATGTTAGGAGTTTTAGTCATTTTAGCGTTAGGATTTCTAGTAGCCTATACAAGTCTATTTCTCTATTTGGTAATTTACTTTTGGTTTTGCATCACATAAGAATACAAGTCTTTGTTTTCTCCTTCAATATCTGTGAATTCTTTGATTTCTACATAACCAAAAATAAAATTTGCTATTTAGAATATCTTTGAAAACTTGCCTTTTTCACACACTTTTTTTGGGAAGTTCGATGCTACCCACTTGTATAGTACCCAACTCGATTAAGATCTTATATGTGTCCAATTGTGACATGTGCATGTGTATTTTTCAAAAATAAAAAAATGGATACATATAAAAACCTCAATGGAATTGGATACTACCTAAGTGGGAACCATCTAATTAGACTTTTTTCATTCCATTAAAAAAACATAAATATATTTATCATATATATAGAAATTAGGACTATTTGAATCCACCTCTAATGAAGTTTAGATCAGCAAATACCATCTCTAAAGAGATGGTACTTGGTCTCACCTATTAGATGTGAAGTCAAGGGTTCAAATCTCACCTCCCCTACAATCCATTTGTAAAGGTTTGATTTTTTTTTTTAATTTAAAGTTTACATCAACAAATGGCCAATGGAATACTAGAGTAATGTCTAATCGATACATTTTACATTAAGTTCCTTTTTTTTTGGCAGTGGCTTATATATATTGAAGATGTCTCCTATCATACAATCTAACCGGATTTAATTCGTTAGATGTATTAAACCTAACCCAACCCAATGAGCCAACTCCCAAAATCCAATACAATTATAAAAAAAAAAAAAGATAAAAAATTTACCCTAATTGTAGCAGAGTGGAAGGCGCCATTGGCAAGAACAATAACCACGCACCCATTAATCAACAAGTAAGCACGATCCTTAATCACAGACTTCAGCAGACATGCGACCTCTTATAACTTCTTGTCGCTAACTTCGCTCAATAAGCATTACAATCCCTACTCTATTGATAATGACATCGTGGATGAGCCTCATCATCCTTTTTCTGGTTGTAACAAATCTCATAATTTTCAACTACCAACCCACAAAAAATAACAAGTCGACATTAATTTTTTTTCCTTAAGTAAATGTTTGATTGATAAAATTGTTCATCAAGTAGATGCAAATCTTCTTTCTTCTTAAAGTAAATGTTTGATCGATTGACATTAATTACACTGCAATGTTACAAAATTGCGACCACCCCCAAAAATTACAAAAATACCATCGACCCCCGAATATTACAAAAATATCTCTGCTAATATTATTAAAATTCCACCGGGTCGGTTTTGGGTCAAACGAATTTTGATCAGTTGGACCATCTAACATGAGTTTGTGTCATATATAATTTTGGATTCCATCAAATTTTAATTATTGTTTCAATATTTCATGTTAGAGCAAGTCTCTTGTGAGACGGTCTCACAGATCTAAATCCGTGAGACGGACCTCCTAAGGGCTCCGTTTTGAGAACATGAACCATAAAAATAAATTTAAAAATAATAATGAACCATGAAGAAACAAAAATAAACCCTAAAAACATGAACCATGAAGAATAAACCCGAAAAACAAAAATAAACCCAAAAAATAAAAAATAAACCCTAAAAAAAACTAAAAATCCTAAAAACCCAAATCAATTAAAAATAAACCCAAGAAACAAAATAAAGCCTAAAAAAATAAATATAAACCCTAAGAAAAATAAAATCGAAAAAAAAAAAAAATCATTAAAACTTTGTGTAAGGCTCAGTCTCACGGATCTAAATCCCAGTGAGACCGTCTCACGCAAGTTTTTGTCTTCATGTTATAATTTTGTTTTTCCATGTTAAATTATTTTGTTACTTGTTCCTGCAAGTAATGTTGATGTATGGGTTTTTGTAACTTTTAAATTTTAGCTTTCGAAAGGACATTTTTTTGTTGTAAATTATATACATATCAAATAAAATATAAGAAATAAAGTCCAATCCCAATTGATAAGGGCAAAAGATTATGCAGGCGATTTTGTGCCTAAGACATTGGGTGACTGACCAGGCTTATGGCATTGGGCCGACCTAGAAAGGCCCATACTCTTGGGCCGATCTGTCGGAAGTTAGGCGGCTGGGCCGATCCGGGAGGTTTGCGGGATAGGGATGATCTTTAAGGCTCGGGGAGATGCTTCCACCACGGCTCTATTGTGGTCCCCCTCCGGTGGTCCCTCCTCCTCCTATGGTCCCCCTCCGGTGGTCCCTCCTCCCGTGGTCCCTCCGGAGGTGGGAAAAAGAGGTCGCGGCCGGCCGATGGCGGAAGAAGTGCACTCATTAAGGGGCGGAGCATGTGTCCGCCGAGACCGGGATCGGTCGAACGGATGGATGATCTCCATCATGAGGTGCGAGATATTCGGAGGAGAGTGGCCGAGTCTTGGGAGCGAGCTGCAGATTCGGGTGAGGAGGGGAACCCTTTCTCGGATGAGGTGATGGCGGACGAGCTTAGGCCTCATACCGAGCTCGAGCTTGAATATGATGGTACCCGCATCCGTGGGACCATCTTTGCCATTTTGAGAACGCTACTTTGCTACACGGAGTTCACGGATGGCGTGATGTGTAGAGTTTTTCCTACCACGTTGACGAAATCGGCTCAAAGAATGGTTTAGCTTGACTTGCCCCGGGCTCCATTCGAAATTTTGATGACTTCAATTTCGGCTTTCCTTAATCAGTTCACGAGTTGCGTAAGTACCAAAAGGCGCCCCGACTCTGTTTAGCATCAAACAGAGAGAAAGGGAGGACTTGAGCTATATTTAGAGGTTTACCGCGGCCAAGTTGGAGGTGCGTCGCCCAGTCCAGAAATTTTGGCCAATGCCTGCCTAGCTCAGGGCACGAAGGATGGGGAGTTCTTTGAATCATTAGTAATAGAGCCTGCTAAGACATTCGACGAGTTAGCTCGGCCGAGAAATATATTAACCTGGAAGAGGCGAGAAAAAATGAAGAGAGAGGAAGGAGAGAAGAGAAGAGATAGGAGGGAGGATCGGGAGGACAAGGGATCTCGGAAGAAGCCGAGGCCCGAGGCGATGGGAGAAAGGCCGAGGTTTGAGAAGTACACACCTTTGGCTATCCCTCGGGCGAGTGCTTGTAGCTATTGAGAGGCATCCCGACTCGAGGTGGCCAAAGCGCACGCAGAGGCACCAAGTAAAAGGCGAAATGTAAGGAATTTTGTAGGTTTCACAATGAGTATGGGCACACTGGATCGGTGCACAAACCCGAGGGATGAGATCGAGCGGCTCATTCAGCAGCAGTCACCTTAGGGAATTTGTGTACATTTACAAAAAGGAGAAAAAGGGGAGTGTAAGAGGGATAACCGGGATATCATCAACCTCGGCGGGAGCCGAGCGTAGGGGAGGAAAGGGAGGAGCTACCTCCACCTCCGCCGCCACCTCACCGCCGAGGTCATCCAGATGATTGTTGGGGCGGCGGAAGGAGATTCGAGGCGAGCTCGGAAAAATTATGTGAGAGCGCAGCACGGATCGGGTGCAAGAACGATTAAAGGTGGAACAGTCGGTCAAGGGTGAGTATCCAGTCGGACAGGATTGCGGGGGTATCGTGACACCTCACGGCGATGCTCTTGTGATCACAACGACTATCTCTAATTATGATGTGCGGTGGTATTTGTGGACACCTGGGAGCTCAATGATATCCTATTCTATGATTGCTATAAGAAGATGGACCTCCGTGTCGGCTTGGAAGCGATGGACACGCTGGCGTTAGTCGGATTATTTGGAGGGATGATCCAACCGATAGGTATGATTACTTTACATCTCTTTGGGTAAGAGCCCAATCGTAAAAACGAGAATGATTCGATTTTTGATAGTTGATGCACCGTCCTCCTATAATGTCATGTTGGGTAGACCGACACTAAATGCTTTCCAAGCAGTGGTGTCGGTATACCATCTAAAAATGAAGTTTCCTGTGGGAGAGAAAGTAGGTGAGGTCGGTGGTGATCAGTATATGGCTAGAAAATTGTATGTAGAAAGTATTCAGAAGGCAGAGAGGGGGAGTGCTTTTGATGATGATAGAAACAAAGACAAGTTGATTAGGTTGGACGAGCCGGTGGAGCACGTCCAACCTAATGAGGAAATGATGATGGTCGAACTGGTGCCAGGTGATCCTGATAAGGTCACCAAGGTCGGGAAGAAGTTGCCTGATGAATTGAGGGATGAGCTGGTGGAGTTTCTAAGGAGTAATGTGGATGTATTTGCTTGGACAACGGAAGACCTGGTGGGGATCGATCCAAGCATTGCTGAACATAGGCTTAATGTTAATCCATCATATAAGCCGGTGAAACAAAAGAAAAGGAACTTTGGCCCTAAGAAGGATGCTATAATTCGGGCGGAGGTGCAAAGGTTGTTGAAAGCGGGGCACATCGAGAAATCCAATTTTTAATGGCTATCTAATGCGTATTGGTTCCAAAACAGAGGATGATTGGCGCATGTGTGTGGACTTTAGGGATTTGAATCGTGCTTGCCCTAAAGATTACTACCCATTACCCCGAATTGATCAGTTGGTGGATTCGACGTCGGGGTGTGAACCGCTTAGTATGATGGATGCGTCGCAAGGATATCATCGATCAAAGGCTAGCAGAAGAAGACCAAAAAAGGGTGTGCTTCACCATCTCTTTTGGTACCTTCTGTTATGTAGTAATGCCGTTCGGATTGAAGAATGCGGGAGCCACATACCGAGGTTGGTGGATAAGATGTTTGGAGAACACTCGGCGGGGAACATGGAGGTGTACGTGGATGATATGTTGGTCAAAAGCATAAAGGTTGTGGATCATGTGCGTGACCTACCAAACGCGTTCGACACCTCGAGGAAGTATAGGATGAAGTGAACCCCAAGAAGTGTGCCTTTGGGGTCGTCGGGAAAGTTTCGGGATACATGGTAATGGAGAAAGGAATAGAGGCCAACCCGGGAGAAGGTCGGGGCCATCGAGAGAGATGGCACCGCCTCGGGATGCCACTGAGATGTGCGATGTCTAACAGTCGGCTAGCAGAAGATCAATTGCTTTGTTTCGCGCGCCTCGGAGAGAGACGTTTGCCCCTTTTTAAGGTCTTGAGGAAAGCCAAAAAGTTTGTTTAGGATGAGGAGTGCCAAAAGGCTTTGAGGACTTGAAAAATTACTTGGATGATCTATCATTGCTAACTAAGCCATTGCCTGGTGAACCCTTATACCTCTATCTTTCGGTAGGGGAGGAGGGGGTTAGCACGGTCCGATCGGGAGGAGAGATCGGTTCGAGAGGCCGGTGTACTATGTCGAGAAAGTTTTGAGGAATGCCAAGCCGATATGCGGAGATCGAGAAGCGAGGTTTGGGCCTGTGGTGGATGATCGAGAGACTTCGGCCGTATTTTTTTCGCATAAGGTAATCGTTCGAACTAATCTTCCGTTGAGAAATGTGATGAGTAAACCCGAGGTAGCGGGAGGTTAGTGAAGTGGGCTATTGAGCCGAGTGAGTATGATATTAAATTTGAGAACAGATCGGCCATTAAAGCTCGGGCTTTGCGACTTTGTTCAAGAATCAACTAGGGGATGATAGCGAGAGAAGGAACTTGGGTGATTTATGTGGATGGTTCGGCAGGGAGCTCGGGATGTGGTTGGTATTGTCTTGATCAGCCCGCAAGGGATCGAAAAATGACTTTCTTTGTGAGGTTGGAGTTCAAGCTATCTAATAATGAGGCGGAGTATGAAGCATTCATCGAGAGGAATGCAAATGGCCATTGAGATGGGGTCATTGTTAGGATGGTAATTTACATGGACTCTCGGCTCGTCCATAAACAAGGTTATGGGAGAGTTCGAGGTTAGGGAAGAGAGGATGATGAGGTATGTTGAAGCATATCGAGCTTTAGAAGGAAAGTGAAAGAAATCAAAATATGTATGTCGGGTCCGAGGGAGGAAAATGGTCGGGCGGATTTTCTAGTAAAATTCGATTCGGCGCCTTAGAGAATCAAGCTAAAAGTTACACTTTTGGTGGCAAAAGAAACCGCACCGGGGTTGGAGGTCGAGAGATTGAGGAGAAAGAGGATTGGAGGTCGGCTATCATAGCTTACCTAAAGGAAGGGTCTTACCAACAGTAGGCGTGAAAGCGGCTACTAAAATTCGGGCGACACGTTTTGCATTATCGTGAGACAAGTTATATAAGAGAGGCTTCTATGCTTTTCTTTGAGGTGGTTGAATGGAGAAGAGAATGGCACGTATGTCTTTGAGAGAGATACATGAAGGTTGTTGTGGGAATCACATGGGAGCAAGGATTTTGATGAAAAAGGTCCTTGAGCAGGTATTTTTGGCCTTACCCGAAGGGGAAGCAGAAAAGTTGGTCGAGCGTGTGAAAAATGTCGGATCCATGCACCTTTGGTACATCGACGGTGGAGGAGCTCATGACGATGAGCTCGGCATGTCCATTTGCAAAGTGGGGAATTGATATAGTGGGTCCCTTTTCCCGCTTCAAGTCGAGAAATTCTTGATTGTGTAATCGACTATTTTAGCAAAGTGGGGGAGGCGGAACCTCTTGCTAAGATAAATGAGGATGCAAATGATGAAATTTATTTGGCAAAACATAGTGTGTCGGTATGGAGTGCCTCGTGTCTTGATATCGATAATGGAACGCAGATTGGGGCGTAAATCCGAGCTTGGTGTGAGGAATCAAGATCAAGCAAAACTTCACTTGGTGGCCCACCCGCAGCTAATGGGCAAGTGGAAGTGACTAATAGAATTCTTGTCCAAGGATTGAGAGCTTACCGGGAGAAGGCGGGAGGAGCGTGGGTTCGAGAGCTCGATTCGGTGTTGTGGGCTTATCGAACTAATCCGAAGGAGGCCACCGGGCGAGGCTCCATTCGACTTGGTGTATGGTATGGATCTTTGTGATACTGCGCAGAGATCGGGATGGAAACACATCGGGTTGAGAATTTTGATGAAAATATTAATGAGTGTTGATTCGAGAGGCATTGGATACGATAAATGAGAAAAAGGAGATGGCATTTTTGCGGATGGAAAAGACACGAGGAAGGATCAAAACAACTTATGACAAGAAAGTAAAGAAAAGGGCCTTTTCGGTCGGTGATTTAGTTTTGAGAAGGTCGATGCTAGCAAAAACAAAGGGAAATTGGATGCGAATTGGGAAGGCCCTTCGGGTGGTGAAGGTCTTGTGGGAGGTGCATACGAGTGGAAGAGATCGGAGGTCGAAAGCTCGAGGGCTTGGAATAGTTGCAATTTGAAGAAATATCATTCCTAGAATAGAGAAATGTCTCGATGTAATCAATCTACTCGTTTTGAATGAAATGATCTCGCCGCCATACATTATGAGTTCGGAAAGTGGAAAAGATAAAAAGTGACAAGTATTTGGAGCTGAGCTCGAGCTAGTCTCCAAATACTGGGGGCCACGAGGCCATGCGAGGAGCTCGGCTCGAGCCGCCTTCCTTTGATGAAAGCGACAAGTATTTGGAGCTCACTCGAGCTAGTCTCCAAATACTTGGGGTCACGAGGCCATGCGAGGAGCTCGGCTCGAGCCGCCTTCCTTTGATGAAAATGACAAGTATTTGGAGCTCGGCTCGAGCTAGTCTCCAAATACTTGGGGCCACGAGGCCATGCGAGGAGCTCGGCTCGAGCGCCTTCCTTGATGAAACCGACAAGTATTTGGAGCTCACTCGAGCTAGTCTCCAAATGCTTGGGGCCACGAGGCCATGCGAGGAGCTCGGCTCGAGCGCCTTCCTTGGATGAAACCGACAAGTATTTGGAGCTCGGCTCGAGCTAGTCTCCAAATACTTGGGGCCACGAGGCCATGCGAGGAGCTCGGCTCGAGCGAGCCTTCCTTGATGAAACCGACAAGTATCCGGAGCTCACCGAGCTAGTCTCCAAATACTCGGGGCCACGAGGAGCACAATATGCCAATCTTTTTGTAAAAAAAAAAAAAAAAAAAAAAGAATTACAAGAATAATAGACAAGAGATCGAGAAAACGAAAGTGCGAAGAAACTTCATTGAACATTCAAAATAAATACAAGTACATAATGGAAAATTACAACGGCAGAACTAAACTCCTAAGCGAGTTGGAGGAACATTCTCGGTGTTCGTGTCGTCCATGGAGATGGTCACATCGTCTACGAGAGCGAGATCGGGATCATCATCCGGATCTCCGAACTTGAGAAGGCTCCGGAAGCCGAGGGGTTGGCCGATCTCCGTGAGCTTGAGAAGGACCCGAGCGGGAGCGCAGGTGGAGGATAAAAGGAGAGAGATAAGGATTCTATGAACTCCTCCACAGGAGCAAGGTTGAGACGCTCCGCCTCGTCGCCGAAAAACACGAAGCCTTTGGGGTCGGGCAAAATCCTCCTAGGACCTCGGCGATCGAAGGGCTCGGTAGTGGTACGCGTTTCCCGAGCCAAGCTCGGCACGGTCAAAAGCAAAGCCGTAGTACTCCATGGCGAATCTGAGAGAGAACTTTGATAAATTCCCGGAGCTCGAGAAAGGCTTGCTTCACCCTCTCCCGAATGGCCTGAACTATTGAAGAGCCCGGGAAGGTGAGAAAACTTTGCCGACCGAGCCTTCGACGCCCCCTCGGGCTCGGGGTCGACATTGACAAGATAACGGATCGGAGATCGCTCGGCTTGGTCTTGAGATCGCATTATCGTCTCGAGCCTTTATTTTGGCCTCGAGAGAAGCCACGGTACCTTGTTGACCTCCTCCATGTCCTTGTACCGGCGGTTCTCCTCAGGAGTTTAGTCTCCCGAGCTTTTCCCGAATGACCTCCTTCTTAGAATTTTTGAGCTCGGCAATATGGGAGGGATCAAAGAAACCGACCCGAGCTCGTGAAATCGTGCGGCTAGTGTGCCGACTTTCGAGTGGTTTAGGCAAAAGGAGCTCACCGGCTCAGGCGTCGTTGAGCTTCTCCCGAGGAAGTTCGGTCGGGGTTCGGGCGATTTGCCTTGGACGCATCTTGGATAGCAAAAGTTCCATCAGTGTTCTTCAGGATGGAATTGCCCGTGAGAAAGGTTTGGTTGGGCGTATGAATGGCAGTGCGAGAGAGAGAGAGAGCGGAGGAGGAGGTGTGGTGGTCTTCGCCCTCTTGCAGCCTCTGTCTTTGTGCCGACAGCCGACCTCTTTGGAGGAGGAGATCGGAAGGAAGGTTGAGCTCCGGGGCTGTGAGATCGGTCATCAACTGCGGCAATCGTGGTATCCAGTCGCCAAGTAGAGGAGGTTGACCTCAGGGCTTTGGGGCGGCATCTTTGGATGAAGGAGGGTGTGAGCGGGGAGCAATGGGTTGCTCCTCGTCATCCTTCGGCAACCATCTCGTGCCGTGAACATATCGCGCACAAAGAGGAAAGATTAGCTAATGAGTAAGAATAAAGCAAATCAATTGCAAAAATGACGATTACCAATGTCGCAAGGCAAGGGAGCCACGATGGGGCTCATTTCAAAGTAGTCTGAGAATGGAAGGGGTTATAAGGCGAGAGAGGTCATACTTGACCAATGTGAGTTTATTTATCCGAGCTTGGAGATCGGGAGACCGATCTCTGGGGTTGTGTTTGCGTTGGAGTGGAAGGGTCCAGGTCCAAGCAATAGGAAACCCCCAAACTCGGGGGGAAGAAATAAAAAAATATTTGTCCTTCCAGAATTTGTTAGAGGAAGGGTACTTGCTTAAAAACTGAGCATCACCTCGGGAGGTGATGTAGAAAAGGCCCTTGGTGGTCGAGCTTTTTATTTGGAATAGGGCGAAGAATAGCTCCAGAGTGGGTTCTATGTCAGTACTTAGTCAAAATTATGAAGCCTAAGCTAAGATGCGGAATGAGTTCGGGGCTAGTTGATTCAAGGGCACCGGGAGAATCTGACACCCCAACCATGAATGGATGGATGGGAAATTGGAGGCCTCCTCTATCTCGACCGCAAAAAATGCTAGGGCATTGGGTGGAGGTCGGTTAGGTCGGTCGGGAAATTTGGGTAAATAGAGTTTAAAAAGAGGAAGGAATTTGGGCTATTCTTTTAATGGTTTGAAGATTGGAGGTCGATAGGGTGGTCTCCCTAAAATCGTGAGGATATATAGGCAAGGACCCGAGCACGAGCTCGGATCTCTATGGTATCGAGAATCCCGACCTGAATCGAGCCGGATTGATTGCATCGTGGTCCGATGGACAGACTCCGGTGAGGGAAAGTGGTGGAGGTAACGAGAACGTCGTTATCGCCTCACCGCTCTAAATCGGCGATGGCCGAGTCCGATGGCGTCAGTGAGAAGAAGAGGATGCCATATTAAAGAAAAGAAAAACTGGAAAGGAAAGGGTTACTTTATCGGATAGAAATAGGAGGTTGAAGGAGGAAAGTAGTCTGGGATGTGGAACTTTTGAAACTCACCTAGGAGCCCCGGAGAATTTCACTTAGGAGAAGAAGAGTGTTTCTTTGGGAAGAAAGCTCAAATTTGAAATGTGGGGAAAGTGAAAAATGGAGGAGGAAGATGGCTTTTATAAGGGAGAGAGAGACAAAAGGGGTGCCGATTTTCGAGGAGACATTTGACGGTCTCACGAGGCGTCGAGGAAGCGAAAAGACGTCCCATCAATCAAATCCGCGTGTCGTACTCGAAAGGCCAAAGGGCGGCAGAATTTCAAACGCCAAGAGTCGGCGGGAATGTGAAAAGCACAAACCCTAAATACTAGGTCACTCGGCTATCAAAGAACTATGGTTGAGGTGCGAGACCAACCCATAGTTGGGGGAGGAGGAATTAATAAGGGCAAAAGATTGTGCAGGCCGATCCGACAGGCCTAAGACATCATTGACTGACGACCAGGCTTATGGCATTGGGCCGACTAGAAAGGCCCATACTCTTGGCCGATCTGTCGAGAAGTTAGGCATTGGGCCGATCCGGGGAGGTTTGCGGGATAGGGATGATCTTCTTAAGCGCTCGAGTATTTGGTGACTTCACCGAGTCCATAAGTGGGATCTTATCATATTGGGCCGATCCGGGAAGACCCGAGTACAAACGGTCGTAGGGATACCTATTGGCCGACTGTGTGTAAAAGCCGTTGTATTAAACCGACCTGCCGAGCTCGCGGCTAAAAGCGACTGTTGTTGACCCGTTGTATTCTATAAGGACTTTGGGTGTGTACTGATTCGGCTCGGCCTAAAAGATGTATATGAGGTTTCGGGTGCACTTGGAGGATTACTGAGGGCTTTATATCCATACATTGGCCGAGGTGTTTGGAAACATGTCGGAGCCATGGTCTTACTGGCGTAAAATTAGGGTTTTTAAGAGATCCGATCCTAATCTAATGATGACGACACCAAATCGTAACGGAATCCCATTTTACTAAACCCTAATCCTAGCTAAGGTATAAAGGCCCAAGCCCGGGTTCATTCTAACCTAATCTCATTTTTTATTACATTGCTTTTCTCTCTCTAGCCTTTGTTTCCTTCTCAAGATCTCGACTTAAGCATCGGAGAGAGGGCACGCAGGAGCCCCTCCGCCCCCCTGTGCGAGGTTTCGCGGTGGACTTTGCCTGCGGGAAGGTGATCGGCGAGGAGAGGTAGTTTTGGGAGCAACCACCAATTAACCACTCTAAGAGCATGCCCAAAGACGCAAAACGGTGCCCAACGCCAAAAAGTATTCTCCAAAGAAGGCGATGCGCTATCTTGGCGCCATTATCAGACACATTCGCTTTCACGATTGCAACGTCACAATTCAATCGCATTTTTAATGCTATTTTTTTGTTTTTTTTCTTTCCTTGGTTATTTTTTTATAAATTTAAATACTATTAATAATTTTGTATTTAAATTAATCTAATAGTAAATAATATTAAAAATAAAGTAATTAAATGTGATATTTTTTTAATAATAAAATGTGTAATTTTTATAATATTATTAGATTTAAAATACTACACACAAAATTATATTTCTTACATAATTTCATTAAATTTTAATTTTACATTAATTGTTGTTTTAATTTTGCATTAATTTCATTAAATTTTAAATTTTTTTTTGTATTTGACTAATTTTGAAAATAAAAATTTAATAAATATTATATTAAATAGAATTACATATGTAATATATTTATCAATTATAAAGTAATAAAAATTAATATTAAATGAATAAAAGAAGGAATTTTATAGAATATTCTTTTTAGTGTAAAAAGTAGTAATAATCTTTGGAGATGGAATGTAGATTATTCATCAAAGTAGTGCAAATTTTGCACTAAAGTGGTGCAAACTATGGTCTAAGAGCATCTCCAAAGATCTTTGGAGAATAGCGCCTAGCGCTTATTTTGCCCCCTCCAAGATCGCCTATTTTCTAAGGCTTATTGTGTTTTTGTTTTTTTTTTTTTTTTTTTTCTTTTTTAATTTAATTTGTTATTGATTTACTATAACTTTAAATAATATTATTAATTTATATTTAAAGCAAATCTAATAAAAATAATGCAAAAGTTAATACAATTATATGTTATAATTTTAAATAATAGAATATGTAATTTTATTAATTGTTAATCTAAATTTGCATTAATTTCATTAAACTTTATATTTTTTTTAAATTTATTTAATTTTAAAAATAAAATATTTAATAAATATTATATTAAATAAAATTATTTATGTAATATTTTTATCAATTATAATATAATAAAAATCAACATTATATGAATTTAAAAAAGAATCTTATGGAATATTCTTTTTAGTGAATAAAGTAGTCAAAATCTTTGGAGATAGAATCTGATTTTGCACTAAAATAGTCAAAGTCTGCGTTAAAGTAGTGCAAACTACCTGGAGATGGTCTAATCTCTATAACTTTAGGGTGGCGCTATTAGCACCCCTTTTTTGAAAGACACCCACTCTCTAAAATTTCAAAAATGCCATTAAGTTAAAAGACTATAACACCCTTACTAAAAGTCAAGTTCTAAATACACACTTCCCAATCTCTAAATACACCCACATCATTCACCAACATTCTTCTTCTTCTCGAAGAAAGTTAAATTTTTTTATACAAACCCTAGTTTTTTCCAACACCCAAATTGTTGAAAGATCCGAACAATAAAGTATTCATATCCCCATATAATGAACGTATATTCTTAGTTTATAGATAAAATATGTTATTTCTCAAATTTTCGGTTGAAAAATCCGCCGATGGCGAGAAGAAATGCGATATAAGGCACGATCACGCGCTATGACAAAAATTGGTGATGCCATCGTGCCACACCCATCGTGCCACATGGGCTATCGTGCCATGTGGCATGATGGTGAAAATGCCATCGTCTTGCCACGCTTTTGCCATCGTGCCATGTGGCATGATGACGTAAAACCCATCGCGCCATCGCGCCACCAGGGTTTTTCATGAAAGGGTAAAATTGGAAAAAGTGGGGGTGTATTTAACAATCGCGTCTTAATATTTGAAAAAGTGGGGGTGGTGCACAGACTTAGAAAGTGGGTATACTTATAAAAGAAGGGGTGCGAATAGCGCCACCCATAACTTTATATCGCCAAAAATATCTCCCCACATATTTGACACGTTTCAAGAAAAGGGAATAAAAACAAAATGTACTCACCGCTCGTGTCTCCATTATGTCTCCATCCCTACTGTGCAATAATTGCAGTAACCCTTTCCACCCCATATGTTAATTCTTAAGCTACCACCGTTGAATAACAGATGAAGCCAATCAAGAAGCCATGGCAACAGAAAAGCAAATTAATGTGCCGAGAATGAAGCTGGGCTCTCAGGGCCTGCAGGTGTCGTCTTTGGGCCTGGGCTGTATGGGCATGTCCGCCTTCTTCGGCCCGCCAAAGCCCGAGCCCGAAATGATAGAGGTCATCCACCATGCCATCAATTCCGGCGTCACCTTCCTCGACACTGCCGACATTTATGGGCCCTACACCAACGAAATTCTCATTGGCAAGGCATGCAATTTATGGCCTTTTAACAATTTTGTTACTCTGAACTTTTAAGTACAGTTCAAATTTGGGTTTTTAAGTTTTAACTAATAACTCTCGATTACTACTCAAATACAAATTTATAAGCAAGCACATAAGGTCTTCATCCTTATGCTTAAAAAATAAACAACTTTTTTATGATAATTGATAGAAAGTTATTTTTTTTAAATAATACATACTATGTTGCTTAAAGAAAAGAAAATGAGTGTGATGATACAAGGTTTGCGGCTTATCACCAACTTTTACTTTTTTTGCATTTGAAAAATATTTATAATTTTTACAATTTTAAATGTTACAGGTTCGAAGGATATAGTTTGAAAAATAAAGTGATAGAGTAAATTTCATACAAAACAAATTTAATAGCATAGTAAATTCAAATGAAAGTTATAATCAATTACTTAATTCTATAGACTATTCAACAAGATATCACAATTCACATTTGGTCTCAAATTTTGGAAGTATGCATTTGGAAAGATGTCTATCGCATATTAATTTTAGTATTATGTTTTAGTTTCTTAATTTATACTTTACATTATGGCTTGGCCTCCCTTGTATACCAGTATAAAAAATAACCATCAGTTAGATTTTTAAAAGAGTTGTTTTTTTACAGGAGTATTTGGGTTGTTGATAGTTTTTTAGAATTCTTTATAGTAGTGCAAATATTAATTATTGTTGGGTATCACATGATCATTCTAATGTTAAAGATGAATTTGAAAGCAAAAGACCAATTCTATTTCTCACAAGAATAGACTTACTAGGAAATTTACAAACTCACAAAAAACTCTCAAAACTCAATCAATCTTAAGGATTGATTTCGATCACTCACAAGGATCTCTCCACTCTCAGGGATGTTTCCGCTTACAAGGGATATCTTCAACGAAAGAAATAAGTTCCTATTTATAGAGACGAAAGGAGGTGTGAACGGTTGGAAATTTCACCCCATGCATGGTCACGCAATTTTGATTTGTCTAAAGTTGCTTTTCCTTGTCTGTCAAATTTAGTTGCTCTAGCTTGAGTAGCTCGGCTATACATGGAGAGGTCGCTTGTTTCCTGGATGTTGTTTGAAAATGTTGAATCAATTCTTCAATTCTCCCCTTGATCATATCGGAACAAGCATCCCCGCTATGTCATGCATAGATCAAGTTTTTCTTGTGTAACCACATTCGTCAACATATGTGTTTGATTCTTCTTCGTATGGATCTTCACTAGTCTCAATAGTTGTCGATATGTTACCTTGCATATCCAATGATATCGAATATCAATGTGCTTTATATGAGAATGAGACACATATTTATTGCTCAATTCAGAGCACTCTAACTGTCACAACTTGCCTTGTAATGATGTTGCTTGATTCCAAGTTCTTGGAGATAACGCTTTAGCCACAACATTTCTTTACCAGTTTTAGCTGCAACAATATATTCTGCTTCAACAATATACTCTACTTTTGATGTGGATAAAATAACACACTTCTGTCGTCTTGACTGCTAAGAAACAATTCCCCCTGCGAAAGTGTAGAGAAATCATGAAGTAAATTTTCTACTATCAAGATCTCCTACCATATATGCATTTGTATAGCCCTCCAATGGATCAGCTCCCCCGTAGCAAAGACATATTTATGACGTACCCATCAAGTACATGAGAATCCATTTCACTGCCTCCCAATGCTCATTTCCTGGGTTAGAGAGAAAATGACTCATTGTTCCCACTACGTGACCAATATCTGGTTTTGTACATACTATTGCATACATTAGACTTCCTAATGCTGAAGAATATGGTACCAATGACATTTTCCTGATCACTTCCTTGGATGAGGGGCATTCACTCTTGCTCAACTTGAAGTGGTTAGCTAGTGGAATGATGACTGGTTTGGCGTTGTTCATATTAAACCTCTCAAGTATTCGTTTAATATACTTCTCCTGAGATGGCCATAATCTCCGATTTTTCCTGTCTCGAACTATCTGCATTCCCAAAATCTATTAAGTCAGTCCAAAGTCTTTCATTTCAAAGGACTTAGAAAGTTCTTTATTCAACTAACTAATCTCCATTCGCCCTTTCCCAGGATCATAATATCGCTCACGTATAGTAGAAGAGCAACGGACTTTCCCTCGAAAACTTTTGAATGTAAACACACTCGTCGGTGCAGATCTTCTTGTAGCAGCTGACTCACCATAAACGAGTCAAACTTTACCACGCTTGTGTCGATCATACAAGCTCTTCTTGAGCTTGCAAACTAGATTATCACCCGAAATTTGGCATGCATTTAGATATCTTCTTTTAGATCTCCGTGAAAAATTTCGTCTTCACATCCATTTGTTCAAGCTCCAGGTTCATACTTGCTACCAAGAAAGGAAATTCAAGACATTTTTGCGAAGGTTGGTAAAGAAATGTCGTGGATAAAGCGTTATCTCCAAGAACTTGGAATCAAACAAAAAGATTACAAGTGCATTGTGACGAACGAAGTGCTCAGATTTGAAAAAGAACTCTATCTATCATTCCGTACAAAGCACATTAACGATAACATTAGATACGCGAGGTAATGGATCAACCATAGTTGAAACTAATGAAGAACTATCAAGAAGAATCTAGATATGTTGGGGTTTACACCGAGAAAAGCTTGAGGTATGCATATACATAACATAGATTCTTGTTCTGGATATGGTTGAAGGGAGAGATTTGAAGAATTCAATTCATCATTTTCAGCCAACATCCGGGAAACAAGCAGTCGAGCTACTCAAGCTATAACAACTTAATTTGATAGATAAGGAGTAGCAAGCAAAATTGCAGGAGTCTTGCATGGTTGAAGTTTCCAACGGCTCACACCTAATTTCGTCTCTATAAATAGAATTTATTTCTTCAGTTGCAAATATTCTTGTGAGTCGAAGCATCACTAGCGAGTGGAGAGATCCTTGAGAGTGATTAAAATCAATCCTTGAGAGATTGAGTAAGTTTTGAGAGTTTATTTTTTCTGAGTTTGTAATTCTCCCTCTAAATCTATTCTTGTGAGTAATAAAATTGATATATTTCTATCAAATTCATTCATTTAACATCATAATGATCCTGCGATACCCAACAAGTGGAGAACATGTAACCCAATGAATCTTATGGTTTGAACTGAATGACAAAACCTTGAGCAGGATTCACCAGGAGGAGCCTCCTGCCAAAACCGAGTTGTCCGAGCATGGTCTTTCCTTTGTGTGTGTGGAGTCCCTATCAATTGGTCCCTCGTGATCATCTGGATCATACCTCTCTGTGGTGGTTAAACATGGTTTTCTTGAGGCCCAACCTCTTCCTTTTCCATAAGTTCTCTCCTAGGAGGATGCCTGTTTTGGGGCCACCACCTCAATCCCCTAAACTGATCATGATCTCTTTACATAAATTCCTGACCAAGTTTAGCTGCTTGTTCTCATCTTTGAGATGATTATAGTCCTTGATTGAATGACCATAATGATTACGCGACAGGCAAAACTATTTGATTTGGCCTTTTGAGGTACTACACAATAAGTCTTAGGTCATTGCAGTTCTTGATACCCCCCTCAACGGCTATAAGAACTTGCAATTATGGTGTGGTGAGAGGGGTAATTTTATCATATCAAGTTCGCCCTTATACTCAATCTTAAGCTTCCCAGGGGGCCACCTCATCGTTGTCCTATCCTTCTTATCCTTCCTCTTTTATTCTTCCTCATTTTTTTTTCATCTTGTGGGCTTCTTCATTGTTGATATACTACTCAGCCCTGTAATTGGTCCAAATATTAAGTCAATTGAGCTAGCCAGGCCAAATGTAGACCATCTATTTTGTTGTATTTAGGATCATTTCTTGATTATTCAAGAGGAATCTCGGACATCATATCATAGCAAACTTTGAAGAGTTGAATTATAATAAATTTGATTCAATGCATTCCTTTCTTCAAAATTCAGGTACCTTAATAGCTTTACCCTTTCTTACGCTGAGAAATCATTACTCTAGATGCATCGTAGTTTAAACAAAGGTACTACTTTAGAAAATAATAAATTGTTGTTTTAGAGATGGAACATTATTTATCTTCTCATCAAAGAGATAATGAGTGTTGTAACTCAAATGGCTTATCAAATATCTATCCATTCTTCTGTGACTTTTCTGGTCAAACTTTGAACGCTCTTGAGATCAAAAGCTTTCCAATCGAAAAATAGTTAATATAAATAATAAGAAATTGACTCGTGTGTTTTAGCTTGTATTTTAGAGGTTATCATGTGTCGGATCATGACTTGGAAATGTTTCACTAGTGCTTTTAAAGGGACTTGCATTGTGGTTGATCCTAATTCTTAACAAACAACTATGTTGAGGAAGTCCTTCTATTTCTGGTTACCGAAAGGTTTAAACTAATAATTTAGCATCTTCAACATGCACAATTATCATGCTATGTTGTGTATTAGTCATTTTTTTCTTGATACTTCAAATATTTCTTTGGGATGATTAAAAAAACAACCCCTGAGGTTTGGGTTATTTACAAAAAAAAAAATAACTAAGGCTTGATTTTGTATGACACTCTACCCCTTCATGTGCAAACACATTTCAAACACCCTCTTTACAATTGTAAAAATATTACAATTACCACCTTATATCTAACAGGGTTTTTTTTGTAAATTTCAAACATCTATGTTTTTTTTTTTTTTTTTGTAATTAACCCAAACCTCGGATGATTTTTATAATTATCCGTATTTCTTTTACTAAATATGATATGCATGTGGTCTACGCATCCAAAAACCTTAATATTTGAATTTGTGAAAGAATCTGGACTCTTATACAGGCTCTCAGGGGAGGGATGAGAGAAAAAGTGGAGCTGGCAACAAAATGTGGATTCAAATATGAGAATGGGAGCTTCAATATAGTTGGTGATCCTGCCTATATAAGGGCTGCCTGTGAGGCCAGTCTTAAGCGGCTGGATGTTGACTACATTGATCTCTATTACCTTCATCGAATTGATATAAATGTGCCTATTGAAATCGCGGTTCGTTCCTTTTCCCTGTTTTACTTTGCAATGTGACTGTTAATTTACTTTATGCTAATGTCTTAATTTCTAGTTCGTGATGGAAATTGGCTTTAGGATTTATAAACCATGTTATGTTAAACCCCAAATTCTAGTAACCCCTATCACTATCACGATAGTATTGATTAAAGAATTGTTTTGCTGACATTTTATGTTGTACAGAAGTTCCTACATTTTGTTAAACTGGAAGTAGTAGAATTCTTAAACATGTTTAACTTGAGTTTAAAGCAACATATAGATTCTTTAGCCATTTTATTGTGGAAATAGTCCAAATTGACAAACCATGTAACTTTCTGGTGCCCTTCTTTTTCTCTCTTTGCTTTATCCAATAAAATCTACTTATTGCTTGATTTAGTATCTGAAAAATTCCTGAGAAATTGAACATTCCAGGTTTTTTGTTTTTCAAGTCCAATTCTGCTGGATAAAAATGTGACTATAGAAACTTTAACCAAATGAATGGCAGCCATTGATAAAGGAACAACCTTCCATTTTGCACTTATGCAACGTAATTCTATAGTTTCACATCTCCTGCTTCAGAGTTTATAAGCCATGTGGAGAAGTTTCTGTGTTATCATAAAACAACTGTCAAAAGTCTTTTCATATTTTTAATTCAAGATGAATATTCCACCTCCCTCACCCTTTTTTTGGAGATGACCATTTCTTATGTCAATGAACTTTCTTCACTTAAGCACCACCCTTTTATTTCTTTTTGGTGCTTATCCACTTCAAAGCATATATGTAATCAATCGAGGAGGCACATGCATTTTCGTTAAGAACTCAACATTTGCCCAATGGTTATTTAGGATAAAGGTTCACACATTGTGTTATATTACTCGTATTGTTTATATTGTCTATCTTTCAAAAAAATTGTACCTCAACAACAACAACAACAACAAACTAAGCCTTAATCCCACTCCGTGGGGTCGGCTATATGGATCATATCGCGCCATCGTTTACGGTCATAAATCATATTTTCATTTATTTCTAGTATAACATGTCTTGTTTAATAGCTTCTTTCTAGTCTTTTTAGCCCTACCGCCTCTTTTGATTTGTGTGAGTGATTCTCTACCTTGCACAGTGCATCTAAAGGTCTCCTATAAACATGTCAAACTATCTTAATCGTGTTTCTCTAATTTTTCATCTATCTATTGGTGCTACTCCCACTTTGTTTCTAATGTGTTCATTTCTTATTCTATCTAATCTAGTGTGCCCGCACATCCATCTTAATATTCTCATCTCTGCTACCCTTATTTTTTGTTCGTGTTCATATTTAGTCGCCCAACATTCTACTCCATAAAGCATTGCGGGTCTTATGGCCGTTTTATAAAATTTTCCTTTCAATTTTAATGGTATTTTACGGTCACAAAGGATAGAAGATGCACTCTTCCATTTATTCCAACCCGCTTGGATCCAATGTGTGACATCTTTGTTGATTTCTCCGTTCTCTTCAATTATAGATCCTAAGTATTTAAAACTCTTTGTTATACTCACTTCATGTCCATCAATTTTAACCTTCGTCTCATTGTTCCTGTTGTTTTTACTAAAATGGCATTCCAGGTATTCTGTTTTAGCCCTATTTATAGTAAAACCTTTTGATTCGAGTGCTTCTTTCCAAAATTCCAATTTTGCTTTACTCCTTCCCTTGTTTCATCAATTAAAACTATATCGTCCGCAAATAGCATACATTCAGGGATAGATTTTTGTAAGTGTTTTGTGATTTCATCAATTATTAGGATGAAAAGGTAAGGGCTTAAAGCGGATCCTTGATGCAATCCTATAATGTTTGGGAATTCACTAGTATTCCTGTTGGTGTCCTGATACATGTTATATCATCATACATATCTTTTATGGCATCTATGTAAGCTATTTTTATTCCTCTTTTTTCCAATACGCGCCACATTATATCCTAGTTGACTCTATCGTATGCCTTTTCAAGGTCAATAAAAACCATATGTAAATCTTGTTTTCTCTCGTTGTATTGTTCACATAATCGTTTAATTAAGTGTATAGCTTCAATTGTGGACCTTCCTGGCATGAAGCCAAATTGATTATCTAATATACTAGTTTCATTTCTTATTCTTGCCTGTATAACTCTTTCTCATAGTTTCATTATATGACTTATTAATTTAATTCCCCTGTAATTTGCACAATTTTGTATATCCCCTTTGTTTTCAATATACTTTTTCTCCATTCATTAGGCATTTTCTTAGTTTTTAGGATAACATTAAATAATTTAGTAAGCCACGCAATTCCAACTCCACCTAGATATTTCCATGCTTCAATTGGTATATCATATGTGCCAATCGCTTTGCTAGTTTTCATTTTGTTTAGTGCTTTTTGTTTTTGGGAAGTTGAATCCTACGATAAAGGTACGGTTTCTATTCAGTTCAGATTGGCCTAGATCCCCTAATGTAACTTTATTCCTCTTCGGTTCGTTAAAAAGATTATTGAAATATCTCTTCCATCGATCTTTTATGTCCTCGTCTTTCACTACAATATTATCATTCTCATCTTTTATGCATTTAATTTGGGTTAGATCTCTTGTTTGTTTTTCTCTAAATTTTGCTATTTTATATATATCTTTCTCTCATTCCTTAGTATCCAGTTTTTTATAGAAATCTTCATATGCCTTGGTTTTTGCTTCATATATTGCTCTTCTTACTTCTTTTTTTGGCGACTTTATATCTTTTAAGATTTTCTTCATTTTTACAGGAATATAATACTTTGTAACTAGTTCGTTTTTCCTTTACCTTCTCTTGGATTTCTTGATTCCACCACCATGACTCTTTATTACATTTATTACCATTTGATATTCCTAATGTTTCTTTTGCAATCTTTTTCATTTGAATAGTTACATAGTTCCATGTATCATCGGCTTTGTCTTCCACTTTACAATCAATGGTTTCTACTAGAGATTTGACAAAACTATGTCTTTTTCTTTATTCTTTAAGTTCCACCACTTATGTTAATTTTCTTTCTCTTTAAGTGTATGTTAATAAGTTTGATATCCAAAACTAGTAGTCTACATGTTGGGTGGTGAGGCTTTCTCCAGGTATTACTTTGCAATCTTTGCATATTTTTCTATCACTTTTTCTCGGTTAGGAAGTAGTCAATTTGTGATTTGTTAGGACCACTTTTAAATGTAATTTGTTCGTCTCTTTTTTTAAAAAAGGTATTACCTATAATAAAATCATAAGCAACTATGAAGTCAGGATGGTTCTACCTACCCTCATTGTTACGCTAGCTAAAACCATATCCTCCATGGACCCTATTATAATCTTCATTATCCTTTTCCACATGTCCATTTAAGTCTCCACATATGATGACTTTTTCATTTTGAGGGATTGATTGCATTAGAGTTTCTAAATCTTCCCAAAATTTAGCCTTAGTAGCATCATCTAATGAATCCATGTAGAAAGTAAAAGAAATAGAAGAAATGATACTTTTATTCCATGATAAATCTGATTCAATACACAAGTTTAAATAGCAGAGAAGGAAACACATAAAATGGAAAAAGGAAAGAAGATAAAATCAGGATTCAATAAGATCAAATTGATATCCCTTGATTGAGGTAATTATTATTTGATTTGCAATCAGTAAAGCTGTCAAATCCCATTAATTATGTTGTAAATCAACACTCCCCCTCAAGTTGGTGCAAAGATGTCTATCATGCCCAACTTGCTAACTTGATGTTCAAACGGTTGCCTCAACAAGCCTTTGGTTTAGAATATCAACAACTTGTAGGATTGTAGGGACAAATGGATTTTATATCCTCCATCCCCATCCCCATTTTTATTTTTATAAATACCCATACCCATCTCAATATGTTTTGTCCCCATCATGTAAAATCGGATTATGGACAATGTTGATTTGCAATTGTATTTTTTCAAATTTCATAGGAAAGTTATTTCTTTTTTTATTTTAAAAAAAAAACTTATACTTTTTTTAAAGAGAAATTTGAGTTATTTAAATAAAGATATAGATATTTACTAAATTTTTAAGGAAACAATAAGGAAAAAGAATAAAGATAAGATTAGCAAACTAAATATTATAAAATTAGAGCAAAATATTACAATACCCAAATGTTGAGTGTTATGGGTTAGTAGATTTTGGCATACATGGGACACGGGGAAAAGAATCCTCTTTTTTTAAATATAATAAATAGATTTGTATAAAAAAAAAATATATGTAAAATA
Source organism: Rehmannia glutinosa (assembly GCA_016081115.2). Classification (NCBI taxonomy): domain Eukaryota; kingdom Viridiplantae; phylum Streptophyta; class Magnoliopsida; order Lamiales; family Orobanchaceae; genus Rehmannia; species Rehmannia glutinosa. The sequence continues at coordinate 455,240 of JABTTQ020000183.1, forward strand.
TTATAAATCAATATATATGTACATATATGATATATATATAATTATTATTTAACCATACTCGGGTAAAGCAATATGGGTAGGATGTACCTGACCCACCTCCATACCCATACCCACCCAAAATCTCCATACCCACGCACTTTGATTTATTTAATCAACAAAAATACCCTTCATCCACTCATTCAGTTTCTTTTAAGAGGTCTAAGATGATCCTCCGTCGGGTTTGGAGGAAATTGCCATCCCTAATTTCCATTCCAAGAAAATATCAACAACTTGTTGTGTTATGCCAGGGACAAATGGAGTGCAGATCATCTCCACTTTCATTTTTTTCTTTTATAAAGTGCCATCGATCTCAATGTTTTGTCCTATCATGTAAAATGATTATGGACAATGTTGATTCTCAACTTGTTAACATTTACAACTTCAAGGAAGAGTAATGGTCTTTTAAATCTTCAGTCAAAATTTGTCAAAATTTGTCATCTACAAACCAATCAAATACGAGATTTTGTTATTGAACTTTTGGTGAAAATGATCTTAACTCATTGTCACTACTTATAAGACTACAACCTCTTTAGAAACTTTTGCTTTTCCAAGTGACTAAATTGCCCCATGAGAATGTACAATACCCAAATGTTGATTTATTTAATTGAACCTGATCCAAACTTCTGCAAGAAACCGTGGAGGTTCCATATAAACCTCTTTTTCTAAGTCTCCATTTTTATGAAGAAGAGTCATTTACATCGTGCCCTTCAAATGGCCAATCAAGATTTAATGCGGCTTCCATGTGTTTTTCAATATGGCGAATGCATAAGTTTTGTCTAACCATACGGAGAAAAGAAAGCAATATCAACTCGGTCGAGTATGGGATAAATAAATCAACCTAAACGAGCCTTTGATATCTTTTAAGATGTCAATCATGGAATTTTATGGTGAATACCCATTTCCACTCATTGTTTCTTTTAAGAGGGAAGATGTCATTTCCCATGTAGCATTCTTTTCCAGGGCTCTTCGATCTCAATTTCCATTCAAAAGAAAATATCTTTCCATTGGGTTATGCACGACCAAGTAAATTTGGGTATCTCCTAATGTTATTTGGAATGGTATACGATACAATCTATTTCATATAAATGTTGACCCAAATCTTTAATCTCAAATTCAAAGTTTGACTAGGATATTTTGTATAAGCTCATCTTTCTAAATCATGGGAAGGTTAAAATTATGTTTCTGAGGTATTTGAATCAAACGCGAAGATTTCATTATAAAGAACTTTTGGTGAAATATTGTTGATCTCAGTTGATCTTGGTTATAATTCTTCTACGCTCTTTAGAAAGTTTTCCTGAATCTTTGATTGATGTTCTTTTGAATAAACAAGACCTTTATATCGATTTATTTAATTTATGTTGATCCAAACTTCTGATTTTGAGATGGCATTAGGGAGGTTCCATATAAAACTCTTCTTCTAAGTAAACTCCATTTAAGAAGGCATTCTTTACATCTAGTTAAATGGGTCAATGGCCAATCAAGATTTTAAGGTTGCAAAAACAATACTCGAATAAGATTAAGTTTTCCCGGTCCTGGAGAAAGGCCGAGAGTCAACCCGCAAGTTAATTTTTATTAAATTTTTAAATATATATTAAAATATTTTTGCATTATTTACTTTTAAATTTGAGTGTTATATGTTTAAAAATATTGTTGTACTATTATAATATTATTTACTTTTAAAGTTTAATTTACTAATATAATATCTTGTAATATCTCTACTTTGAATATTTATTTTAAGTATTAGTTGAGTACTATGTAGTATATTAATAGTATTTGTTTTTAAAAAAATCTTAATAGTAGCCAATTCTGAAAAAAAAATAGTTATAATAAGTTGCATAATTATATTTATTTATTTTTTAAAGTTTGACATTTGATTATTTTGTATAAAAATTTTCTAACAAATGGGAAAAATATAAATTATTATAACTTAAAAATATATTTGGCGGAGTCTAGCGAGGAAATATTGTTGATCTCATGATCTAACCCCGAATAGATTCTTGATGGTGCTTTGCAAGATAAGTTGTTCCTCTTTTCTTTGATTGATGTTCTTTTGAATAAACAAGACCTTTATATCGCGTTTTGCGATTGCCATGATTTTGAGATGGCATTAATGAAGGCTGCTCATTATTTTCAGCATTTAAATCATTTGTTTTCACAAATTCATTTTCCACTTCATTTTGTTTGAGTAAATGTGTAGGCATAACATCATCATTAGCAAACTCGAAGGTTAAATCGAACCATTTAAAACATCTTCACTTTGATTCTCCCCGAAGATGAGAATTGCTATAGTATGATTTTCCTTCAAAGAATGTGACATCCATTGACACAAACATTTTTTGGGAAATCGGATCAAAACATTTGTATCCTCTTTAATTTGTAGGATAATCTACAAAAATGCATTTATGCGCTCTCGGATCAAGTTTGGATCGTTTAGGATCATGGTTATGAACGAATACAAGATACTACCAAAAACTTTCAATGGAATTTCGTTGTTAACCTTGATTTAGGAAAACAAGCCTCAAAAACCTCCATTGGTGTTTTAAATTTCAGAATTTTGGTAGGCATTCTATTGATTAAATATGTGGATGTTAAAATAGCTTCTCCCCAAAGATACTTTGGAACCCTAGTTGTAAAACTTAGAGCTCTAACAACTTCAAGAAGATGCTTGTTTTTTCTTTCAGCCACCCCATTTTGTTGTGGGGTATTATTACAAGAACTTTGATGCACAATCCCTTAGCAAAAAAGTTTCCCAAAACATTATTAAAATATTCTTTTCCATTATCACTTAGAAAAATCTTAATGTCTGAAATTGATTTTGAACCATAGAATAAAACTTTTTAACACTATTCCAGCATCAGACTTTTCTTTAAGAAGGAAAACCCAAGTAACTCTTGTATGATCATCAATAAATGTGATGAACCAATGTTTCCCAGAAAAAGTTGGCACTCTGAATCATGGTAAATGGTTGTGATGTTTTATATGGTTGAGAGGTAAAAGTGGCACGATGATGTTTAGGTAATGCACAAGACTCACACCGGAAAGTAAAGGGTTTTTTATTCAAGAATAATTTGGGAAACAAATGTTCTAAATAATGAAAATTCAGATGCCCTAAACGATAATGCCATAACATAATCTCATTATCAATGGACACAAAGGTGGAATTGAAACATGTTTGTAGGTCTTGCCTTCTAAAGTTCAACCCATTATCAAAAAGATAGAGGCCACCATCTTGTTTAGCAATGCCAATCATCCTACCCGAGGTTAAATCCTGAAACTCACAATGAGAAGACAAAAACTTAATTTGACAGTTGTGGTTAAGAGTGAGCTTACTGATAGACAAGAGATTATACAACAAATTTGGAACATGAAGAACATCAGTGAGAGTTAAGAAAGGAGATATGAAAATTGTTCCTTTCCCAGCAACTGGAGCCAAGGAACCATCAGCAAGTCTGACTTTTTGGTTTCCAGCACAAGGTATATATGAAGAAAATGACTGTGATGTCCCATTCATATGATCAGTAGCGCCTGAAACTAGTATCCAGGAGCTAGTAGAATTGGTACAAGTAATGTCTGCATAAGAAATATTACCTGACTGTACAAAAGAGCAAGAGGGATTAGGAGTTCCTACAGATTGGGACTGAAACATCTTGGACAGGTGCTCCATCTGTTCTTTGGTGAAAGGAAGACAATCGGAGGAAGATTGATGCCCCGGATTTGTATTGCTAACTTGAAAGGGGCGAGAATTTCCACTTGGTCGTGCATCAGTTCCCTTCTTTTTCTTCCAATTTGCAGGTTTTCCATGTATTTTCCAACATGTCTCGCGTGTATGCCAAGGCTTCTGACAATGATCACACCAGAGCCCTTCCTTGCGCATATCTTCTATTATATTTGATCCTCGAGCAACTAGGGCGCAGCCATCGATTTCACCATGAGAGTCCTCAACTTTTTTTAGCATCACCTAACGACGAGCTTCTTCTCTACGTACCTCAACAAAGACTTCTCTTATAGAGGACAAAGGCTTTTGCCCCAAAATTCTCTTACAAACCTCGTCAATGTCCTTATTGAGGCCTGCAAGGAAAACAAACACACGACTTCTCTCCACTTTTTTCTTATACCGAAGGCCATCATTCTTGCTCTCCCAATCTTCATTGTCAAACATATCCAATTCTTGCCAAAGTGTCATCATCTCGGTATAGTAGGCTATCACCTCTCGATCGCCTTGCTGCAATTGCCATACACGGGTGCTTAAATCATATATTTGGGAATGATTCTCCAAATTTGAATAAGTTTCACGAACCGCTTCCCAAATATCATGTGCTCTAGGTAGGAACATAAAAGGTTTCCCCACAGCCGACTCCATTGAGTTGATGAGCCATGCAATCACCATAGAATTTTCTGATCTCCATTGCTTGTATTTGGGATCATTGGAATCTGGTGCCTTTACTTCTCCAGTTAAAAAACCGAGTTTTCCTTTACTGTCAATCACCAGACGCACAAATTGAGACCACTCGAGATAGTTTTTGCCATTCAATTTGTGAATCAAATTGAATTGTAATCTGAAGAGAGGTATCTGTGAGAGAAAAGCTGGGATTTGGAGGAGTATTTCCGCCTGATGTATTAGAACTAACCATGGCAGCCTTGAAGTTCATGACCAAAACCCTAGGTCTGCTGATACCATGTAGAAAGTAGAAGAAATAGAAAAAAGGATAATTTAATTCCATGATAAATCTGATTCAGTACACATGTTTAAATAGCAGAGAAGGAAACACGTAAAATGGAAAAAATAAGAAATTAGGAAAGAAGATAAAATCAGGGATTCAATAAGATCAAATTGATATCCCTTGATTGAGGTAATTATTATCTGATTTGCAATCAATCAAGCTGTCAAATCCCATTAATTATGCTGTAAATCAACGATCCACCATCATTCTTTATATACGGTTGATTTTATACAGTCAAGTTTCATTGAATTGGGTTATGAGCTTGAACAATTCCACAAAAATAGAAAAATCCACACCATTTTTATTTTCATCCGGTGGCTACTACTAGATCTCTAAAAGGGTATGTTTTCGTAGTGCTCTATCCTCATTATTCATGTACAAGAAACCACCTTTTCGTAATTTTATCTGGATCCAGATCAGAACATTAGCCTACCAGGAAATTCTTTAGAGGAGTATGACTGTATGAGTGATAAAATGCAGTGTAAACAAATCCTACCAGATTCAATAAATTGTCCATTTATCTGATGCCGTCCAACATTAGAATTTCTTGAATAGATGTCTGAAAATAAAATTATAATAAGTTTTTTGATAAGAATAATGTTTCATGTAAAGAGTTGACTAATTCTATTCTTAAAACTCAAGTCATCTCAAACATAATATTGTGTTCTATCATTTCTTTGTGAACGCAACTTAGAAAAATATATATGCCAATAGCCATGTATAATACACCAAGTTACATCACTGTTAAGCGTTTACCTATTCTACTGCACTGATAGCAGTATAAGGTCGCATATGTTGATCGGAGGTGTTTTTAGTGTTTTCGAGATTATTTTTGGAGTCTTATTGTTTAGCCATCTTCTAATTATTTTGGAAATCTGTGTTGCATAAGGTCGGAGAACTAAAGAAGCTAGTGGACAAAGGAAAAATAAAGTACATAGGTCTGTCTGAGGCCTCCGCTTCGACAATCAGAAGAGCGCATGCTGTCCATCTCATAACAGCTGTCCAGTTGGAGTGGTCTTTGTGGGTAAGAGACGTGGAAGAAGAAATAATTCCTACTTGCAGGTTTCACTATTACTCTCCAAATTTATAACCATAAGTAAGGAAGTAATTTTATATAATTCGGATAATTATAAAAAACTCCATGAGGGTTGGGCTAATTACAAAAAAAAAAAAAAACCCATAGATGTTCCAAAATTACAAAGAAACCCAGATATGTTCCAAAATTACAAAAAAACTCCTCAGGTTTGATTTTGCCTTAAATTCAAGGGGGTAATTGTAATATTTCTATGAATATTAGGGGGGTTTTTGAAATGTTTTTTGCTTATGAAGGGGGAAATGTAAGACGGAATCAAGGTTTTTTTTGGTAATTTCAAAAACGTACGGTTTTTTGTAATTAGCCCAAACTCAGGTTTTGTTTTGTAAATTATCCCTATTAAAAATTTATCTTCATTCTTTGTGCAAATTTTCAGGGAACTTGGAATTGGAATTGTAGTTTACAGTCCTCTTGGAAGGGGATTCTTTTCATCAGGAGCAAAGGTGGTTGAAAATGCAAGTGAAGATGATTTCCGAAAGGTTGGCATTTACAGTCATACTAACATTCAATAAATAGTAGTGTTAATAGGTAATCCTATGTAATTCGATGTCATTTTCTTTACCAAAGTCGCAAGTATCTCAAACAAAAATATTGAAACATATAACGATGAAAACTGTGCCCCCTCTACAGATCATTGAACGTGATTATAAGTTCTTGATTCAGATTCAAAGAAAAATTAGGGATAATTACCAAATAAAAAACTGAAGTTTTGGCTAATTAGAAAAGAAACCTGAGGTTTTTGAAAATTAAAAAACCCCTTGATGATTGACCCCGTCTTACATTTTTCCCATTCATAAGCAAAAAGCTTTCAAAGTCCGCCTAATATTTAGAAATATTACAGTTACCCATTAAATTTAAGACAGAATCAAACCCAAGTATTTTTTTTTGTAATTTTGAAACATTTCTGTTTTTTTTTTGTAATAAGTTCAAACCTCATGTGTTTTTTTTTGTTGTTGTAACTATCCCGAAAAATTATTACCCACACTAGGGATATTTATGGCATAATTGGATAAGTTGCAATAGTTTACTGCTGAATGAGTTTTCTGATCAGTAGCATACCTGGAGCTGGACAGCCTGAAACTGTCCACTAGAGAAAGTAGTTTTTCGTTCTATGCCATGCTTATGTAGCTATGGTATCTGAGTGCGCAATTTTCTCGAACCATGTTCTCAAAATGAGTTTGTGCTAAAGATCATAAACGTAAAGACGTTGCAATATAAGTTTGTTGGAACATCTGAACTACGTTCCGTTGTTTTCTTCTTCCTTGTATTTTTGTATGCAAAAGGTAATTCTTTTCTGTAATACAACTATGCCACCGTATCAGTAGTTTAGATAGACCTTGGTATTATTGTTAAATCTATTCACACTAGGTGATGTCTCAATTTGACATTGTATGGGCCCAAATTTCCACTAGAATGTTGTGTGTTATCAATTGTTATGCATAGTACAGACATATTTGAGAATCAACTCCTCGTCCTTCTCATTGTGAATCATCATCTGAAAACACTCATGTGTACACTGTGGTGTTATTCGTAATCCTTTGGCAGTTTGTATTTGGATATTACAGTTTGGGATAATTACAAAAACTACCCCTGTGGTTTGGGTTAATTGCAAAAATAAACCAGAGATGTTTGAAAATTTACAAATATTCCCTTGAGGTTTAATTCTGTGTCAAATGTAAGGGGGGTAATTGTAATTTTTTTTAACAATGGTAAAGGTGGTGTTTGAAAAGTTTTTGCTCGTGAAGGGAGTAATAAAGTGTAATACAAAATCTAACCTCATTAGGTTTTTGTAATTCTCAGAAACTTCTGGTTTTTTGTAATTATACCTTAATGTTTTGAGGTTCTTTATTGCAGTCTCTGCCCAGGTTCCAACCTGAGAATTTGGAGCATAACAATAGCTTGTTCGAGCGGGTGAAAGATATGGCAACTCGAAAGGATTGCACGCCATCGCAGCTTGCATTAGCCTGGATCTATCATCAGGGAAATGATGTGTGCCCAATACCCGGTACCACCAAAATCAACAATCTCAACCAAAATATTGGAGCTTTAGCTGTGAAATTGACATCCCAAGAGATGGCTGAACTCGATTCGATTGCTTCGTCGGTGATAGGTGATAGGTATCAAAATCTTACAGATACATGGATGCACATGGAAACTCCTCCCTTGTCGTCATGGAAAGTTGAATGAGAATGGTTTCATCCTATATATATGGCAAGGAATATGATATCTTTGTAGTATTATATACAATGCAAGAACTTATTTAACTCTAGAGAGATTCCAAGTTGGGATGAAATATACATCGATATTGGTCATTCGCCATCAAGGTTGGCAACAACTTATTTAGTTAGGTGGGTATAGTTGGTTTAAGTGAACTAATCGGTGTAATGCAATATCAATCAAACTTTATAGTATTTTCTTTTGACACTTCAATCAAACTTTATATTACTATCGTTACTATCGGATTCTGGGGCCAAGCTAGGTAGGCTCATTTTGAAACCTCATGGGAATCTTGTCGAGCATCCGGGGTTATTAAGATCTTTATTTTTAATGAATGAAATTAGTCTACACAAGATATATAAGAAGTGAATTTTATTCCATCTCGTCAAAGCTACCTTTAGAAATGAAAATTGAAACTAAACATCAAAAGTGATAAGCACAAAACCTTAAGCAAATATAACAAAAATCAGGCCAAATTTTCACTTTTTTTCATTGATAATATTTTGTGAGATTTGCCACATTCCAAGTGTGTGGAACTTAATTAGCTTCGATCCAGACAAAAATGATATGCTCCCAAATTTACCACCTTTTTGATCTTATAGGACCTTCCCGCAGAGGACGCCAAATGTGATGTGGTACCATTATGTTTTTCAAATCTTTAAAATATGTCAACAATTGTATGGTCACTGACTGAAATACAACTTGTCGTTCTACCTCCGGATGAAAAACTACGACCCTCAAGTCAAATCAGAGAGACATAGTAATTAAAATGCACGAGACTAGATAATTATACCTCATTTCATACATTTGAAATGAGGTTTGATGGGGGTATTTATAGGGTCAAAAAATCTAGTTAGATGTTACGATATATGCACTATATATAGGCCTATTAAGCCCACAAAAGACTTGCCTTATTGGATTTTTCCTGTAATTATTTGGAACATTATTATCATAATTAGGTTATAGTTGGATTAAGCCCATCATTGCATATAACTAAAAAATGGGATAAAACGAGATATGTTGTAAATAATCATTTTTATTTATATGCTATATTTATGTAGTGTATTTGATATCACAATATGGTTTCTTTGTTGTTATGATCTAGTACAAAGGATACCTTAAATATCTATACTTATATTTTATATGTATGAAGATAAGAAGAATTGAAAGAACTTGTAAGGAGGAAGTTTTTTGTGTCATTTCATCATCCAATTAAAATATTTTATAGGCAAATTTGATATTGTTGAATTACATGATTTTTGCCAACTTTCAACAATACCATCGACTTATAAATAGTAAGTGTGCTAAAAGTCCACGTCTGAACAATTTGTCATAACAAGATAAGATTTGATTGGTTCATACTTTGAGAATTTCCATGAATCGAAACAAGCACTTCTTCTTACATCATTTCCATTTTCCAATATTTTGGCAAAGAAGAGAGAAAGGGAAAGAGAAAAAAAAAAAAAAAAAGAAAAAAACAAAACCACAACCCCTCTTAAACCCTGAATTAAATAAGAAAGAAAAGAAAATCGAAAAAGGAAAAATCCCTTAAACCCTACAAGTAGTAGCACCGCCAGTTTTCGTTCTTCCTAGCAGAAGCCATTTCTTCGTGTTCTCTTAGAAATGGTAGGTCCACTGCTCCGCTCTCTCTGGTTCACTGCCGCCAGGAAAGCCAATTCTTCTTCCTCCAATTATCTGAGGCCCCTTCCATTTTCACGCGATAGGAGCTTCACGAGGCCCTTCTCCTCGACCACCGCAGCTGCCACTTCTCCGTCGGCTGCGGATGCTGGCGGCGTTGTGGATCCCAGTCGGCTTAGGAACGTCGCTGTAATAGCTCATGTAGACCATGGGAAGACCACACTCATGGATCGGCTCCTGCGCCAGTGCGGCGCCGATATTCCACACGAGCGGGCCCTAGATTCGATCAGCCTCGAGCGCGAGCGTGGCATCACCATATCCTCCAAGGTGCTTGATGGTTTACCAGATTTTCAATTTTATTTAATTTTTCTGCATCTTTTCTTTGGAACCACCAAAAAAATGAGCGAATAATCTAGTAAATATATTAGATTGATTTTCTTTTACTCCTTTTGTCCATAGGTGCTGTATTTTTATTTATACAGTTTTTTTTGTCCATCTGCTAGGTTCTTTCCCACTTTTCTTCCGATATATAATCACTTGATTTTGGTTTGGAGATAAGTAGGTGATTCATTTTCAAAAGTTTAAGATAAAGATGCTATTTTTTTGAATGGGGTTTATATAGTCCTTTCAATCTTAATATTGAAATCAGATTTCCATTGGCAGTGATGATAAAAAGGCCGGACTTACGGCTGCTACTATTTGGTTGGTAGTAGGTTGATGATTTTGGTTGAGGTATTAACTTCTGAGCCAGTGGAATGATGGCGTTAGACTGTGAACGAACTACTGTGTCAGTGTTGACCACGTTGATTCTGACATAGTCTACACTTCTGAGATAAGTAGTTGATTCATTTTCAAAAGTTTAAGAAGAAGATGCTATATTTTGAATGGGGTTTATATATGTCCTTTGAATCTTAATATTGAAATCAGATTTCCATTGGCAGTGATGATAAAAAGGCCGGACTTACGGCTGCTACTATTTGGTTGGTAGTAGATTGATGATTTTGGTTGAGGTATTAACTTCTGAGCCAGTGGAATGATGGTGTTAGACTGTGAACGAACTATTGTGTCAGTGTAGACTACACTGATTCTAACATCCTGCATTTTTTTTACAAGTTCCACTAAGGTTTCCTATATAAATATTGCCAGTTGAAAAGTGTATTGATTTCTTGACTTACTGTTGTGATCTTTTGAGAAACAAATAATATCATATGGTGGTAAATAGCTCTTGAAGAGAGACCAACTTTTCTGAAGTTATTGTCCATGTCAAAGGCAACATACTTTTTGCGATGGGCATGTCATTAACTTGTTTTTTTTTTTTTTTTTTATAACTAAAACTAGGAAGCATTTCTGGTGGTTAATCCTTAATTCTTCTGTAGTTTGATTGATGTGTGCTTCTAGAGCATCTCATTTGTTCTTTCCCTCACAATTTGCAGGTTACATCTATTTCGTGGAAAGGGAATGAGCTAAACATGGTTGACACTCCTGGACATGCAGATTTTGGTGGTGAAGTATGCCATAATCTGAGAACTCCAGTCTATTTCATGGTCCTTGTTTTGTCGTAATGATGGAAAGTTACGTAGTAAAGTTTTTTGTAATTTTCTTAGAGGAGTTCTAAGTGCAGGAGGCCAGTTTGGGATTTAAATAAATATGAAACTAGCTAAATGGCGTTAGAGTTTAGAGTATCATGCCTTACTTTGGGATTTTTTCAAAACCATTTTTCAAGTATGCCTATCTGCTATCTAAGGTTCTGACTGAAAGGTGGCCTTTTATTAGATATTCATGTTAGAGCTCATATACGGTCAGCTTGGTTAACATTTTATCCTAGGTAATGGGTAACAACTTATCCACGTGTATATTTGTTTTCTTTTTGTTCACGTTGATGTTCTAAGGAGCAACTGATAAAAGGGGTTTTGCGCTTGTAGAAACATTGCAAATCAGTTTTTAACTATCCAGAAATCATCATTAGAGCCATTAGAAAAACCTAGGACAGTTCACATCTATAAATTGTTAAACTTTGACTGCTCATATCAATGACATTAATACTCAATCTGAATGTCATTTATGGGGTACTTCCCTCACCAGACCTGATTTCACATTTCCGAGCTTCTTGAATTAAGATCTAAAAAAGAGGAGAATAAATGTTTTCTTGGTATATGAGTTGTTTCTTTTCTTGTTCAATGATAATATATCAGCTTCAGAACAATGAAGGTTTACCTTCCCAGGTTGATCTTCTCCTTGCAAGGTCCTTATCATTGTTTTCTTGTAGAATTTAACCAAAGTTAACTTTTGAAATTGCCATTTCCTCAGATCTAATACTTGGAGACTGTAACAACATCCTAGCTGCTGTTTTTAAGTCATTATTACATGGAATGTGCTCAACTTTCCTTTTCATTTTATAGGTTGAACGAGTCGTGGGCATGGTTGAAGGAGCAATTTTAGTTGTTGATGCTGGTGAAGGTCCCCTTGCACAGACAAAATTTGTTCTTGCAAAGGCTTTAAAATATGGTCTACGTCCTCTACTACTTTTAAATAAAGTAGACCGACCTTCAGGTACAACTGCAATTGATGTTGATGACTGTATTAAAATCTCACAGCTTTTAGAAAAACGTAAACATATTGATCTGTTTGATGCATTCTCTTCAGCCACATTTTTATGAAAGTAAGACAGCTAAGTACCCAAAGTCATCTGGTAGTTTGATACATATAGTTCTTTATGTAACGGTTAGGATGCATACTTCTCTTCCAACTCATTGTTTGAAGATCTAATTGGTTAGCTAAAAGTGTAGTCGAGATGAACAAATTAGCATTATTATACTATTTGACCTGAATTCCAATACAATTAAACTTCTTATTACCACAAACCTACTAGGGTTTTGTTGGAGTCATTTTCCAGTTTTGATTGCGAGACTCGGAGGAAGTACACACAATAATCTTTTTATTTGATATAAAGTACATGTGACCCATAGGTTATCCTATATCAATCCGGTACGTCATATTTTACATGGAATCTCAATGCAAGTGAGAAAGGCAAGACCAGGTCTGAACTTGATCAGAATGTTTACTATATTGGGATGCTTAACAATCTATCCGATTTGTTATGCAGGATAAAACACTCTTTTGTGAGGTTACTCCATATAATTTCTGAATTCGAAAGAAACTGTCAATCATTGATAGGTTACTCAGCTGAGAGGACCATTATTATGTTTGAAAGTTGTTCTCAGCTGCTTCATTGCAATTCATGATTTTATCTGCACATTTTTTGTCTTTTTTGTTTATGTGGGACTGCTCTTTTTGTATTTTATTTAATTTGCTTTTGATTTTAAAATGGACGGCAAATTTATTTATTCAATTTTAATGTGCCGAAATTGTTTTTAGATGGTTGGGCGACCTGGAAGGAACTAAGCATCGTAATGAATATCTGGTCAGCCTTTTGAGAGAGTTAGTGAGAATAATCTTGTGATGCACCTAAAGAATGAATTGTCAAAAAATCTGTCTTTTAGCATTTATGAAAGATGGAAACTGCATTATTGATCTTAAGTGTTACATCCATTTACATTCTAGTCTAGAAATGTTTTTAAAATATTTTTGCACTTTCTAATTTCGAAGTCCATTTTTCTAATCGTATGGAAGCATATCCTATGTTTAATCTTTCATTTGGGAATTGCATGTGTAGTTACTGAAGAAAGGTGCAATGAAGTGGAGAGCCTGGTGTTCGATCTTTTTGCTAATCTTGGTGCCACAGGTGTTTGGCCTTTATTAGTCTCACTTGATATATTTTAACCCCTGAAGTTTGTTTTTCATCAGTCTCATTTGATATATTGTAACCCCAGCAGTCTTAATGGTTTTTCTAACAGACATTTATTTTTTGTCGAATTTGATTGATACCTTTCTCTTAGAGGAGCAATTAGAATTTCCCGTTCTTTATGCTTCTGCAAAGGAAGGATGGGCCTCATCCACATATACAAAAAATCCTCCCGATGATGTAAAGAACATGTCTGAGTTGCTTGATGCAATTGTAAAACATGTTCGTCCGCCAACTGCTAGCCTTGATGCTCCTTTTCAGATGCTGGTTAGTCCTGGAACTTTTACAACTTCATATCTTTCAGTGGTATTTGTGATTCATGGAATTCATATGCATACACTTTTTAGCAACTACATGTTTATCCATGAAACGTGATGATTATCTCACAAATGCATTCATCATGCACTACAATGAGCTGATGGATGCATGAGTGTTTAGCTCCCTGAATCCCTCCTTACTCAGTATGGAATTAACAAGAACTCTTCTATGTGCAAGCATAGACAAGAAGAACTAGAATCATGTTGAGTTCCACTCGAATCAGGTAGCTTCCTCCCTTTTTGATGAATATGAGAAGTACTAACATGCATCGGAGATCTGTTTTTTTTTAACCCATATGAAAATGATACTCAAACCTTACATGAAATGATGCTCAAACATAATCTGTGCCCGAATAAAAACCAATGACCTCTAGGTTTTTTTGGTTGAGTTCTTGATATTAACTGCTCACGATGGCTGTTGCATTCACTTTTTGGTGGCCTTAAGTTCAAGAATGATGTCTCATCACAGTTTGCACTGGCTGTCAAGTTTTTAATTGGTGAGAATGATTCAAGTTGGGATTTTATGGTTATAATGAATTGTGCATTGGATAACTGTTGAGTTTCTGGGGATTTCTTAATTTTGTGGTATTATATTTAAGAGAATAAGAAGGATAGCGGACCTAACAAGAATATGGTTTTGGGTAAGCTAGTGTTAGTATAGTGATTAGTGACCAATTAGTGATCTCTTATATACTCTAGTGAGTAGACAATTTTATTTGAAGTATATTAACAAATTGACAATTTTTTATCTTCAATTGCATTTGAGCAGCTTCAGTGTAATCTGACCTGTTTTGAAAGATAACTGGTGCAGGTGGGGCCATACCCCAACTACCACTTGCAATGGTGTCATGAAGAATCATAACATCTAACTAGAGGGGGTGTTATGTGTGCAAGAGGAAAAGAATTCTGGCTTCACATTGATGATCTTGCACTTCATTGATTATATTTCATTGTCTGTCTTTACTTTTCTTTATTATTTGTTGATGGTGTTGACTATGCAAATCATTTCTTACCATGCATTTGCACCTTTTCTGAGAAACCTTGTGAAAGCGGTTGACAGCTCTTTTCAGGTGTCTATGATGGAAAGAGATAATTATGTTGGACGAATTCTAACTGGTCGTATCTATTCTGGGATTCTCCAAGTTGGTGATAAAGTGCATGGACTTCATGGTACAGATTCCGGGATTGTCAAACTTGAAGAAGGGAAGGTTTGTGGCCTTGAAGCTTGTAACTTGTGATTATTTCTTAACTTATAATCCCTATTCGAATGTTTATAAACCCTAATCTGTGATGGAATTACGTCTAATCTGTTGCTGCCATATTCTATTTGTTCTGTTCTTTTTCGCAATTGGATTGGAAAATAAGGGAAGGGGGTTATTTCTGCTGCAAATGGAAGCTGACTTCTTGTGGCCCTACTTGCTTTAAAGATGATTTCAAATTTTCCTTAAAACTGGAGAAACTGTTTGCACGTTGCAGTTTTTTGATAGGACTCTAGGGATTCGAAATTTGACCATTTATCGTTATGGAAACCCCAATGAATATGTCAAGGTTTATTGTCTACATAGTAGAAGGATTTTGGCCATATATTGTTCAGGAGTTAATATCAGTTTTTTTGTTTAAAGTGCAAACTCTCTTTGAAAATGCCTATTTCATTACATTCAGCAGTAAATCAGATTTAATGAAAATATTGTTTATCGGCTGAATATTGATACAACGAGCCTTGGATGATGGGAGTAATGGATGAAAAGCCTTTTGAAGAAGATGGATCGGGGTTATTGAACTTGTCATCGGCGGTCACAGCTGTGAATTATGGTGCATGCATAATTACTGAATTAAAACATACGATAGAGCTATCGACATAAAATGCTAAAAGTTTTCTCCTCTTAAAGCGTAAGCTTTCAGATGCCTTTGAAGAAGATGGATTCGGGGTTATTGAACTTGTCGTTGAACTGTCACAGGCTCACAGCTGTGAATTATGGTGCATGCATAATTACTGAATTAAAACATACAATAGAGCTATTGGCATAAAGTGCTAAAATTCTTCTCCTCTTAAAGCATAGGCTTTAAGATGTGGTAGTCATTCAATAATATTTCAAAGCAACTACCTAGGAGAGATCTTGGGTTCAGGTCTCACTACCACCCAATTATGAATAGATAATTCCATTTGCTTGGCCTTCATAAAGAAAATTATGGTTTGCACTTTAGGTGGCAAGTTGGAGAGAATAAATTTTTATGTTCCCCCTCTCTATTCTCTTAACTTTGAGTGTGATGCTCATTCAATAGCTAGTGACTAAACAAGCTAAATCTAATTGTCTAAACCTGCAAGCCTGCTGGTCATTCTCTGAATCATGTCAATTTAAGCTTGCGTCTCTAGTAAACCTTAAGAAGCTGCCATTTTCTCCATAGTCTGAGACACCTCAAGCAATGATCCATGATGCTCACTTCTCTGTTACAAGACACATCTATATCAGTCAGGATAGGATTTAATGAACTTTGACAAACCTGTAATAGCACTTTGGCATGGAAACAATGAGAACAAGAGGAAATTCACATGGAGAAAGAAAATAAGAAGAAAGAATTTGGGTAGCTTTGAGACTGATCAGTTGGCTGCTTTTTTAGAATAATAAAGCAGTAAGATTTGATGTTGGTAAGATGCCTCACTTCCCCTTCAACAAGATGTAAACGATGAACTGGATGGAAAACAAACTGTTTTGACCCTTGATTGCACAGGAGTCAAATTACAATATTGATGTACTCCAATTGAATATTCTATGCGCAGGGAAAGGAATTAAAATGATGCATCGAAACTTTGAGACAAAGATTCCATTTTTAAGTACTTGTAGTTATTTACATTATTGATGGGTTATCTACTCAAGGATGTTATGCAAAAAAGGCAAAATGCTGTTTTTTTTCCTGCTCCTGGATTCTTAGGAGTGTACTGTGTGTGATAATGATCACTTAATTATCATTATTGTTAATTATCAGGATTCTTCTACATTTTTGTAGGTTGTGAAACTGATGAAAAAGAAGGGAACGAATATTGTTGCAGTTGATAGTGCTGGTGCTGGTGATATAGTGTCCATGGCAGGGTTGACCAGTCCAGCAATAGGGCACACAATAGCAAGTGTTGAGGTACATGAGTTCTCATGCCTTTTCCATTTACTGGAAAGAACATCAAATTCTGCATCATTCCCAAGCGATTAGGGAGTGTCGTGATACTTTCTTTCAGGTTATTGACTAAGTTGCTAGTGACATTTAACTTATGGTTTCTGCTCCATGATTATTTAAAGTTGCTTCTCATGACGTAAAGGTGGTCTGTCACTCGGTATATTATGTCTTTAGATATCACTTCTGCTGGATACTAAGACTGCAAAATCCGCTATCTGCATCACTAGCATAATTTCTATTGGCACTCCGAGCACTATTACCTCTGCTGCTGTGGCTGCAATTGCGATGATTCCTACCCATCACCAATTAGACTTTTTAATCATGTCACAAATTTCAATGTGCTAACAGTGATATGTTTTCTTTTTAGTAAATTCTAATAAGAAGCTTTCAATTAATAACGCTGAGCCGTGTACTGGAATGTTTAAACCATGCCTTGTGGGAGGAAGGGGAGAAGCTGCTTGTCTCAGTGTCATGTTTCTTTGGGCCAAATAGTTAGCTCCTTCTTTGTTTTTCTGTTTCCCTTGGCTGAGTGTCAAGCACTTTCTGTTGGTTACCCTCATCCAACATATTATTTGTTTACTTTTTTGTTGTCTAAACATGTTTATGTGATTCTCTTTCTGGAGCTGAAGTTGAAGATTTCTTTTCCTCTTCTATGTTTTTCTTAATCTTTCATCCATCTTTCTTTTTTGAGGGGGTGGAATATTGGTTCTATTTTTACCTCCAATATTGTCTTGCTACACTGAATACCATGTACTTTAATTCCTCGACCATTTCATCTATATGATTAAAATTATTAACCGAGAAAAGATTTCAGGAAATATTATGATTATTTTGTTGCTACGTTAGAACATGGTCATAGTAGTTGCCTGTGTTTGGCACTTGTGATCGTTTAAGAAACATGCCTAATACATGTTTTTATTTCCAAGTTCTATTATTTCTTGATTTTTTTTTCTTTTATTTGCCTCATCGTTTTATATTTCATTATTTGGTATATTTACTGAACGAATTCTTTCATATATCTCGAGTGTATTTATATAAGATAGGAAAGTCAACTATACAATTAATACTAACTTTATCTATACCCTAATTTTTATGCTTTAAATCCCAACTAAGAAAAAAATAGAGTTGTATATGCTGATTCTGCCCCTGAAGTTGGTTCATTTACAGTACACATGCCCAACTTGGATAGTTTTGTGTACAATGGACCTCTATTATCGACATGAGTCGTCATACCAGTCAGAATCGCACTGTAAGGAGCCTTTATCCTACCCACACCTATGCTATCTTTCATATATTTCTATGAAGTTCAACATGCTTTGTTCAATCGTGTTGTAACAGATTATTTGCTATCTCAGTAGTTGATGTGTTATCACCAGCCCACAGTTTCTTTGGACCAAAATTGAGTTCACTTGAAAGGATTTTTAGCCAAAGTTTGCTCTGTAATTACAGGATGATGAGCATAATATTCAGCTTCTGCACTTGACAACGTTACCACTTTCTGACATACCCTGACATAGACTTCCTTTACAATCTAGATACAACAAAATTAGAAGTGTCCATGTCTAGAGAACACAATACCTTTCCCTGAAGCAGTTTTAGATAAGTTAACTTAAATTCACTGCATTCAAGTGTTGGTCAATTGAATTATATATGACTTTCACAATGATAACTGCATAAAAGTGGTCAGATCTAGTGTGATTAAATAGATAAACTTCTCCACTATATTCTGATATCTTTGTTTGTTGGATCTGATTGTTCTAACCTAATGATAGATGCTTGTGACATGGTTTACCTTATTGAGGTTAGTGTTACTACCTCTAACAACCATGTCATCAACATTAGCAATAAGTAAAGTTATATCATCCACTAAGACTTGCTCCTTCATTGAGTAGCTCAATCATTCAAACCATGTCCTTGGTGACTGTTTCAACCCATACAAAGCCTTCAACGTGCTTAATTCACCTTGTTTGGTTATCTCCGAAGGAGGATTCATATACACCTCCTGTCATTGTCAAATCACAGTGGAAGAAAGCGTTCTTCTCATCATATTGCCTTAATGGCCAATCAATATTAACTGTAGGAGATAGAATGACTTGACAATGTTTATCTTGGCCTCGGAGCAAACTGTCTCTTGTTATTTGGTCCATAGGTCTGGATGTAACCCTTAGCAACAAAGGCTAGTGTAGCCCAATTAGGGGTGTCAATCATGTCGTGTTTCGTGTTCGCGGGTCGTGTTCTGACACAAGTATTACTGGTCTGCTTCAAACATGTTTCAAATTTGTTTCAACTTGTTATGAATTACAAATATAAAAATAAAAGCTTTACCCTTGAGAATTAAACCCTTCAACAAGCCAATCATTTAGACTATCAGAAAGAGCTGTTATCCCTGGATCTTCACCCATATTACCATCAAGCGGACACCTTCCATTGACCAAGACTTTGGGGAGTTTCGCCCCAACATCCACATTCTGACCATCTTCTGTTTTCTTGTTCACCAAGTCCACAACTTTAGCACCTTCCCCAATAGCATCACTAGACGACTCAAAATGAGTGGTGGCCCCAACCTGGCTGGTTTAATTATTCGTGTCAAGATACACAACACGAACACGACCCGTTTATGACACGTGTAACCCGACACGACACGAAAAACCTATATAATTTAAAATCGACATGAAAAAAATAAAAAATAGAGAAAAAGCTAAAATTACAAATAAAAAATACATTAAATTGTTAAAAATCTATTAAAAATGCATTTAATAGATTTTCCATCTTCATATAACCAACGAAAACCTAAGAGGAATGAAGTCACATTAGGGGAACTAGGCCAATCTGAACTGAATAGAAACCGTACCTTTTATCGTAGGATTCAACTTCATGAAACAGAAAAAACACTAAACAAAATGAAAAATCGGCAAAAGCGGTTGGCCTAGATGATATACCAATCAAGCATGGAAAGTAGGTGGAGTTGGAATTGCATGGTTTACTAAATTATTTAATGTTATCCTAAAAACTAAGAAAATGCCTAATGAATGGAGGAAAAGTATATTGATACCTATATATAAAAACAAAGGGGATATACAAAATTGAGCAAATTACAGGGGAATTAAATTAATAAGTCATACAATGAAACTATGGGAAAGAGTTATAGAAGCAAGAATAAGAAATGAAACTAGTATATTGGATAATCATTTGGCTTCATGCCAGGAAGGTCCACAATTGAAGCTATACATTTAATTAGGACGATTATGTGAATAATATAACGAGAGAAAACAAGATTTACATATGGTTTTTATTGACCTTGAAAAGCATACGATGAGAGTCAACCTGGATATAATGTGGCGCGTATTGGAAAAAGAGGAATAAAAATAGCTTACATAGATGCCATAAAAGATATGTATGATGATATAACAACATGTATCGGACACCAACATGAATATCTAGTGAATTCCCAAACACTATAGGTTTGCATCGGGATCCGCTCTAAGTTCTTACCTTTTTATCCTAATAATTGATGAAATCACTAAACACTTACAAAAATCCATCCCCGAATGTATGTTATTTGCGGACGATATAGTTTTAATTGATGAAACAAGGGAAGGAGTAAATGCAAAATTGGAAGTTTGGAGAGAAGCACTCGAATCAAAAGGTTTTACTATAAGTAGGCTAAAAGCAGAATACATGGAATGCCACTTTAGTAAAAACAAAAGGAACAATGAGACGAAGGTTAAAATTGATGGACATGAAGTGAGTATAACAAAGAGTTTTAAATACTTAGGATCTATAATTGAAGAGAACGGAGAAATCAATAAGGATGTCACACATAGGATCCAGGCGGGTTGGAATAAATGGAGGAGTGCATCTTCTATCCTTTGTGATCGTAAAATACCATTAAAATTGAAAGAAAATTTTTATAAAACGGAATGTTGGGCGACTAAATATGAACACGAACAAAAAATGAGGGTAGCGAGAGATGAGAATGTTAAGATGGATGTGGACACACTAGATTAGATAGAATAAGAAATGAACACATTAGAAACAAAGTGGGAGTAGCACCAATAGATGAGAAAATTAGAGAAACACGATTAAGATGGTTTGAACATGTTTATAGGAGACCTTTAGATGCACTGTGCGACGTTTAGAAGGTAGGGAATCACTCACACAAATCAAAAGAGAGGCGAGGTAGCCTAAAAAGACTTGGAAAGAAGCTATTAAACAAGACATGCTATACCTAGAAATAAATGAAAATATGGCTTATGACCGTAAACGATGG
Organism: Rehmannia glutinosa; assembly: GCA_016081115.2. Taxonomy (NCBI): domain Eukaryota; kingdom Viridiplantae; phylum Streptophyta; class Magnoliopsida; order Lamiales; family Orobanchaceae; genus Rehmannia; species Rehmannia glutinosa. Next base: position 476,505 of record JABTTQ020000183.1, read on the forward strand.
CGCGATATGATCCGTATAGCCGACCCCACGTAGTGGGATTAAGGCTTAGTTTGTTGTTGTATATAACCAACGAAAACATCATAAAATATTAAAATAATATGTCACTATAAAATTAAATGGGTTAAATAGGTCAATCGGGTTGACCTGACCTATTTATTTCCGTGTTAACCGTGTCCGACCCAATTTGTACTTAACCTGTTAAGGGCTGTACATGTACCTGCTAAATTCGTGTTAGGTTCGTGTCGGGTTATCGTGTCGTGTCATAAATTAACGCCCCTAAGCCCAATACATATCAACCATCCCCGTCAGTTTATAATTCACTAAAACCACCCACTTTGCTCAACTGTCCTTGTCTTGTGAGGTAACTCCACCATTTCCCGTGGAGTTTTTCTGGAGGGCTTTCAGTTCTTCTACCATAGTAATTTTGCATTTAGGTCCTCCACAAACTTCTGTTCTATTTAGGTCCTCCACAAACTTCTTGAGCGGAAGACAACTGAAGGGTTAAGGCTAGGTTAGTAGTTGATAGACGATGATAAGAGATAGAAATGGGATAAACAACATTAGAAGACGATTTGAGGAAACCCTACCTATTAGGTTCTTTACGATCACAAATTGGATATCTTGCATTCATGATGACTACTGGATCTTCCACTCTGAGGCATGGTAGATTATGGAGAGGTGCATTAGATAAAGGACCCAAATGTCACTATGGACAGATGTAAAAGGAATTGGACTATTATTATAACGCATTGTAAAAGTTACATGATGAGTTTTTTTGAATAAATGCATTTTTCTAATCTTAATCTAGAAATAAAAACATTGCAAAACACTAAAGAGAAAATAAACGCTCTAAAGTGAAAAAGAGATAGGCTACCTATAGAATAATGTAATAAGAGAATCTTCTCTCTATCCGATGTATTTCTCGCTACTTGAAACCATGGTTAGGTCGAATGAAAGGTTACAGACCATTTAAGATGTGTAGTAATCTTGCTAGTTGAAAGAAGACTCTCAAGAGATTAGGTGCAAGTAAGATAGAAGATATGGAGAATGTAGAAGAGTGAGAAATTCCCCACCCCTGAAATCGGCATCGGATTCGCATGAGCAACTTGAACAGGTTTAATAGATGCATTCAAGAGTCATTTGGAGAAGAACTAGTGTATGATTAGTGGCCTGTGAATCAATAAACCAAATGGCAGAAATTAAGGCCAAACTAGAATTACTATCTTGAGAGGACATTCAAGATACACGAGAAGCATAAAATAGAGAAGTATTGGCGGGAGCATCCTGAGAAAATTTCTTTTCTTTTCTTTTCTCTCTCTCTCTCTCTTTCCTTTTTTCCCCTTAAAACTCAGCTTGCTTAAGCTTGGAAAATTTCTGATAGTCGCGCTTGCAGCAAGCATCAAATGTATATCTGGTAGTGTAAATGCGAGAAGAGCGGTCAGTAGGAGTAGAAGGATTAGTTGAGAGCTTTTTTTTTTGGGACATCAAGAGCGATCTTTCACCCTTCTTTCCTCAGTTTCGGGTTGAGCTGCCATTGGGTTTGGAGCATTGTATGAATCCTCCCCCATACTTAAAATCTATAACCTCTCCAATAATAACTATTCCTCTTTCTTGTTGATAAATTGGTTGAATGATTTCTTTCGCACTCAGTATTATTCATACAGGATACAATCCTACTGAAAAGAATGTCATCTATAGAATTAATCTGATGTCTAATATCCTATTTTGTGCTCTTAGTCCTAGCTAAATAAAGAAATACAGATTTACATGATAATTATTATGAAAAATGATCATGATATATCCTGCTTTATATTGAGTAAATGAACAATTTTTTTTTGAAAGAAGAGTAAATGACCGTAAACGGTGGCGCGATATAATCCGTATAGCCGACCCCACGTAGTGGGATTAAGGCTTAGTTTGTTGTTGTTGTTGTTGAAAGAAGAGTAAATGAACAGTTAATCAATATTGAAATGCTCACATCTATAATCCACATCTCCACATTTACGTACAACTTGTAATCGATGTCTCGAATTTCTGGCAGGTGATGACTGCTCTGCCTACTGTTGAGCTCGACCCCCCAACCATTTCGATGACTTTTGGTGTGAATGACTCACCATTGGCTGGTCGAGATGGTACTTATGTAAGATCTTGATTCTTCATTATTCTTTTTTGTTACATATTATCGTTTACATTTCCATATCACATGTGATCAGTTTAGATTGTGTTAACGAGTCTCACTGTGTTTTAAACTTCTCACTTCTGAGTTTCTGACTTGCATGTATTTTGGGAGAGAAACTGCTGGTGCATTTATTTTGACACAATGCTGCCCCTGTCTTCTGTATACATTTTGAGCTGCCAACGGAAGCTTTTGTTAAACGGTCCAAATAGCTATCGCCACAAAACGACTCTTTATTTCAACCTTGTTTTTTCTCGATCATTAAATTTTCCGTCTCATAATAATCATAACCTCCCCCACTAGGTCCATTTCTTGCATCTTGATCCAGCCCATTTCTTTCAGTCATCCTTTTGTTAGATGATGTCCTTGTGGACTTTCTGAGTGCCTATTTCTGCCACCTAAATGGAACTTTAATCCTTTGATGCACTGGACACTATGTTGCTTGTATGCTCTTAGACCTTGGGTTCATCCGAATGACGAGTTTCTTCTGTTATATGTAAATAAATACAGTTAACTGGAAGACAAATTGGGGATCGGCTAGTGGCTGAAGCTGAAAGAAATCTTGCAATAAATGTGCTCCCTGGTATGTCAGACTCTTATGAAGTTCAAGGGAGGGGAGAGCTTCAGTTGGGTGAGTTCTTTTGATCAGATATAACTTTTTTTCTTTACCTTTTAATGTATCATGTAAAATTACAGAATTCATCCGTACAATTGCATCTTTTATATCCTGGCATCAATTTCAGCTTTATAGCCTATAACTTTTGTCTATTATTAAAACAGGTATCTTAATTGAGAACATGAGGCGTGAAAAATTTGAGCTTTCTGTCTCACCTCCTAAAGTCATGTGAGTTTCTTCTTTGAGCTGGCGTCTTGCCCAGTTTCCTCTTCCTTTTGGTGCCATCTCATATCTTTTGTTTGTTGTGTAATGTGTATAGATTGCTATGGAAAAAGCTATTTAGAACTTTTATAATTTATTGGGACAGAGCATTGAATATGATGCTTCTTATGAAAACTCTAAATTTTCTTGCATAGTAAAATATGTGACTGGATTCTCTTGTGCAAAGTGTTAAGAAATAAATTTTATGTGTTCAAAAGTCAAAGGGGAGCAGGAAAGGACTGCATGTTATATGGCTTAAATGAATATGATTGATGCTTAAGGCTTGAGCCGATAAGCCCTTTTCCTTGGTTGAATTATATCTTTGTCACGGTATAATACTCCAAACTCTGATGAGGTTTAACAACTCTCTTTCTTCTTTAAGGGTCTGACCTACTTGTCATAGGGCGTAGCTAATCTGAATACTGTGCTTGTGTCTTCCATACAAATTTTAATATACGTTTTCTCCCTCTGTGGTTGAATAATTTCTTTGGAGAAGGAACATTATGATTTATATTCATCGTGTTCTCTCTCAACTATCTTCCTAAAAATGAAAGTGGTTGGTTACTTGATTTTGGAACATCTCATAATTTTTACTTGGCCTATTTGGGCCAAATCAAGCAATTACTAGCACAGTCGTAAATGTGATTAGGCAGTAAGAATTGATTGACTTGCTGGAGCGAGGCAGGTTAGAAGTTAATCTTCTAATGTAGCCATGCTTCCAGATGTCCTGAAAGTGCCAACAACGAAAACATAATTACTTCTACACTGCCTGCATCCAAATACATCAGCTTTTGTCGGCTGCTACCATCTTAGAATGTCATTTACCACCAGATTCACATAAATGCTTCTAGATGATTGACAAAAACATATCGTGAGTTTTATATACCTATTCTGTGAGCCCTCAAGCTTTATTATGGTTGAGATTGTAGCTTGCAGGTTAGACCCGACGTGATGTGTGTGCATGTCATACAATTTTTGTTTTTGTCATTCTTACTCAAATTGTTTATGTTTCAAGATGTGATTCATTTTTTTTTGTTAATAAACAAGTAAGAAGCATAAGCGTCAATACTTTTCGTGATTCTTCATAGGAATGCTTTTGTCAACTTCTCTTGCTTGATTCCTTTCATCATCAATCACTAAAGAAAACACTGCTGAGGTGCTCATCTGGAACATAATTTGTATTAAGCAAGATAAGGAACTAAAGTGTTGCTGTGAGTTTGCTCACAGGCATTAATTTCTTTCCATATGATATTTTAGTCCCTCCATTTACAAATGATTATGCTTGCTTGAATTGGCATAAGATTCAATGACAATTGGAAAGGTGAAATTTTTGTGTCAATACTTTCAAAAGAGTGTCTGAAAACCAGTCTGTCACATGATACCTTATATGTGAGGGCGCTTTGGGATGGTAAACTGCTAGTTTAAGAAATGAAACAATATCTTTGGACATCACAAATATGAAGTGAGAGCAGTCATTTGTAGAATGGATGGCAATTCTGCTAAAGCATCATGGAGGAAGAGTGAGCTTTTTCTCGGTGCGTATTGTCTATCACTGGAAAATCTATGCTCCTTATTTTCCTTTGCCGTCGCTGAAACATTGAGAACAACAAAAATCTATTCTACTTATTTTCCTTTGCCGCCGCTGAATCATTGGAGAACAACAGCACAGAGCAAATATATTTGAAACTTGGGAAATTACACGGATGTCCTTTGCTCTGTCACTTACATGGAAGTTGTTCGCTATATTGTGTTTGTTGGAGGAAAAGTCAACTACAAAAACTGTCTTTCTAGGTCATATAAATTATGTTTTCTCATAGCACATGACTCCACAGTTTAAATCTCATCCTCGAAAATGTACAATTTTCTCTAGCGCTTATCTTGAATGTTGGTGAAGATTGTTCCTTTTTGTTTTGGATAACATCTCTTCTATCTAATTATTCATGTTTCCTCATTATCATTTGACTTTCTGCTGAAATCAGTTGAATAAATTTTTCAGTAACACTATTGCACATTATATATATCTTAATTTGTTTCAAGAGTTTCTGAAATGTATTTGTGAAACATGTATGGAAATACGTGAGTAGATATGAAATTTCTAATATGTTGCTATCCTATCGTCGTTTTTCAGAAACTGGAAATGCCATTATGCTACCATGTGTTATATAACTTTCTAAAGAATATTCAGCTGTTCACTAATTAAAGCTTAATATGTGATTCTATTTACAGCTTTGGATAACTTCTATATTTAATCAGGTATAAATCTGAGAATGGACAAAAGCTGGAGCCAATTGAAGAAGTGACTATTGAGGTGATAGCTCAACAAATTTACAGCGGTTCTGCAGCCTTTTCTGAATTCTAATAAATGACTTATGTACATTAATCATGCCAGGTCAATGAAGAGCATGTGGGTTTAGTTATGGAAGCTCTCTCACACAGGCGAGGAGAGATTACTGACATGGGTCCAGTACCTGGCAATGTTGGTAGGACTAGACTTTGTCTGACTTGTCCTTCTAGGCACGTACAACTTTCTTATTCTAGTTTCTCAATTTTTCATATTGTTGAACTCCTGGTTTTGGGTTCTTTTTTGTTGATTGTTAAATTTAGTTTGTTCCCTTTTTAAAATCCCTCCTTATTTAATTTCTTAATATCCGTCGGTCAATTGTCACTTTCATAGGCTTGGTTATTATGCGGATGTTATTTTGCTTATGCATCCTTCTGTCGTGAAGCACTTTCTTTTCAGTTGATGTTGTATATCATGTGGACTGGATGAGAATTTTAGCTGACTTTATTCCCTTAATATTTTCCACGTGTTTACAGGGGGTTGGTTGGTTATAGAAGTGTGTTCAACAGTGTTACACGAGGCACCGGATTTATGCATCGTGCATTTTTGAGTATGTGTTTCCAACCACTAATACCACTTTATCGTTTTCTACTTTTCCTCTTAACTGCTCAATCTTTGAATTTTGTGCCTCAAAGATAATCATACTGCAACTAAATGAACATATAACCATCACAATTGATTTAACGTTATATCGTATTTGTCTTCTGAGCTTGCATATCTTTGTTATACTCTCCTGTAATTAGAAACAGTAGATGTTATTTTTTCTTTAACTATGAGTAGGGGTGTCAATCGTGTCGTGTTTCGTGTTCGCGGGTCGTGTTTTTATGGTCCGAAATTGTAACCCGAACCCAACCCGTTTAATTATTCGTGTCAAGATACACGACCCGAACACGACCCGTTTATAACACGGGTAACCCGACACGACATGAAAAACCTGTATAATTTAAACTTGACACGGAGAAAAATATTAAAAAAATCAGAAAAAATTAATATTACAAATAAAAAATACATTAAATATTAAAAATTATTAAAAAAATGCATATAATAATTTTTCCATCATCATATAACCAACTAAAACATCACAAAATATTAAAATAATGTATCACAATAAAATTAAATGGGTTACATAGGTCAATCTTAATTGATATGGCTGGTCGACCCGACATGACCTATTTATTTTCCGTGTTAACCGTGTCCGACCTGATTTTGACCTGAACCTGTACCTGCTAAATTCGTGTTAGGTTCGTGTCGGGTCATCGTGTCGTGTCACAAATTGACGCCTTTAACTATGAGGCTCTTTATGGACTTCAAAATTGTAAGTTATGGTTCATAAGGAAACGAAGTTTTATGCCATCATTATTGATACTTGACTACACTGATCATTTGTTTGCTTTCTTGCCTTGTTGCCCAGTTGCGAATTGCCATATTTTCCTTTCACAAACTTTCAATTTGATGTCAATGTTATTTATGCAGCTTATGAGAAATATCGAGGTCCTCTTGGAAATGTCAGAAAAGGAGTACTGGTACATTCACATATCACCTTAATTGATATGGCTGTTTTTGTTATTTCTTCTCTGTGATCAAGTTATTAATTTCTTTTACGGGTTTGTCAACTTTTAAACAAGGGTTCGTTTTGTTCTTTCAAAAAATACTTTGTTTGCATTATTTGACACTTTATTCCAGTGTTTCATGTATACACACTGCAATGTGTAATATTATCTCAATCGGCGTGAATTCTGGAATTAGGACAGATAAATTAGAAGTAGCCCAGTGACAGCTTCAAGTCTGAATTTGCAATGCAACATTAAATCTACACTATCGATAGTCCATATATCCCTAGGGATGGCAATGGGGCGGGTCAAAACCCGCGTCGCTAAACCCGCCCGAAGGGCGGGTCTAGACCCGGATAAACGGGTCCCGGGCGGGTCTCGGGTCCAAGATTACAAAACCCGCCGGGTCCGGGCGGGTCCCGGGTCCAATAGAACCCGCCCCACATATTAATTTTTACTATATTTTTAAATATATATTGAAATATTTTTGCATTATGTATTTTTAAATTTGAGTGTTATATGTTTAAAAATATTAGTTGAGTACTAATATAATATTATTTACTTTTAAAGTTTAATTTACTAATATAATATCTTATAATATTCTCCTTTGAATATTTATTTTAAATATTAGTTGAGTATTATTGTAGTATACTAATAGTATTTTTTTAAAAAAAAAATCTTAATACTAGTCAATTCTAAAAAAATAGTTATAATAAGTTGCATAATTATATTTATTTATTTTTTAACCTATTGACATTAGATTACTTTTGAAAATTTGGTCAAAAATAGAAAAATATAAATTATTATAATTTAAAAAAAATACTTGGCGGGTCTAGCGGGTCTAGACCTCACTTCTTGCGGGTTTTGAGGCGGGGGGGGCGGGGCGGGTCTTGAGGCGGGGCGGGGCGGGTCCCGGGTCTAATTTTTCCTTGGCGGGGCGGGTCCCGGGTTTGGCCAAACCCGCCCCAAACCCGCCCGTTGCCATCCCTATATATCCCGATATTTCAATGCTTCTCTCACTGTATAATTTTGGTTCCTCACCCTCCAACGCAGTCGTTAACATTGAAATATGTGGTTGGCACTTGGCAGCTGGTATATTTTATTTTCTTGATAAAACTACTCATCAAAGTTCTGTTCAAAATAATGTCTCCAGAACACCCAGCTTCCCTCCCCCCACCAAAAAAAAAAAAAGAAAGAAAAAAGAAAAAGAAAAGCTCTACAATAGTACTAGAAAGCTTATATCGTCAATTCTTGTCCCAGTGGGTCTGTGCTAGAACAAGACTAAGGTGTCTTTGGTTTTTGAAAGTTTGCTACGTATAAATAAATCAAAGATGAGCCCAGTTCTTCTACTTTGGCTGATTAATCTATCATGCGCTGTTCATTTAATGGGCTTATGACTGAACAGGTTTCAATGGGATATGGGACTATCACTGCTCATGCGTTGATGAGTTTAGAAGCTCGTGGAATACTTTTTGTCAAACCTGGAATGGAGGTTATTGTGATTACATTCTCTAGTTCCTAAGGCATTGAAGAAAAACACATAGATGAAGAAAGTTGACATTTCTTATAATTCCTAATGTTTTGGTTAATTAGGCTTAACAATTTTTTTCATATACTTGCAGGCATATGATGGCATGATTATTGGTGAACATTCTCGAGATTCAGATCTTGATGTAAGGATAAAAAATACTTGAAAATACTATTATTATTATTATCCTGTAAGTTACCTCACTTCTTGCTCGTTACAGGTTAATCCAGTGCGAACTAAGGAGCTAACAAATGTCCGTGCTGCCAGCAAGGATGAGAATGTCAAGCTAACTCCTCCCCGCCTTGTATGTACTCGACTCATTTCTTTCTTTCTTCTTCGGATTTTTCTTAGGTGGGTTGGGAGGGGTTTAGTTATCTTGTGTGCAATGGAAATTTATCAAAGAAATGAGTTTTAAAGTTATAGTAATATCACACTCACCTCATTTACAAGGTGAAAAATCCAATTTGATGGTGCAAAGAGCCAATGAAATCCATTTATAAGTTGCAAAATGCCAGTTGTCAAAACTGAAGGTCCAAATGTTGCATAAATGCGTAAAAGAGCAATTAATATTGTAGTCAAGGTTACCCTAGTGAGACCCCATATTCGGATAACTATGTAAATTTGTAATTTATCTTATTTCATGATTTTGTGTAATTATATTTGCTCTTTAATTGCTTTAATTATTTAAGTAGTACTTCTATTAATGTAGCTTGTTAGATTTAATTTTAGATTTAATTCTTGCAGTTATGACAATTAAGTTGATTATATATATTTAAGTGAGGATTAGTCTAGACTGTCTAGTCACTTAAGTTGTATAATGAGCCCAAGCATTAAGCTATTATTAGTTCACTTCATTAATCATCCTCATGCCACTTTTATTCATTATTTTGGCTCAACTTATATGCATCTTCTTAAGAAAATGGGATATTTGATTCAACAGAAGCAGTATTGGAAATAAATATGTGAAGATGGTCGTTTTATTACCTAAGTTTAAAGTACCATCTGTTACTGAATTTCAGGAAACATTTGTATCTTTACTCATAAACTGCCTAGTCTTACATTGGATAAGGATTATTAAGTATTCTAGAGATTTTATCAAATCAAAGCAATTAAACGTCTATAACATTGTTTTCAAAGTTGTTGCACGGGTATAGCATACAAAATTCACATAATGCAATTCCCCAAGATTCTCGCCATTCACTATAATATTGCCAACCACTTTTTAACAACAATTTATTATCTGTTAATAAATAATAGGAACCTTGTGTTTGCCACTGGAAAATATCTATGCATAATATCTTGGTTTACTGTTCCGTGTACCATTAACTGGCACCTGCAAAGAAAAGGTTCCGAATCACTTAGAATTGTTGCTGCGCATTTCTTGCAGATGACTCTTGAGGAAGCAATAGGTTATGTTGCATCAGATGAGCTCATTGAGGTATGTCCATTTTAGAATCTTATTGTTATATGGTTGATTAAAAGAGAGGTTTTCCTGGGACTCGCTCTAGGAGATGACTTCTCGTCCTCAATTGAGAAAAAGAGCTTATTACGTTATGATTGCAAAATTTGGTCTCTAAGTTGGCCAGCTACCGCATATCTGATCGACCTTTACACTCCATTGTCTATATAGGCAATGTTATTTTCAGTTTCACCCATATAATTACATGGCTGAGATATAATCTTTTGGGAAAATCTTGTATTGGCTATGCAGGTTACTCCAAATGCCATTCGGTTAAGAAAGAGATATCTGGATGTTAATAAGCGGAAAACCATGAGTAAAAGACCGAAGGAGTGATTTTTTCAAGTTATACTATTTTGTGAGCCTATGCCTCCTTTCTGTTTCTAATGAGGAATATAGTCGGTCGCTGATTTTATCATAGTTGCCTTCAGGTTTAATACATTCCATAGTTATTTGTATCATATATTATTTTGTATTATGCCTTTTGTATGAACATACAGGCACTATATGAAATAAGATATAGATTTAACTGCAAGCTTCTGAAGCTATATCTACCACTCCTTTTTATGTTTAAACTCTATGGAGATATAGAAAAACTAGACTATCTGTTTATTGGAACATATCAGCATTTATATTCTGTTGATATGAGGAGGAATTTTTTTCTCATTCGTATTCACAGTGGATAATGGTCATGGGACCGACCATTTCCATTTCACAATGTTGCCTGAAACGTAACTTAATTTGCAATCTTTTTCATTATTATAACTTTCTCAGAGGCATTAAAATATTTATGTATTAAATGTGAGATTTACCATTATTAACTAATGTTGAATTTTCTAAACTATTTATTTGTCTGCATCTGAAAAACAATTTGTATACAAGGACGCTGAAACTGAAAGTGTGAATAACTAATTGGTAGTAAACCACTATTTGTCTTCTAAGATGAAGATAGCTGAATAACTAATTGGTAGTTATAGTGGTTTAAAAGTGTGATATGGTGAATCATATTTGTGTTAGGGCGTGTTTTTTACGTTTGATGGTATAAGGAGGGATAGGCTAGCAGTGGGGGATGTTCAGTTGAAATAATGTCGCCATACCTTTCTCCCTTGTTTGGTATGGTAGTGTTTGAATGAGCTTTGATCTCCAAGAGTAAATGAATAACCTTGATTGGTTGACATATAAATTTGTAGGATGCATTAAACCCCTCACCAATAAAGAAGCATGAAGTCCCAGCTTCTCCGCCATTCATCATTTTCTTCTTCCTTTCTCATACTTGTGCAAATGCTGTTCAAATTGCCCAAATCAGGAGTGATGCCCATGGATTCTCTCAAGAAATTATTCAATTAATTTATACGTTTTGAAATTAAATCTTGAATTTCAAAAACCTACAAATCATGGGAACATCTAGCAAAGTAGCATGATCGCCTAGCAACAGGTGAAATAGCGAATAAACCAATTTCAATTGGAGTGCATACATGTACTGTTCTTTTGACATCTAATCTCCCGATTAAATCTTAGGCATGATTATAACTCAAAACCCATTTGATTTAATAAATATGATTCCATTTCAAGTTCTAGTGATTCCTTTATGAATTAATATTCATGATGCTTAGGTCAAGGTATTCGAATCACAAACTATGAAAATACAGGTAATTCACTTGTCAACAAACAAGTATCAAATTCTTTGTTTGCCACTGATTATCTTCCATGTACACCAGTGCAACACCTAAAATACCTCATTTACGATTGTCAAGAAATCAGAAGAAAAATCAAAATATTGCATGATTGTACACAAGACTACTATCGTGTCACAAGTCTAATGGATAATCATGTACTATCGCGAATGTGGAAATTCTTATCTCGATATCTAATTAATATCCATTTAAGAATTTCTGTTGGGTCGTGCAACCAACTTGTTCTGTAACAAGCACTTGCTTATATGCATTTGTGCACAACGCTAATATTAATGGAATGCAACATTCTCGTCTTACGAGCATGCATCATATGCATAAGCCTTGTTGGGATATTCAATGTTCTATCTTAAAAAATCTCTCGACTTGGAACTAATGTAAAACCTAAACCACGAGCTTGTAGCTCACGTGATATCGTTTACCCTTTGTAAAGGGTGTTGACTGTGGTTCAACCTGTATCATTTGATTTATTTGAAATTTATCATCTCCTCCAACCACTACTCGAACTTATTAAAAAACGATGTAAGACATAAGTCTTAGATACATGTTCCACGGTTGCCATCAAATGTACGACAATGTCCCATAACTTGGTATGATCTAAGGACTTTATCAAATGCACAATTAATAGTAATAAATGCAAAATATATAATAAAAAAATTATCTTTATCAATATGATTCTTAATAAAATTGTATTTACAAGTAGAATAAACTTCAATCTAATTGGAGCAATGGACATCCTACTCTAGCGATTTTGTGAGAGGTGGAACAACATGTTAGGACATTTGTTATCAACTATGTCACTTCAACTAGGGCTGTAAACGAGCCGAGCCCGAACGAACGAGGGTTGTTGGTGTTCGTTTGTTTATTTTAAAAGGTTGTTTGTGTTCGTTTGTTTAATAATCGAACATGTTCACGAACATGTTCATTAATTGTTCATGAACAACTATATGAACATGTGCATAAAAAAGTTAAATACACCTTGTTCATGAACACTTAACTCAAAATAAATGAACATTATGATGATTGCAAATGTAAATATGTTGTAATATTAAACTAAAATAAACTTATTTTTCATAATAAAGTAATGAATATTAAGCAGTAAATGTATAATTAACAATTAAAAAATGAATAATAAGCAAACATCAAACGAACTCTAAATGAACATGTTCGTGAACAGTTCATGAATATAAACGAATAAATTTTCTTGTTCGTTTATGTTCATTAAGCTTAATAAATGAACATAAACGAATGCTAACCGAGCTCGTTCACGAGTTATTTGTCAAAAGCTCTGTTTGTTTATAACCCTAACTTCAACACATACAATGAGTCAATGTGGACTTTCACTTTGTTATTAGCTCAAATAATTACTCAATTTGGTGTCAGCTCCAATCTGAATGTAGTACATCATCCCACTCCACCAGTTTCTCCACCTAAATCTAATACACCTAACTGGATAGACGACTCTTGTCTCTTGATAGAAAGTTTAAAGACAAAAGAGGGGTTTCCAAAATATGGGTGTTTTGGGAAATGCCAACCACGTTATGTTTTATATTTTTATTTTTTTGTTAAATGTCATTTGATTTATATTATCAATGAGTCAGATTGCAAGCTTATGTTTGACCCTGGTTTCAATGTCGTAATTGGTGTAGGAGAATGCCATGCGTACCAATAGAAATACGAACAACAATTGAAGTAAATATGGCCCAAGTTGGAGTATTCTAGAAATATTTCGAGTTGCATGAGTAAATATTTCTAGAATATTCTAACTCGAGCCAGCTTCGACTTGCCAGATGTTGCAAAGTGGAAAACTTACACACTCAAAGTGGTTAGTTGGAAAAAATATAGTTTAGGTTGCAAAGTTCAAAAACATTAAAGTTCAGGCTGCAAGAATTTTTCTCTAATTATTGTAATGTGAGAAGTTTGAGGTGTACATATATGTGGTAATTAAAATTGACGACTAAGCTATTATAAATTGAGTGAGTCTTCTGTGTGCCCGTGAAGTCAAAATCTGTTACACATAGCTCTAACACCCAAAACTAAACCTAGAAGGAAAAAAAAAAAAAAAAAAAAAAAAGAGGAAAAGGAAAAATTAGGGTCAAGCGATTGGATATGAACGAAATTTTATTTTCGTTCATTTGGAGAATTTTTTTGACTAAACGTGCGATTGTTTATGAAAATTTTCTTAAAATATACTATTCTCTCACTTTCACTTTTTCTCATTTTTTCTTACATCAATCACATCTACACATTTTTTCACAAAAACTAATCATTATTACACATTCTCCCACAAATTTTACTATTCACTCACTCACACATTTCTAACCACCAATCACATCCAATCATTATTTTACTATTTCTAAATCAAAGCAACTTTCATCATTACATATCCATTCACACTCTCAAAATTTTCCAAAAACTTTCATCACAATATATTTTTCACTATTCTCTAGCGAAAAAAAAATTTCAAAATGAAAGTATATCCAATCGCACCCTCTCTCCATTGCTTGCTCTCTCTCTCTCTCTCTCACTCTCTCTCTCTCACACACACACACACACACACACACACACAAACAAACTATCAAGCAAAGAGGTGATGGGTTTGAAGGGCGGAAAGCTGCGTGGCGGCAACGACGGTTCCTCATGGCACGTAAGGATGGCAACGGGGTGGGTCGTTTGACCAAATCTGGGACCTACCCGCCAAGAAAATCAAGATACGGGACCCACCTCGCTTCAAGACCCGCCCCGCCCCACTAACAAAACCCGCCCAGGAGAGTTTAGGACCACTTTTTTTTTCATTGCAAAAATTTATTTTCTTATCTTTGTGGCTAAATTTTCAAAAGCAATCCAATACTAATAGGTCAAAAAAATTAAATTAAATTATGCAACTTCTTATAATTATGTTTTACAATTATTTAGCTACTATTAAGATCTTGTAGTAATACTCTAAATAAATATTCAAATCATATTAATTATCTTTCCAATTTGAAGAGATAATGTCACAAGTATGCAAAGCATAACACACTTATTACTAGTCTTTCAGCAAGTTTACACTTATAGAGAATTGAGATGATTGCTAAACCAAATAGCACAATTTCAACAGAAAATTCACTCTCAACGTGTTCAATGTTTATCATACTAAAAATATATATTCAAAGTACAATACAACATTCAAATCTAAAAGTAAATAATGCATAAATATCTAAATACATATTTAAAATTTTAATAAAAAAATAATATGCTGGGCGGGCCCTATTGGACCTGAGACCCGCCCCGGACCCGGTGGGTCTTGAAATTTTGTCCTGGGATCCAATTTGTCAGGTCCAAACCTGCCCCGTAGGGGGCGGGTTTGATGTGGAGGCGTATTTTAACCTGCTCCATTGCCATCCCTATCGGCACAATGATATTAATACAAAAACTCCATTAATGGCAGGTGCGAGGCTCCTCGATTGAAAATGAAAGAAAAAGGTTTGTGAAGTCTGAGTAGCAGATCCATGATATTTGGAGTAAGTAGAAGCTTTAGAACTCAAAGGAGGTTTCCAACTTTCAAATTTGAAACTTCTTCTCCCATCTGAAGCTTGCAAATCAGCTATGGAAACAAAGGAAAAAAATGAAGAAAATGAAACGGAAATGAGAATATGAGGATGAATGGAAGAAAAATGGAGGAAAACAGTCGTTGCATGCGCACACCATCATACACCTCCACACTCTGAAATTTATATACTTTTCTGTAAATAAGTAATATTTTTTAGATAAACGTGTAATACTTTTTAGTTCAACTTGTAATATTTACAATTCAACATGTAATACTTTTCACAAAAAAACTTTAATACTTTTTAGTTCAATATATATTATATTTCACTTAAATGTGTAATATTTTTAATTAAAATTGTAATACTTTTCAGTTCAAAATGTAATACTTTTTACTAAAACTATAATATTTTCAGTTCAAATGTAATACTTTCACTTAAAACTATATACTATACAGTTCAACATATAATACATTTTTTTTTCTTTTTTTATTTTTTTAACATATAACATATAATACATTTTTTGTGGTGGTTTCCAGTGATTTTTTCTTTGTTTTCTTTTTTTTTGTCATTTTCTTCCTTTCGTCATCTCCTCCTTTTTCTTTTGTTATTCTTCGTCTTCTTTCTTTATTTTCGTGGCAAAAACCACAGTTTCAAGAAAATGAAAAAAGTTTTAGATTTGAAACTTAAAATCTCCAATAATGGATTTCAAAAGTTAAAAACCTCAATTACATGGTGAAATAAGTGAAAAATGAAGCTCCTAAATCTCATAAATAAAAAATAGCAATAAACAATCACGGAAGGGCTACTAAAAGCTTGCTACTAGAACATTCTCAAGTAAGGATCACATAAGAATGAAAAAGGAAAAAGAATGAAGAAGGGAATAAAGAAAAGAAGAAAGATAGCTCGGTACTAAAATTAATTCTCTTCATATTTTAAAAAGGGTGGCGCTATTGGCACCCCCAAATTTGATGAGACACCCACTTTCTAAAATTTCAAAAATGCCATTAAGTCAAAAGACTATAATACCCTTACTAAAAAGCCAAGTTCTAAATACACCCCCAATCTCTAAATACACCCACATCATTCATTTCAATTAAATCTACTAAAACACACCTACCCACATCCTTCACCTACATTCTTCTTCTTCTTATTCTTCTTTCTTGAGAAAAACTTAAACCTTGTTCTCATAAACCCTAGTTTTTTCGACACCAACACAACAACTTAAATGGACAACAAAGATTTGATTCCTCCAAATATTGTAAGTATCTTCTTGGTTATCACCAAAATTATGTAATTTATCCACTTTTACCGTTCGATATTTCTCAACTGCGCACCATTGTTTTCCGCCCGATTGGCACGATCAACAAAGATGGCACGATCATCACGTCGATCGTGCCACGTGGCAATATGTCACGATCACATGTTCAATGATCGTGCCATATTGCCATGTGACACGATCAAAGGTGGAACGATCATGGTCATGATCGTGCCATTTGATGATTTGTTTTTGGTCTTGTTGATTTTGTTTTAATAGGGTATGGCCTCGTTGCCCTACGGAAAACAAGTGTTGTTTGTCCTCCCAAGAATGATGAGAATGTTGAAGAGCTTGGTGTTGTTCTCGATTACACGCACGTATTCACGACGTATGAGTTATTTGTTTCTCGGGATAAATTATTTGATTGGGTGCGTGAGAGAGGACATGAGCACAACATGGTAATTGTAATAAGTAGGTCGGACGGTGGTCAAGGAAAGAAAAGACCTCGGATATTTTTGTCTTGTGAACGTAGTGGGCATTAGTGATTCAAAAAAGACTAGAGATGTCGAACAAAATGATGCTAAGAAATTTGAAAAAAAAAGTCTCTAAGAGAGAATCTGAACTAAGAAATGTGGTTGCCCATTTCGTTTGAGGGGTCGGCAAGTAACAATTGAAGGAGAATGGTCACTAAATATTAAATGTGGTGTGCATAATCATCCAATTGCACAATATTTGGAGGGTCACTCTTATGTCGGTCGATTATCAAAAAGTGAGGAAGAATATGTGTTGGATATGTCACATGGCAATACTCGGCCGAAGGACATTTTGTTTGGCCTACAAAATAAGTTTCAAGATAATAAGTCCACCATACGGACTATCTACAATGCCCGTATGAAGAATAGAGTTGTCGAGCGTGAGGGTCGATCTCAAATGCAACAACTTATGCATAAATTGAAGGAGCATGGATATTTTTATCATCATAGACGTTGCGAGACGAGTAACATCGTGAAGGATATATTCTTTGCTCACCCTACAAGCGTTGAGTTGTTGCGTGCTTTTCCGAAAGTGTCATTTTTATGGATTGCACATACAAAACTAATAGGTACAAGTTACCTTTGTTGGAGATTGTTGGTGTGACATCGACACATATGACATTTTGTATTGCGATTTGCTTATATGGAGTACGAGCGGGAAGATAATTACATATGGGCTTGCTCGTCTTAAAATCATTGATGGACCCATCTTCCCGCCAAATGTGATTATTGCGATAGAGAATTAGCTCTAATGAATGCAATAGAGACGACATTTCCCACTTCGAGACATTTTCTCTGTCGGTGGCACATTAGTAGGAACATTTTGGCAAACCGCAAAAAATATTGGCCACAAAAGAGAAGTGGGAATCTTTTAACCTCTATTGTAATTTATTGGTCATCGCAGATTCTCGAGCAATCATTTTATGACTTAATTAGGAGATTGCAATCGAATTATGTGAATATCCACCGTCGTACAATATGTAATGGAGCAATGGATGGGGCCGTATAAAGAAAGATTTGTGGCTTAGTCATCGAACGTGCCATTTCGTCTTCTTCAAAGTTCCATATTTCAAATTTTGATCCAAATGGCGCCATAACTATACCCATCTCAAACCCATGCCCATACAACTACATAGCACACTCAAACTACAAAAATGCAAGTTATTTTAAGGAAAAGTTGAGTTATAACAATACCTCGTCATTTTCTTCGCGAGTTGGCTTAGGTGTCTCGTCTCGGCTCTGTTGTGGATGGTGGTGCACCATCCACGAAGTCGTCATCATCATTGGGAAGAACCATCCCTTCTCCTAGGTATGTTTGGATTTCTCTAACCATTGTAGTCGAATAGAATAGTCTCTTGAGAGGGTGGGTGTATTTTTGTTTCAAATTGAGAAAGTGGGGGAGGTGAGAGGTTGGAGGGTGTATTTTGGGGAAAATAAGACTAAGGGTAAAATTGGAAAAAAGGGGGGTGAACTCATCAATTGGGTCATATTTGAAAAAGTGGGGGTGGGTGAACTTATAAGGTGGGTATACTCATCAAATTTGGGGGTGCCAATAGCGCGCCCTTTTAAAAATACCACCACCTAATTTTTCGAAAATGCCACAACGAGTTTGGGTAAGGTTCGTCTCACAAAAGCTTTTCCATATAATTTTTAAGTATTTGGATTTGTGCCATCCTACAAACTATATGTTAGCAAAACAATTTTTTTCCAATAATAATATTTATAGATCGGGAAAAGGTTTAATCTTAGTGATCCCAATTTAGAATTTATAAAAAAAGTCCTCAAAACACTCACTAAAAATAAGGGTGCATCAAATAGAACCAGAACTTGGTTTTGAACCAGAACCAAAGCCAACACCATGGTAACCGGAACCTGGTTATAAAATCAGAATCAGAATAGTGTACGTTGATTCCAGTTACGGTTTGTAGGTGTCAAAAATCATGGAACCGGTAGTTGAAACCGATGGTTCCAAGGTTCAAACGATGTTTTTTATCGGTAAATATAAACTAGAAAAAATATTAAATATTTATTATGCTGTTTTATAATTGCAAGTGCATGAGACACGTCTGAAACTAAATGTTGTTAGCAAACTACGTAAACTTTGATTTATCTATAATCTAAGATGATACATTGACAACTTAATATGATTAATAAATATTAAGTCCAAAACTTATTAGTGGCACTATTTTCACCCCTATTTTTTTTTTAATAAATACACGCTACCCTATTTTACAATCCCACCCAATTACTTAATACAATACCTCTCTATATTTTTCATTTTACCCTTCTAGCAAAAAAAACCCATTTTTACATCCCTTTAACATACACCCACCACTTATCTCAAAAAAAAAAAAAAACATACACCCACCGCCAAAAAGGGACGACGGAGGCGGTGGCGGCGCAAAGGGCTCAAGAGGTATTTTTTTTTAAAATTTTTCACTGGTTGATAGATTGAAGATTTTATGGGTTTTTTTGCTTCAAATTCATGCATTTTTTTCGCTATGTCAGAATAGGCATAATTATCTTTTTTTTGAAAAAAGATGGCACGATCGTGTCATCATTTTTCAGAAAAATGGCCATTGTGCCATCCTTTTTTTTTTTTCCGAAAAATTTGGCACGATCATTACATCTTTTTTCCGAAAAGTATGGGTGATAGGCACGATGGCCATATTTTTTTAGGAAAAATGACCATTGTACCTATTCGAATATAGAAAAAGATGCACGATTTTGAAACAAAAAACCCAAAATTTGCAACATTATTTCGAACTCAACTTATAAAATCTTTAATCTATAAAAAATGACACATTTTCACACGTAATGATACTATCATAGTAGCACGATAGTGAAAGAATAAAAAATAAAAGATTGCCTTTTGAGCCCTTGATTGGTCATTGAACACATGTACTAAACAATTTTGAATCTCCACAAGGGTGGCGTTATTGACACCCCAAAAATTGTTAATCACACCCCTTCATATAATTTCAAAAATGACATTAGTTTAAAAGACTATGATACCCTTATTTAAATAAATAATAAGTTCTAATACACTTCATCTTCCTCACACTCACCCACATTCTCGTAAAAAGTTGATTTTTTTTTTTGTAAACCCTAGATTTTCAAACACTCACATTGTTGCAAATATAGACAACAAAAAATTAATTATGTCGAATAATATAAGTATATCCTTAATTTGCAACTTAAAAGTGTGTTATTTTTCAAATATGGGTCCAATAAATGGGTATGGGACGGATAACGGGTATTGATTTTTAGACCCGAACGGATATGGGCCGGGTAACGGATATGGTAGGACCCGACCCATATATTTTTTATTTTTAGTTTATATATAGTGGATATATTGTTGTTCAAGAATTCTTGATTTATATATGTTTGGTGTTTATTTCATAATTCACATAATATCAATAAAATTATATAATTATCATAAGTTTTAAGTGCACTATTTTGAGTAAAATTCTTATAAATTTGGCCAAATATATAAAATTGGTGGGTCTAATGAGTCTTACCTGCTAGAAATGAGTATGGGCCGGGGGCTGATATGAGTATAAGATGAGACGGGTCGAGACGGTATGAATATTGCATTTTCTTAACAGGGTGGGTCTCGAGTCCGGGCGGACCCAGCCCATACCGAGCCATTGACATCCCTAATTAAGGAGCGAGAATCCACTAATTTGCATCATCAGGAAAAACAAAGAGGACGACGACGACGACGACGACGAGGAGGAGGAGTAAAAGAGGTAAAGAGTCTTCCAATTTGCATTTGGGTGCGGATATAGATCCGAGAGACAAAGAAGACAATTAAGAAGAATGGAGAGCTGTGGGGAAATGGTGTCGCTGCCTGTGTTGGTGGAGTCGAATTACAGGGCTTGCACCATTCCCTACCGATTCCCTTCTGACAATCCCAAGAAGCCAACCCCCACTGAGCTCTCTTGGATCAACCTCTTCGCCAATTCCATCCCCTCTTTCCGGTTAATTTTCCCCCAAACCCCCCACTTGTATATTAATATGAATACCAACTTATTTGTTTACTGGCTTGTTAGTTATTCTGACTATCACTCAACTGCACTGCAGTAAACGCGCTGAGAGTGATGATACGGTTCCAGATGCTCCCGCCAAAGCTGAAAAGTTTGCCCAAAGGTATAAAAAACAAACCTTCATCATCTTTGTGCTCCTTTCCCAGAATTCCCTCCAACAAGTTTTCTATTCTCGAAATTCTTCCTTCTCTTCAATAATCTATTTTTCCTCATATTTCATCACAACTTAGTTTACCCTTTTTATACTGAATTTGGAATAACCAGATGCATCCAGAACACAGGTTTTTTTGTTCAAAGCCTTACTGGATTAATCTATTTTATTTTCACCCTCAATCAAAACTCATGAAGTTTGCTGCTTGTTTACCCCTCCTCAGGTATGCAGAAATACTGGAGGATTTAAAGAAAGATCCAGAGAGTCATGGTGGCCCACCTGATTGCATTGTACATTAATCTGTCTCATGATATGAGCTTTTAAATTTAGTTTTACCCGGTTATGATGTAGTGAACAAGTTCTATTGTTGTGCTTTTCTACAATTGACTTTTTTCTTTTTTTCTTTTCAGCTTCTCTGCCAGCTTCGTGAACAAGTCCTTAGAGAAGTGGGGTTCAGAGATATATTCAAAAAGGTCAAGGTAAGATTTTCATTTTTCTCCTTTGTAGCAATGACTTGTTCTTCGATTCAATTAGATAAACTAGATTACTACCGTAAAGCAATTCATAGATGTTACGATTCTGGAAAGAGCAGTTCCGTACAGGAAGATCATAATTGTAGTGTCGTGTATTTATATATCTGTATAAATATATTGTTGGGGGATGGGTGGTAGCCAGTTTTGGAACTAACCAGAATACTTTCTCTCTCCCTTCTTTGCATTCACCTTGAGTACATGTCTAGATGTTAGCTCATATGGACTTGAGGCCTGAAACATCTACGACAGTTATTTGTCCTTATGCATGCCCTTCACTTTCTAGTTTACTTCTTTAGCAATGGGAGGAACAAGAGCATAATGTTTTAATGACTAAGTGGTTTAGTTTGATTGTATGACAGGATGAAGAAAATGCCAAGGCAATATCCTTATTTGAGGATGTTGTGCGTCCTAATGATGCTATCCAAGATGAAGTTGAGCGTGTCGAGAATTTGATTAGAGGGATCTTTGCCGGTAACATATTTGATCTTGGCTCGGCTCAGGTACGTCGGGCTTTATCTATGGTGTATGGAACTTAAGGACTAATGATTGTTGAGCATAATCCTTTGTTATTTCTGCTGACCAGTTACTACAACATGCTTGAGGAAATAAAGTTGATCATAATTTTGGTTTCTTTGTTTTTGAGTTTTACATTTTCCATAAAATATTTGATTAATCATTAATGCAATCACTTTTCTTGGGTGATGTTCTATTTCTAAAGCAACATTTGCAAAAAGCAAACTTACATAATTGATAAAGACAACCTTTCTAGGTTGATATAGTTACAATGATTCAGGGTTTTCTCAGATGATGAACTATTAGCACTATGGTCAAAAGATTTTGACAGCATAAAAGGGGATGTATTTGATTAATTAAAATCCACGCTCATCTGCGTTTGTCACTTCTTCATTCACTAATTGGTGCTTTTCATCTTTTATAGGTACTTGAATATTTTTGTTTTAGCATCAAATCTTTCTGAATGGATAGCATAAAAACTATTCATGTTACTCATCTGACTGAGTTTTTTCATTTTAAGTCAAATCAAGGGAATTAAGTATTGGTAGAAGTTCTTGGTTAGTGATTGGGGGTTGGTGATTTGGTTACTGATTAGGGGTTTGTGGGGAAAGTATTTGGGGATAGAGATTTAAAGTGATGTATTGGGAGACTTGTGTATTGTGGGAAGGAATTGGGAAGGAAATGAGTTTGGGGGAAGCCCAACAAACGCACTTAGCCACAAATTCTCCCAGTAGCTATAGTTGTGCTCATCTTTTGTTAGAAAACTATCAGTTAGAAGTCCTTATCTTATACTCTCGGAAGTTCCTATTCAATGCAAGATTTCATTTTTTTTCCCTAGGACATGTTTTCATCCGAAAAGATTTGAGAACAATTTTGTGCTGCTTAAATTGGATACATCATGTTCGTGCTGCTTAACACTTGACCCACAGCCATTTCAGAAATATCAAACTTCTCGATGCTCTACTATTGCATCGTTAATCATAGTCAATTTAAGTTGGTTGATTTCCTTTTTTTTTTTTTTTTTTTTTGTAAACACGTGGCTTCACATTTTCTCAAAGCTTTTCTGTGATGTTCAGTTAAATAATTTTTCCAGTTGAAATAGATTCCTCTGCGCTTGATTGGCATAACAACAATATTTCCATATCTTGAAGCTGGCAGAGTTATTTGCAAAAGATGGTATGTCCTTTCAAGCTAGCTCTCAGAACCTGGTCCCTCGACCCTGGGTTATTGATGATTTGGACAATTTTATTTCAAAATGGAACCGCAAATCATGGAAAAAGGTTACTTTGGGGTGCTTTAATTCTTTTTCCCTTTTATTGTTTGGTGCAATGCGTTGACATTTATTATGCGAATCCTTTCACTAACTTTGGAACATTTATGCCACAGGCTGTGATCTTTGTAGATAATTCTGGTGCAGATATCATTTTGGGTATTTTGCCATTTGCAAGGGAGTTACTCCGTCATGGTGTGCAGGTGTGTTTTGATTGGCTTACTTTTTTCTCTGGGAAATGCTGTAACATCTGCTACAGGGTGTCAAGCAAGGGACTTATGGTTGCTTCACATTTTAGTTATATGATTCTGTATTGGTTACATGTCCAAGTGCTTTGGTGGACTAATTTACTTGATGCTGATGTTGGTTGCGCCACTCCATTTGACTTGAGATGATTTTTATATATTCTGGAGTAATTCGCTCGTAATATATACGAACTTTTAGATTTTAGTATATGTTGTGGGGGGCAAAAGTTTCTTGAAAATCAGTATGTTACCTTGAATTCAGCTTCTCATGGTTTCGAACTAATACAAACCTTGAGTCATCCAAATACACATCTATAGGAAAATATGGATTTCAAGAGGGTAGTATCCTTCTGAAGTTTCATGCTTCCTACTCTCCTGGATAAAGGTAAATGATACTGGGAAGATCAGTCATGAGGCATGCATTACCAATTTTTTTTGCATCTGTTCGTAGGCATGCAATATGCTAACAAAATAATTTGAAACTGCCTTCTTGAAAAGCACCTCGGTTTCTTGCCAAGTTAAGTTTTTAAATGCCAAAAATTGTCCCCCTCATCCATATACTAAACTAGCAAAACCCAATGAGCCAGCAAACTCTAGGAGGCCTAAACGAGCCGCTTTGCAAGGTTTTGAATCAAATGCTTTTTGTGGTACAACACTTGGCCTAGTTCTCAATATATAGATTGTTAGAAATTAAGATATGAACTCTCTTGGAAGTGCAATCACCTTTGGCATAAACATGTTATGTAACAGTATATTTATTCTTGTTGGTGCAGCTTTGAAAGCGTATTGCTTTTTTGCAGGTTGTATTGGCAGCAAATGACTTGCCTTCTATCAATGACGTAACATACCCTGAGTTAGTTGAGATTATTGCTAAGGTAGTGGAGCAGTTACGTTATTGATGCTTTTACAATTAAATCTTCTAGATTCAATTTGTCTAAAATTTTCATTTTACAGTTGAAGGATGAGAATGGGAAGCTTCTGGGAGTTGATACTTCAAATCTTTTAATTGCGAATTCTGGTAATGATTTACCGGTAAGAAGCTCTGTGCTATTTTTTAGTGATTTCTTACAAAAGAAATTCCTATGATTGGACTGATCTAGTTGTGTGAATATGTTTTCTTTTTTGTTATAGGTTATTGATCTTACAAGAGTATCTCAAGAACTTGCCTACCTAGCAAGTGACGCGGACCTCGTGGTTTTGGAAGGAATGGTAAATTCTTGTGATCTACCTGTATTATCATGCAAAGTTGTGGTACATATTTCGAATTGACATAATTATTTTTGTCAGTAGTGCACTTCTGACAGGTATTTTATGGTCTACTGTTTACATAACAATTAGTTGTGTTTGTTTTGCATTGACACTTTTTTATTGGAATGACTACCGTGATGAAATCGTTTTTCAACTAAATTTTGAGATTATTAGTGATGGCTTCTTGGAAAAACTACAGTGAATAGATTGTACGTAAGTTTATAGTGATGAAACAATTTCAACTTCTATTTACTATTTCATGATTAAAGGTTCTAGATATTGTTATGAAAAACGGAAGGTAGAACTTTGATGGATATATTAAGATAGTTCTGTTAGCTTTCTACAGTTTGTTATGTCGGTTCAATTTACACCAAGTAGTCCTCTTCCATGTGTCATCTTAGCCATGTCCGTTTGTTAGTTGGAACCTCATTTACCTGTTTCTTGGTTGCTTGGATTGCTTGGATGTTATTTAGACTGGGGTCTTACGTGAAGATAGATAGCTATTTGCATTGAGTCTCACCTGGGTCCAATTGTTTTAACTGCCATAAGTTTTTCCTGGAAGAACCACTATAAGCATTTAAGACTCAACCTGTGGAGTTGGTTCGACTACAGAATATGCAGACTCATCTAAATGTTAATTGCTAATTCTTGCGATCCATGTCTTTATCATGCAATTTTAATTTCTATTGTCTTAGGAGCATGCAAATTAATTTTTGGATTGCTGTTACCTTAGGATCCATCCATGTGAACTTAATAGACAGGGATCCAAAAAAATTCAGTACAAAAAGTTTTGACCACGACGAATTGCTTGTTAACTTGTTTTTAAATGATTTTGTGGCCTGTCCACATGATAAACATATAGTGAGACATGAAAAAAGCTGATCAATTCTTGGGTTTCATTCTCTCAATACAAAGAGTGGATTGTTCTCATTTTTGCAGTCTAACATGTTACTGTCCATGTTTTGGCCAGGGACGCGGAATAGAGACTAACCTTTATGCGCAGTTCAAATGTGATTCCCTGAAAATTGCTATGGTAATGAAGTCGTTATATGAAACCACTTCCCTGGTTTCCCTCCAATTTGTTGATTGTTTATTGCCTATAAATACTATTTTCCATAATAATTGTTTCTTGTTCCCCCTACTTGTTTCAGGTGAAGCACCAAGAGGTTGCTCAGTTTCTTGGGGGACGACTCTATGATTGTGTCATCAAGTACAACGAATTTTCAGATTGATTGAACACTTGTGGGGATGCACGGTGTCAAACTTTCCGTTCTGTTCTGATGCAGACAAACAAAAACTGATTCACGTATTTCTCTCTTTAGCTATAGTTGAAAATTGCCCATTATATTTGGTTTGCTTATTCTCTATTATTTTATAAAAATGTTAATTTGGTTAGGATCCTGAACATCCTTTTGATGGCCCCTCAATGTTATGTTTAAACCGATCAACTGGAACTAGCAGCCTGGAGCCTGGAGGGGGGGATAGATATGTTTACTTTAAAGAGTTAATAATTTATTAAAAAGGAGATACCTTGAGTTGAGTGCTATTTTTCTTTTATTATAATATATTCTGATATACCTCTTTAAATAATGGAATTTGTCCTATTATAATGTGATTTTTCTTTTATCATAATATGACTTTCTATATTAGAGGCATCAACCCAGACTAAGTCTGTTTGCTTGATTTTATGGAAAACATGTTGCAAGCCAATTTTCATCATGATATTTAAGGTGTTTATTTGATGTGTTTGATTTGAGCAATCCTACATGCGTTAGATAAAAACTTGATACACCAACCCGTTAGACGTATAATGTTAACACTACCCGTGTCCTAATAATTTTCAACTTTTTACAGAAGATTATTTTCCTGGGTCAATAAATTGAAGTTAAACCACCTTGGAAAAACAATGCCAATCAAGAAATTACAAGTGTCGAGTAGTTGAATTTTTCTGGATTTTCGGATTGGGCACTGAAACCAAGAAAGCTCATACATTAAACTAGCATGGTCGACTAATAAAACGGTAAAATGCAACCTACAACCACACACAATAATGGCTTCAAGTATCTTTTTAGAATTTTCTCAAAAAAAAAAAGTATCTTTTTAGAATCAGATCTAGTTATTGATCAACACATGTAGGGCCATGAAAATGCAATTTAGTTAACACTAAATACGTAATAACTATACTATAATCTTATTTAGACAAGCAAAAGTTACAACCCTTGTTAAGAGTATGGGACTGTAGGTTGTAGTAACTCAATCCTGTTGTCTGCTTCATTAAATACTCGATTGTTGTTCATGAGATACGATATTCGATAGATATTTCAGTAATTATTAGACGAAAATCATCTGGATTGAACACCATTATATCTTCCGAGTCAACGAAAAACATTCACTCAAGTCCTCAAACCTCTGTAATTTTGAAATTAGAGGATAGTATAAACTCAACTTTGACATTTTGAGAATGTCAAGCTTTCAGACCAAATAAACATAACAGCATGGACTCGAGGGCATGCATGGGAAAAGCAATGCCAATATCGTACGGGCGATATACTAGTCTTATATAATACTTGGAGAAAAAATAATTGCATTTCCATTTGTTCGATTTTTTATTTTTGATTTAGGTGATCACATACTTTCCTAATTTAACTAATATAATATTGATTTATTGAAAAAAATTCTTTCATTGCTTCTTGTCATAACTCATAAGTATGAGTGATATTCAATGAATCGTATATATAATACTTGCAGTATGCATTTGCATGTACATTTAGTGTGTTTTACTTGGTTTCCTTTGTTGGACGTGATACTGTGTACTCTTGTGAATTTTGCAGAAAACGGAGCTAAATTGGACAAAAGGTGATAGCATGTTTCAAAGGATATGTCAAAAGCCAAGGTACGAGCAAAGATGTGAAGGAAAGAAGCCTGGACGGTCGAACAAAAGGGAATTTCCTTAAAAAACGTCCAAACGCGCTAACAATTTCCATCACTGAAAGAATTTAGTATTTGGGCTATAATTTTCTCTACAAAATTGATATTGAGCTGATTGAAGTGGCTATGAAAAGTTAAGAGAAATGACTACAACTTTCATGAAGACCCCTAGAGCAAAATCCGATCGCACGACCCACCCGTGTGGATTCACACGGTCGTGCGATGTGTGTGCGGCTGAATTAGTCTCCTAATCCCGTGAGAACTCTACCAGTGATCTCTCCAGCACCTATATAAAGGTACCAAGGCTCTACACGAAAATACAAGTCATTACACCACAAAATACAGTACAATACATAGGATTACACAAATCAAAGGTCTTACGATACGAAGAGCACCACAAGGCCTTTCGCATCTACGGAAGCACAAGGGTTTCGAAGGCTTGGAAGGAAGATCCATCCTGACAAGAAAGGTTTTCTTTCTTAGTTTAGATCTCTTGTCTGTACTTAAACGATGTCACAATGTTGATTTCAAGTTTGTCTTTTATTTGTTATCAATGTTTGGCTAATTTTCCGGATCCTAGGGCATAATCAAAACTGTGGATTCATGTTAAATCTTGATTGATTGTTTTCTTAAAATATTCATGTGTTCTGTTTTATGAATTTGAGTGCTTATTTTTAATTGTCGATTATTTGGCCAATAATTTGCATGTCATACTTGTTAGTCCATAATCCGGGAGGTGACTAGCAAGACGAAAATCGAATTCAGACAAAAACATGGTAATGTATCGGGAGGCTACTTCTGTTTGTGGGGTGTATTTCAATCTAATGATATGTTGGGAGTTAATAATAGTTGTGATGCATCGGGAGACCTCAATTATTATTAATCTACTGTTTATGCGCCACCCGGGAGGAAAAATAAACTAGTTTATGAATTGAACCCATAGAAACGCATGAATTGGTTTTGTGAAACATTAGTTGGATTTAATATTGAAGAAGCATGTTGAGATTATGTGCCTAGAGTTGCTTTCGTATTTGTTGAAAATACTTGTGGGGTTCAAAATTTATTTCTTTTTATTTTTAGTTTTCGATTCTTTTTATAAACGCTTGATATTCGGTTGCTTCAATAAAATTGGAATACGATGTTATTATAGCCTAAGTGTTTCGTAGTCAATCCCTGAGGAATACGACCTTGCTTGCCATTATCCTATAAACTACACTGTACACATGCAGTAGTAGGATCCAAACAAATATTTTTGGTGAACAAATGTGCAATGTTTTCCCGAACTAATGGGTTTCCCAAAGTACCATGGCGTGTGTTGAAGTTTTCAATACTCGTGAGGTGCCAAGCATTGATTTCGAGGGTCTACCAGGTTACATCCGTGATAATCCGTTGAAGTTTGATAGCTACTCGTTTGATGAAGGTACTCCAGATGATGCTGAATACTCAGCAATTGACACTGATTGAGCTATCATGTTCTTGGTGTCTATTATTTGGAAGAGTTAATATGTTCTTGTTGAAATTTTAGAATGTTGGTTGTGGTGTGCTATTTTAGTACGTATGTTGGTTGTTTGATGTACTATGTTATTTGATGTACTCTATTGGTTGTTTGATGTACTATGTTGGTAGTGATGTGCTAAAGTTCTTATGCAACGTTGATTTGGCATTTTCATCATAGTGCCATTAGGCATGATCATAAATCGTGCCATCGTGCCAATTGGCACGATCATAACCGTGCCAAGATTATAATACAATTAACATAATGTGGTACGACCATAATCGTGCCATCGTGCCATATGACACGGTCAAGGTATGTACCATCGTGCCATTATCAGCAGACTGAACATAATTCCTGTTAAAAATGTGCCACCTTAAAACAAGTATTTCCAACTTGCTGCACATTCATGGCGACATTCATTCCATGTGGCTGCCACTGGGGATAATGGGTGACCGTCACGCAAGAAAACCTACAAATGAAGCAAAATACATGTCAACAAAGAATACATATAACATAACTCAATTTTTAGTGTTACTCTGTCTACCTCAATAAAATGGTTATTGTTCACAAATTCAATACGAATTTGCTTCAGAGCAATTGGGGCTTGTGTTCGTAATGATAGATATGTGAGGGACATTTGCCGAGCCAAATACACAAAAGCAACATTGTAAGCCGACGCAACCAAGTGACCCATCTCGGGCAAACAAAACCAATGTTTCTTTCATGTGTTGTCTCATTATAGCAGTTGAGACGAGCCAAGATTTTGTCAACACAACCATGTTTGATGAATACACGATTGTACAACTCTTGGTTTGTTCTCAGCTCATTATGTAGGTCTTCTCTAACCCGACCATATGATTCTTCACCAAATCCAAATAGGTCTGCTACGGCACGAAAACTACAATGACCATAAATGTCAACATCCTTAGTACCACTAATATGTTGATGTAAACGGGTTGGCAGCTGCTCCATAAAACCACTAACGGTCACTTTTTGGTCTTTTTAATGCACAACCTACTGAAACACAATACAAGAACAATGGGACTCTAGCAAGAAATATGTCAAATATTTACATACACAAATAAAAGAGACGATATTTACCTGTAGCTTTGGCCTCGGCATCGGAGAGAACATATGTTGATTCGAGGGACCAACATTAAAGATTACTTCTTCACATGGTGAGCAACTATCTTTAATAGACTCTACATACTCGAACTCACTCGAGTCACGTTTGGTTGATTTGGATTGTTTAACCTTTACGGACTAAGGACGGCCACGTATGCAAATCTGCACTTCGGGCTCATTTAGTGAGGTTGTTCTTGGATTCGCAATCTCCATCATTCTTTTCAACATTAACAACCTCTCTGATTCGGGTGCTTGTTCGAATTTAGTGAAAAGATCACCAACACACTGAGTCCATCGAGACCCAATTTCGGGCCCAACACCAGTTTCATCTATGTTAGTGTTCGCCAAAAATATTTGGATCTCTATACTGCAAGTGTACAGTGTAGTTTATAGAATAATGGCAAGCAATGTCGTATTCCTCAAGGATTGACTATGAAACACTTAGGCTATAATAACATCACATTCCAATTTCATTGAAGCGACCGAATATCAAATTTTTATAAAAATAAAAAATAAAAGAAAAATAAATAAATTTACGAACCCCACAAGTATTTTCAACAACCACGAAAGCAACCTTATGCACATAATCTCAACATGTTTCTTTAATATTAAATCCAATTAAAGTTTCAAAAACCAATTCATGCGTTTCTATGGGTTCAATTCCTAGAATAGTTTATTCCTTCTCCCGGGTGGCACATAAACAGTAGATTAATAATAATTGAGGTCTCCCGGTCCATCACAACTATTATTAACTCCCAAAAGATCTTTGAATTGAAATACTCCCCACAAAAGTAGTCTCCGATACAATACCCCGTTTATGCCAGATTCGATTTTCGTCTTGTTAGAACTAACCTCCGGATTATGGACTAACACGTATGCCATGCAAATTATTGGCCAAATAACGGACAATTATAAATAAGCACTCGAATCCATAAAATAGAACACATGAATCAATTAGTTTTGATTATGCCCTAAGATCCGAAAGATTAGCCAAACATTGATAACAAATTCATAGACAAACTTGAAATCAACATTGTGACATCGTTTAAGCACAGACAAGAGATCTAAACTAAGAAAGAAAACCCTTTCTTGTCAGGATAGATTCTCTTTCCAAGCATTCGAAGCTCTTGTGCTTCCGTAGATGCGAAAGGCCTTATGGTGTTCTTCGTAGCCTAGTCCTGCTCTCTCAGAAGGCTTTTGATCTTGTGTTCCTGTGTATTTTGGTGTGTTGTATGGTGTATGGATGTCTGAATTTTCGTGCAGCCCTTGGGTCCCTTATATAGGTGCTTGGAGAGATCACTTGTATAGTTTGAATAGGAAAAGACACAAAAATCTGCCACAGCTCGTCGCACGATCCAGCCATGTAGCTTCACACGGTCACTCCACACGGCCATGTGACTCTCACATGGTCTGGCCGTGCGGTTTGCTTTCATCCCCTGTTTCTTCCCAACTTCACACAGACATGTCATCTACGCACGGGCAGGTCACACCGCCGTGTGGTCCTACATGGTCCGGCCGTGTGACTAGTTTTTGTCCGATTTCTTCGTCTTTTCAATCTTGTCTTTGCACTCGTCAATCCTATCCTAGCCTTCCAACTGATATTTCTTCAATTAAGCTCCGTTTCCTGTAAAAAGTTACAAGAATATGCAGTATCATGCCCTTCTAAGGAAACCAAGTAAAAACACACTAAATATACATGCAAATGTATCAATTATATCCCATTTTAAGCCCCTAAATGCACGTATATTTTACACGTATCAAAATTCCCCAAACTTAAAGCATTGCCCGTCCTAGAGCAAATTAAGAAAAATAATCTCAAGGGGTACAAAGAACACACAAGAACACTACAAACATTTGATCTCATTTGACTTCTTATTCAAGTAAACCATGCAATTCATTATCAAGAAGTCATCATTCATAAGTTTGGCAAAATTCATACTCTCTCGGGTACCTGACATCGCGACTCACAAGTAGTAGTATTGTATCACTCATCTCTCAAAGTGTATGGCAAATGTTTACGCTCAAAATCAATTCAATGAATGTAGAACTACCATATGCTTGCAAATCGTCTAACATCTCGACCACTTTTGTGTGCACAATCTAAGAATTAAAAAGGGCTTTCATTTGGTTGTAATGTAGGCTCTTTGGTAAGGGTAGGGAAAATTTGGATTAAGTGACTTGACTTGAGCAAATAGAATTTAAGCGCACAAACTTGCGACTCACCAACCCAATTTTATCTAAAATCATGTTTTCAAGATATTTTCCTTTTTCAACTCAACTCCACCATTTTCTCCTTTTTTTCCATTCTTAGGCCTTTTTGCCTATTTTTTTTTTTTTTTTACTTTAGCCTCAAGCTCTCAATTTTTTTCACAATTTTCAGAATTTTTCTTTTCTTTCTTTTGCTTCTTATGCTCGATTTTTTTCTTTTTCTTTTTCGAGCTTCATTCTTCTTTCATTCACCTAGATATTGCTCATCCCTCTTTCTTTTGCCAACTTCCTCTCTTTTGTTTTCACAATTTTCACCACATCTCCCCCAAACTTGTTCTTTTTCTATAAGCTCAAGAAATTTCAGGGATAAAATCATTTTTTCAATTTTAAAGATCAATGTGGCTAACAATAAAAAGTTTTGGCTAAAAATGGCTAACTAGGGAATCATGAGTTCATAGGTAGGCTTTTTAGGCTAAGTAGGCTAAAACAAAGATGACCTTAAATCATTTTCAAAAATTATACACACACATGGCTTCAATGAAGATACCAGAGCAAGTTCTAGAGTTCTTTCAATCATGAATGACACACTCAAGAAAAAATAAGATTGCATAAGATAAAAGCAGTTAAAGGCACAAAAACTCACAGGCTTATTTTTCGCAACATGCTCAAATACCCAATTTTCTTAACTATTGCCAAACAAATAAAAGACATCTCCTCAACTATTTATCACATTATTCACAAAAATATATCATATCATAAAATTATATGCTCATAGTAAAAATCATACGGAAGCTACGCTCTTTCGAAAATCTTGATTAAAACACACACAAAAGCGATTAAACGTGCTAAAAAAAGCAAAAAATAATAACAATAAAAAATTTTTGATGCAAATTTTATGCTCTACTTGCAATCCTAAATGCAATGCAAAATGCAAAAGTACTAAATTACGCATTCTTGACAACCCCCAAACTTAAAATATGCTTCGTCCCGAACAAATGAGGAAATTATCAAAAGTAAAGAGGAATGTGTAATAAGTACTTACATGGATCACTGTGGTGGTGGAGGTGGAGGGTAGTGGCCTTGTGAAATATGCCACTGATCCATACGAGACATCATCTCGTACATGTACTTAGGGGTGTCAATCGTGTCATGTTTCGTATTCGTGGGTCGTGTTTTTACACATTGGGTATTACAGTCCGACACGAACCCGAACTCGACCCATCATTCGTGTCAAGATACATGACCCAAACACGACTCGTTTATGACACGGGTAACCCGACACCGACATTACGAAAAACCTATATAATTTAAACTTGACACGAAAAAAATAAAATAAAAAATCAGAAAAAATTGAAATTACAAATAAAAAATACATCAAACATTAAAAATTGTTAAAAAGCGCATTTAATAATTTTTCCATCATCATATAACCAACTAAAACATCACAAAATATTAAAATAATATATCACTATAAAATTAAATGGGTTACATAGGTCAATCGTGTCAACCCACGGGTTGACCCGACTTGACCTATTTATTTTTCGTGTTATCCATGTCCGACCGATTTTGATCCGAAACTCGTAAGGGTTGTACCTATACCGCTAAATTCGTGTTAGGTTCGTATCGGGTTATCGTGTCGTGTCATAAATTGACGCCCCTTCATGTACTCTTTGCCCATTTTGGGTGATAGGCTCGAACCGTTGTAGGTACTCATTGTGGTACTCATCAACTGTAGCCGATAATTGATATGTATCATGTACCAACTCGCCCACATCGGCTTCCACCCTTTCTAACCTATCACTCATGCTAAATAGTCGGTTACCCCCTTGTCTAGAGGATTCCGGCGCATCCCTTATAGGCTCATCTTGCTCTTCTTGAGCAGCAGTCCCCGGTTCACCTCTCATTAACCAATTACCCCTATTTCTTATAGACGTAGCTTCTGGGTTAAGGAGCCTAACTTTTGTCTATCCGCCTGATTTAGCCAATAATTACGCCCATCGAATTGAATCATTTTCATAGCAGATAAAACAATCAAATCAATCAGTTTTGGCCTTGCGGCCTCCGCATACCCTTCAAAGCTAACATTAACGTATTCTGCAATAGGAGTAATCATGCCCCCGATACAAATTCCTCCCCTATCAGATTTTCTCACTCTATCAAATTGTCGGGCTATCATAGCTCCGACATTAGGCACAACCTCGGTCCCTGATGCCATACACCATATAATGAATAACTCATCTACTCGCAAGGCCCCTTTGCTTTCCTCCCTCGCAAAAATCATTTCCGCTAATGCTCTTTGTACATAGCGAAATATGTGGTTTCGAATGCTAGATGCCTTCGAAGTACCCGACGTGTAAATTTGTTTACCAGTTATTTTCCTCCAAAAGCTATCCTCTACCCCATAAGCCGGAGTTCTATATATAACATTTAAATCATCAATTGACAACTCCCTCGGCTCATTCGCTAGCCGGAACCGAATCCCCATCAAATTCCATTTTTGAACTATTAATTCGAAACTACTCAAGAACTCAAGCCTATAAATCGAATAAGTAGCCCAATGCCCATTTAATAATTCATGCCAATCCACCTGACCACACATAGCCCAAAAATCTTCCAATAAACCCAAATTAGCAAGAGTAGGTTCATCGAGATACCTTGTATTTATCCATGGTTGGTAGTAGAGTACCGCCCATCTAGCCCGCTGTGTTTCATTCGGCAAGATGACATTTGAGGCTTCCGATTCGTTGG
This sequence comes from Rehmannia glutinosa, assembly GCA_016081115.2. Classification (NCBI taxonomy): domain Eukaryota; kingdom Viridiplantae; phylum Streptophyta; class Magnoliopsida; order Lamiales; family Orobanchaceae; genus Rehmannia; species Rehmannia glutinosa. The sequence continues at coordinate 511,958 of JABTTQ020000183.1, forward strand.
CCGCATATTCCAATTGTGGCTCGGGTTCGGGTTCCGGAGTTGGTTCTCTTCTTATTCTCGTGTTCCTTCTTGTTCCTCTTTCTCCCCTAGAAGCCATGAAAACCAAACTTATGAGGTGTAAAAATCTGAAATTTGAAACTTTGAAAATCCCTCAAACTTGGTGTAAAACTTGAAAAAGTTGAAAATTTGAAGGACTAAGGTGATGGGTTTCTTGAGAAGTTGAAGAATTTGTATTTTTGGGGTGAGATTTATAGTAAATTTGGAAGAGATTTGAAGAAGAGTTTGAGAATTTTGGGGGAGAATTTTCGAGTTGTAGGATTTAGAGAGGAGAAAGTGGAGAAAAATTGAGTTTTGTGGGTGAAATAAGGGAGGTTTTCGCGTCTGACGGGCCACACGGCCCGTGTGGGCTCGCACAACCTGCCCGTGCGGTGCTGGCACCTGCAAAACTCCACACGCCCGTGTGGAGCCACACAGCCTGGCCGTGTGGTGCTGGTTCGATCACTGTGTCACACGGCCGTGTGATATAATTTTTCCGACAAACGAGGATATCATCTCCTCTACAGATGCTTTCTTTTTATTTGACTCCGCTCTGCCTTGATTACCCACATTAAATCCCGGAGGTGGCTGCAAAATATTTTTATTGTTAGCATAAGAAAGGTTTTCATGGTTACGCAGCCCCGGATGATAGTTATTGGGTATCTGATTATTTCTATAATTATTGTTGAAGTTTCTTTGTTGTCCCACAAAGTTTGCTTATTCTTCAACAATAGCAGGATCTCTTGGAGTCACTTGCTGCATCGCATCCAGTTTCATATTTAGCATGGATACATGTTTTGTGAGCATGGCGACTTTCTCATCCTGAACCTCTGCAACACGTCGGACATTAGATCTCTCGGATGGCCATTAGTAACTATTATTTGCCATCTCCTCTAATAGTTCTAGTGCCTCCTCTCGGATATTTCCCTAGCAGTGCACCCCCAGATGCAATATCTATAATTGGTCTCGTGTTGCCACTCAAACCATTATAAAAATATTGAACCTATTGGTAGTCAGGGTATCCATGTTGAGGACACTTCATTAGCAATTCTCGGAATCTATCCCATATCTCATATAGTGGCTCTGAGTCTAACTGCCTAAACTGGGCGATTTCAGATTTCAATTGTAGCGGTTTACTAGGGGGAAAGTATTTGGCTAAAAACTACTGACTTAGTTCAGCCCAATCTGCTGCTGGTGGTGTTAGAGAGCTTAACCATCACTTAGCCTTATCGCACAGAGAGAATGCGAAAATGTGGCATCGAATGATATACTCATAAACACCATTCATCTTAATAGTGTTGCGGATTTCTAAGAAACGCGCCAAATGCGCGTTTGGATCCTCAATGGCTCTGCCCCCAAACTAATTTTGTGACACCATCTGGATCATGCAGGTTTTAGTTCAAAGTTATTTGCATTGATCGGCAGACAGGCCACACTCCCATAAGTTCAACTATCCTCTGACTGGAAGTAATCCCTAACTGCCATTCTCGTGGTCCTTTCCACTATTCGGTCCTGTGCGTCTGCCCCAAGTGGGCGCTCCTCATTGATTATGTTGTTCACGACATTCTGATTAGTCCACTCCATCATTACTTTAGATCTTTTCCTTAGTTGTTTCGTTATTTTCTCGATTTCCAAATCAATGAGTATTGGCTGGGTAGGTCTGGAACGCGTGATCATGCACTATCTGCACTTAACAAAAACAATGTTAGAACAGAAGAAGAGAGAAAAAAATTGAAAAAAAAAAAAAAAAAATTATTTACAAAATGCTTCAATTAAAATTGGACTACTTATTACTATATCTAAGTACAATATTTCAATCCCTAAAGCAACGACGCCAAAAACTTGTTCGCCAAAAATATTTGGATCTCTATCTTGCAAGTGTACAGTGTAGTTTATAGAATAATGGCAAGCAAAGTCGTATTCCTCGAGAGATTGACTACGAAACACTTAAGCTATAATAACATCGCATTCCAATTTTATTGAAGCGACCGAATATCAAGTTTTTATAAAAATCGAAAATAAAAGAAAAATAAATAAATTTGCGAACCTCACAAGTATTTTCAACAACCACGGAAGCAACCTTAGGCACATAATCTCAACATATTTCTTCAATATTAAATCCGATTAAAGTTTCAAAAACCAATTCATACGTTTTTATGGGTTCAATTCCTAGAATAGTTTATTTCCTCTCTAGGGTGGCGTATAAACAATAGATTAATAATAATTGAGGTGTCCCGATACATCACAACTATTATTAACTCCCAAACGATCTTGGAATTGAAATACTCCCCACAAAAAGTAAGTAGTCTCCTATACATTACCTTATTATGTATGAATTCAATTTTTGTCTTATTAGACTCACCTCCGGATTATGGACTAACAAGTATGACATGCATATTATTGACCAAATAATCGACAATTATAAATAAGCACTCAAATTCATAAAATAGAACACACGAATCAATTAAGAAAATAATTAACCAAGATTTAACATGAATCCACAATTTTGATTATGCCTATGATCCGAAAGATTAGCCAAACATTGATAACAAATTCATAGACAAACTTGAAATCAATATTGTGACATCGTTTAAGCACATACAAGAGATCTAAACTAATAGAGAAAATCCCTTCTTGTCAGGATGGATTCTCCTTTCAAGCCTTCGAAGCTATTGTACTTCCGTAGATGCAAAAGGCCTTGTGGTGTTCTTTGTAACCTAGACCTCCTCTCTTAAAAGACTTTTGATCTTGTGTTCCTGTGTATTTTGGTGTGTTGTATGGTGTATGGATGTCTAAATTTTCGTGTAGCCCTTGGGTCCCTTACATAGGTGCTTGGAGAGATCACATGTAGAGTTTAAATGGGAAAAGTACACAAAAATCCGCCACATCTCATCGCACGGCCCGGCCATTTAGCTTCACACGGTCACTCCACATGGCCGTGTGACTCTCACATGGTCCGGCGCGGTTTGCTTTCATCCCCTGTTTCTTCCCAACTTCACACAGACATGTCATCTCCGCACGAACAAAGTCACACGACCGTGTGGTCCCCATGGTCATTTGTGTGACTAGTGTTTGTCCGATTTCTTCATCTTTTCGATCTTGTCTTTGCACTCGTCAATCCTATCGCGGCCTTCCAACTGATATTTCTTCAATTAAGCTTCGTTTCCTGTAAAAAGTTACAAGAATACGCAATATCATGCCCTTATAAGGAAATCAAGTAAAAACACACTAAATATACATGCAAATGTATCAATTATATCCCAATTTATGCTCCTAAATGCACATATATTTTACACGTATCAATTAGTTGGTGGTATATCTAAATTTTGCCAAAATGAAGCAGCTTGATCAAGTGAAATTGGCTTATCCGATCTCACATATTTAGAAAGTTCATGAGCACATAAGAGTCTGCATGTCTTTCTTAATACACAACCACACAACAAGGGGTCTACACTATCCTTGGCTACACGATGTATTTCTGTATAGATCAAACTCAGTGCATGTATAGACACCATACCTCGTAGTGGCATGAATACAACCAGTTTGTGTTTATGCAAGACTACATTTTTTCTCTTCTCAAAAGAATGTTTGATTGCATTGTGTTATAACCCGAGAAGGGTGTGAATCATTCCCAATATGTCTTAAAATTACTCCGACTCGACTTAAAAGTTTGTCTTTTCAATCTTTGCATGGTGACTCTCCGTCCTAAAATAATTTTCAAGCATTACTAATTTTTAGGTATATATATGATATAATATAGTAATGATGAGTACAATAAAATGAATTACCTATTTGTAGTGGTATTATCGAAATGCATTACATTATTCATCCAAGCAGACACAAATCTTTCCTTATACGGTCCTAACCGTTGCTCCATTACATGTTGTACGACAGCTGGACAATCACAAAATTTTGACTGGAATCCCCTAATTAAGTCATAAAATGATGACTCAGTATCTGCGATGACCAATAAATTGCAATAGAGGTTAAAAGATTCTCATTTCTCTTTCGTTGCCAATATTTTCTTGCAATTCGCCAAAATGTTCCTACTAATGTGCCACCGTCAAAGAAAATATCTCGAAGTGGAAAATGTCCTCTCAATTGCATTAATTAGAGCCAATTCTCTATCGGTAACAATCATAGTAGGGAGAGAAGATGAGCCCATCAATGATTTTAAGACTGTGCAAGCCCATATGTAATTGTCTTCCTGCTCGCACTCCATATAAGCAGCTGCAACAAAGAATGTCATATGTGTCAACGTCACACCAACAATCTCCGACAAAGGTAACTTGTACCTATTTATTTTTTACGTCAATCCATAAAAATGACACTCGGAAAAGCACGCAATAACTCAATGCTTGTTGGGTGAGCAAAGAATATATCCTTCATGATGTTACTCATCTCGCAACGTCTATGATAGTAGAAATATCCATGCTTCTTCAATTTATGCATACGTTGTTGCATTTGAGATCGACTGTCATGCTCGGTAACTTTATTATTCATACGAGCATTATAGATAATCCTTATTGTGGACTTATTATCTTGAAATTTGTTTTGTAGGCCAAACAAAATGTCCTTCGGCCGAGTATTGTTGCGTGACATGTCCAACACATATTCTTCCTCACTTCTTGATAATCGACCGGTAAAAGAGTGACCCTCCAAATATTGTGCAATTGGATGATTATGCACACCACATTCAACATCTAGTGCCCATTCTCCTTCAATTGATACTTGCCGACCCCTCAAACGAAATGGGCAACCACATTTCTTTGTTCCAGTTTCTCTCTCTTAGACACTTTGTTTTCAACTTTATTAGCTTCATTTTTTTCCGACATTTCTAGTCTTTTTTGATTCACGATAATACCCACTACGTTCACAAGCCAAAAATACCCGAGATCTTTTCTTTCCTTGACCACTGTCCGACCTACTTATTACAATAACCATGTCGTGCTCATGTCCTCTCTCACGCACCCAATCAAATAGTTTATCCCGAGAACCAAATAACTCGTACGTCGTGAATACGTGTGTATAATCCGTAACAACACAAAACTCTTCAACATTCTCATCATTATTGGGAGGACAAACAACATTGTATTCCGTAGGCAACGAGTTTGTTCCCTATTGAAAAAATACATCAATAAGCCAGAAAAAATATTCTGTCAAGATAGTGTGTGATCGTGCCACTGTGCCATTGTGCCACTCACTCCATCGTGCCAAATGGCACGACAACACAATCATGAAAAACACATCGTGCCTTATATGGCACGATGGAGATAAGTGCACGTGCCATCGTGCCATGTGGCACGATGTAAGTGATGATCGTTCCATATTGGATGGTCGTGCTAAGTGCCGCACAATAATGGTGCAACAACAATTTTGAACGGTAAAAATGGATAAATCACATACTTTAATTTGCAAACTAAGAAGATACTTACATTATTTGGGGGAATCAATTCTTTGTTGTCCATATAAGCAACAATGTTAGTGTTGAAAAATCTAGGGTTTATAAGAAAAAAGTTTACGCTTTTCTCAGGAAAGAAGAAGAAGAAGAAGAATGTAGGTGAAGGATGTGGGTGGGTGTGTTTTAGTAGATTATAAGTGTAATAAATGATGTGAGTGTATTTAGAGATTTGAGGAGGTGTATTTAGAACTTTTCTTTTAAGTAAGAGTATTATAGTCTTTGAAGTCAATGATATTTTTGAAATTATATATAGGTCGGTGTATTCATCAAAATTGGGGGTGTGAATAGCGCCACCCTTTTTATATATGCAAATTTTTGGTTAAATAAAAAAAATAATGAATAGTTTCCAAAAACTTGAAAACTAATGGCATAATAAAAAATTAAAAATCTGAATATTAAAATTATACACAATCTTCAAAATCATGGTTAAATAAAAACTAATATAGCAATTAAAAGAAATTATTCAAATATGGAAAAAATATCAAATGAAATAGCATGAACAAAAATCATTCAATTAGCCTATCAAATCATTCCTTAAATATTCTCATTGGCTCTTTTATATATATATATATATATATATATATATATATATATATATAGAGAGAGAGAGAGAGAGAGAGAGAGAGAGAGAGAGAGAGAGATGGTTATATGAGACCACCTCATGGGATGAGGGACCAATCCACCATATATCTAATTTTTTCAAGAATTTGCGATTTAAGATGCAAAATTATAAATTACAAGCTAGTTAATTAAACACGAGGGTAAATTAGTCATCCTCCAAAATAGCCCAATCGATATTCAACAATATTCACGGGATTCACACGATCATTCCAAATCTCAAAGCAAAGTCAACGTAGCAATCCGCCTCCTTCTTCTTCAACGCACTACTGTGAGAAATCCTTCATCTTTCTTCTTCAACGCATTACCAGGGACTGAAAAAAGTTGCAGACAATGCGCCATAGTTGCTAGAACTTGACTACAGTTCGAAGGTTGCTTATGAAGATATATGTAATTTGTTGCTTGTATAGATGTGTCATGGTGCTTTTAGATATATTAACTACATAAGCAAGTCATGAGCAACAAATCCATACTACATAAGCAACGTATATACATTACGGATGCACGACATATATATTTACTACATAAGCAAGTCATAAGCAACGAACCCATACTACATAAGCTACAAGTCTATACCACATAAGCAACGAATATACACTACGTATGCACCACAATTACATTAACTACATAAGCAACAAACCCATACTACATAAGCAACAAGTCTATACTACATAAGCAACGAATATACACTATGTATGCACCACAGATACATTAACTACATAAGCAAGTCATAAGCAACAAACCCATACTACATAAACAACGAATATACACTACATAAGCAAGTAATAAGCAACAATCCTATACTATATAAGCAACAAATATACACAGCATATGCAACCAGGGCCGTGCCTAGCAATTTTTAGGCCTGAGTCAAATTTGAAAATTGGCCCTCTATTTTTACGAACTTAAAGACAACATAAAATAATATTAAAAGGCGAACTATTTATAATGTACAAAATTAGTTAAAATAACATAACAACCATGTCCAAAGTAATTATTTAAATACAACTTGACTCACAAATTTTGCAGCAAAAGTATTAATCAAGTCTGTATAATCAAGTTGCTCAATAATTCATAGTTAATCCACTATGAAGAAGGTTCGTTTCATTTCCCAAATTTTATCAATAAATTTTTTATTTTCATCCTTTCTCAAGCCTATTGTTTTAAATAAATTTTATTTCATCAATAAAAAGAAGGCTTGTTCTTCTTGTTTTTTCTAGGTTGCTTATTGATTTTCTCTTTATGGATTGTCTGTAGCTATTACATCATGAAGAATTGTTCGGATCCATTTTCTATCAAAATCTACTCATTGTTAGTCAATATACAAATAGTATTAAATAAATAAATGTCATAAATAAACTTAGGCTCTGATACCATTTTCAGAGATAAAAGAAATCATAATTGTTACAAAGTGGGAAAAATTTGAAAATGATAGGTAAGTGCAACAATTCGCAAAGTTCAAGGGATAAAGTAGAACAATTCAAAATTAAATGAACAAAGTAGAAGAACTTGCATAATTTGAGGAAAAATTAAAATTACCTCCTATTATATATACATTCCTATCTATATATATTATATATATATATATATTCATATAAGAGGTAAATAGAAATTTTTGGGCCCCCAAAATTTTGTTAGTTTTCGGGTTCGAGTCAAATGACTCGCTCGCCTTACATAAGGCACGGTCATGTATGCAACACGAGATATGATTAAATTACACATGCAATATGATTGTATTATATAAGTACTTAACAACAAAAATATTTGGAGAAAAAAATGTGAATATGAGGGATATGTGTTACTCAAAAAGCGAAAGCACGTGTCGCGTGAAAGGGGAAAAAATTGAACGTGATTGAGATCTCATCAAATCTCAATAACTGATTCTATATTGTAAAATGACCACCCTACCTTTCTTAGTTGTTGAAACAAAAAAAAAATATAAAACCTTCTAAAAAACGGACCACCCAAAAATGTTAATCTATGGTTAGGATTGGGTCTTATAGACTCACCCCAAATGGGAGGACTCATTTGATCCATATCATATATATATATATATATATATAGGATTTGGATCCGGTGAGTCCATATAATTTAAATGAGTACGTGAGACCAAATCTGGAGCGTTGACCTCTTCTTTTTAACGATGCAGATTTAATTAATTTTTATTTTAGTTAATATTTAATTAATAGTTGTTAAGGATAAATTGATAACTTTGTTTAAATATCGCAAAAAACGGGAGTTATTTTGGGTAGTGCGCGTTCACATTCCGGATTTTTTGGGATTTGTTTGAAACCGTATCTCTGACCTTATCCGCTGTGAGAAATATGTTGCTTATTGAAGACAAATATGTTGCTTATTGAAGACAAATATGTTGCTTTTTTTTGGATATGTTTGAAATTCTATCTCTGAAATTCTCTCTTTCCTTTCACAGTCAAACTTCCAATTAATATTGGTACATTACGCAGTGCAAAATATGTTGCTTATTGAGGACAAATATATTGCTTATTTAGGCAGACAATGTTGCAACCACAAACTATTCCCTTTGATTTGTCTTTTTATATATATGTAATTTTATTGCTTATTTATAACAACTATGTTGCTTATCAAGGACAAATATGTTGCTTATTTAGGCAGCAATGTTGCTAAGTAAGTATGTTGCCTTTTTATGTGGATTGTATTGCTTATTGGAGACAATTATTTTGCTTATTTAAGAAGACAATATTGCTAAGATGGGTGCAAATCTGTTGATTTAAATAGGTCATATGTCTTGTATATAAATATTTTTTGTTGCTTTTTTATGTCAACCGTGTTGCTTATTGATGACAAATATGTTGCTTAGACATTGTATATTTGTTGCTTATAAATATTACGTAATTTTTCTATAGTTTTAGATGGTAAGATAATATCTATGCTGTTATTTGTAACTTCCCTAATTTCATGGGATATGATTGATTTGTTTAAATTAATATACCCCATTATCAATTTAATTAGATATTTTATATATTTTAAATATATTTATTATTAGTCATTAAATTTGTTTATCTGTGGTCCAGATTTGGTCTTACGTACTTACCTAAGATATTGGTCTCATATAACCCTTCCCCTATATATATATATATATATATATATATATATATATGTGTGTGTGTGTGTGTGTGTGTGTGCGCACGCGACGTGTGTTGACACTATTCATATTCATTCCCCGCACGCTTTCGATTTTTATCGAAATCATCGATAAGAAATTATCTTTCAAACTTAAAAAATGGTCCCAATGTTGATCCTTACCAAAGACTTAAATATGACAAAAACACAGTGACTATGAAACTCCACCTTGTGCATGTTTATGAGAAGCCGATTTCCAACGACAAAATACAAATACAGAGTTTGGAGTGTGATTTCTACGATACTGAGGTATGATAATATCCTTATATGTTTGTTTTTAATAATGCAAATGCAAATATCAATCAATTAGCTAATGTTAATTTTAAATTTAAATATACTTATTGTTGGGGACATAATACATGAGACAATCACAAAAACACATGTCAAGCAATATAGGAAGCAACTAATTGAAGGGTCTATGCAACATATATGTAACATGATTTTTTTGATATATGCATTCAATCTATATAATCAAACACAACACACCCCGTGCATCACACAGATCAAAAACTAATTCTATTAAAAAGCCCTGCAAATAGCATCCTCCAATATTATAAATATTAAGTTGAAGTCTTTTTTTTTTTAAGGGATAACGTTTTTAATCAACCCAAACTATACGGGTTTTACACTTTGCAACCCGAACTTTGAAAAGTCATTTGATTGCAACCCTAAACTTCACAAAATTTTACACTTTGCATAAAATTCGGTTTTACCCCTGGTTTCGGGAAAGATGGTTTGTAGTTTACACTCTAAACTTTAAAGTTGTTACACTTTTGCAACCCGAACGATAAATTTCATTGCATTTTCTTTGAATACTCCCAAAGGTCTTGCGATCCTCGAAAATGGTATCGAGCCTTGGTTTATTAAGAACTTTTAGTTAAATTTATTATGTTTATGTAATTAACAATTGGTGAGGAGAATTTACTCCGAGATTATGGATCCGGACCGATGTCCGAGATGTACCTTACAGGACATATCGTCAAATATTGACGATGTATGCACAAGAACACCTTGACCAGGTTTCATATTGGGAATACCAACATGAAGAAAAGGAACAAGCGAGGAGCCGACGGGGAAACCTTAAGGCAATGCAAAATGCGCGAGAATATTATAAGCGATTCGGATGCTTAACCGCACCTATATGTTCACTTGATGAACCTTCAAGAAAGCGGTTCATGAAAATTCCCATCGAACAATGATTCGATGGAGTACGGAGTGGAACGAGATACTTCCAGACAAATCTAAGATCTCAGAAGATCTTAGAGAAATCGAAGAGCGGTGCGAAAGTATGGCAACCGCCATATTCATCTACCGTCTACAAGTTCATCGGATCGAACAGGATGGAGAGCGATGGTGAAATATCGAAGGAAACTCTTGAAATCCTTCATGATATTGAAAAAAGTCAAGAATCGGAGGACCGGCCAAGTTCATCCGGAGGAAGGAAACGTATTGATTTTGGGGCGGTACCTATTTACACCAAAAGGAAACCAACCGAAGTTATACGAAAGATGTGAGATGAGGAGAAGCTCATTGCTCTCATCAAAGGAAAATCCATCAAAAATTAAAAAGATGGATATGGAAAAGATGAATCTTAAAGATCTACACGACTGGCGAGAATCCTTCGCAGATTAGGTATTGTAGATTTAAAGATGAACGCGGTGAGAATCGACTTTGGTTACCTATGACCCACAAGGTAGACCAATTCCTCCACCACCGCCACCGATTAATCCTAACGTCGAAGAAATACGGGTTCACATCATGGAGCTCGGGATGAAAGGATGCCATATGCGGGGACTTCACGATCGGGAGTGATCCACTTTCGGGACGAGGAGGGCGAAACCCTCTTGCATAGGAACCGGACAACCTACCGGAAGGCCGAATGTTTATCGGACGCCTTATGGAAGATCGCACCTTGACCCAATACATCCGTATGGGTTGATGTTAAATCTGGACATCCAGATTTTAAAAGCAGAGAAGTTCTCATTGACGAATGGGCTTGGCTATGAGAATTTCAAAGCAGGAACTCTCGATCTTACGAAGGATTCATTCATTTTACTCCTTGAAATGAGTCTTGAAGGATCGGTGAAGATTGCGGGATATGACCGACGCAAGTCACGAAAAGTTCGGTCACATCGGGGGAATCACTTAAAGGAATTGTCGATGGTATGGCAAAACTATTCAAAATCCAATTCATCGGCACGGGTTATTTCGAGGACTAGAGGATGAAAAAAGAAAGAAATATAAGCAAGCCCTCTATAGCCTTGAGTTCTTTGGATATTTGTCATATTGACGAATATATCAAGTTGTTCACCGAATCTGGGGTGGAAATCCAAGATCGAGGAAAAGAAGTCGCACAGACTATTCTTTGCCAAGATTCCGAGTCCCCTGGAGAGAAATGCTTATCGGGGAATACAAAGGGGGAGTGAAGTAGAAGCGTGGCGAGAAAAATGTCTTTCCTAAAGGCCAAGTTATACGAATGGTGCTATCAAGCGGCTCCGCACGGGAATTACAAGAGATTAAGAGGAATTAACAAAGCGGTTCCTCTATGTTGCGTGGATAATGATATCCCAACGAGTTGTGGGAGGTCAAACAAGGCGGCACAAGAAGAAGAAGGAGAGAAGCCATCCATACCGCCGAGAAAGGAAGCAACAAAAGAAGTAGGTCTTCATGGAGACCTAGAAGGTTTTAATCAAAACAAAAAGCCCGAAGTTATAAATCGGGGCAAAGCAAGACCGGCAAGCGGGAGTAGAGCCTCATCATCTCAAGCAAGTACAGAGAAATCCGGGGAGAAGAACTTTCGGGCGTGCTCACACTAGAGCTAATGAAAGTTTCAAAAGATCTGTAATTCTTGGACATGCGGAGCAAGAGGGCATATCTCAACGGATTGCCCAGGATAATCAAAAACGAGGAGTCGACAGGTTCGAGGCCACACGAGAAATCGAAAGAAGCTTTGTCTATTATCGGATTTAATACGGGTGTATCAATTTGAGGATATTCCCTCGGATGAAAGCATCTATGAAGAAGAGATCTATTCGATGATGGAAGTGACTCGGCTCGAGAATCAGTGAAGAAGAAATTCTTGAGGACGAGTTAGGAGGATATGTCGGATTCTCTCTCACACGACGGTTTCTCATAAAACTCTTATGAGAATCATGAAGGAAGATCCAAAGCTTCAAGTACATGATGGATTTACAATCGGAGCTATGGAAAAAGCATTGGATAAGATTGGGTTTCGTAACAGAAGACACCAAATTATCCACGGGGGTAACAACCGGAGAATTAGCCATTCGGATGGAGTTTAGGTAACACTGATCGAGATGCGAGTTGGTCCCTATTAGAGAAATACGGAGATCAAAAGCGAGTTAAAGAGAAGTTGCAAATACACTCTCATGGATTCACATTGGAGCCATAAGAGTCATTATTAAGGCAACATTCAAGGAAGGAATAGATTCGCCACTCAACTGGCTATTTTTGACAAGCGAATCTCAAATCTCAAGGATTCATGCCTTGGAGCGGATTCTGAGAAATTTGTATGCGGGGAAATTAGCATTTAATGTCTATCCTAGAATTGCATACAATTTGGGAGATCGAGACTTGAGAGTCCTAACCCTTCATCAAGATTTCAAAAGAATCGATTTGATGAAAGAAGGAAAACAGGCCTTACTCGATCACATACAAGATTTCTATGCTCTCTCGAATACCCATCATTAAAGTATTCTTGAGAAAGGAATTTATTGAAGTCCCAAGAATCTTTGAGGACTTTGCAGGGTAGTGTTACGAGAAATCATTGAATCTCCAACTATTAAGGAGATTGATATGATAATTCAAGATCAACCAGATCTTCAACAAAAGTCGAGTCTCGAGTTGAGCCGGAAGGATGTCTTTCCAACAGAGACGAGAATGACAAGTAGCGGCCGTTGGGAAGAAAGGAGACCAAGTATGCGATTAAAGCGCATCCCGATGTATTTAAAACAAAGCAGGAGAGCTGAAATGTCGAGAAGGATGGCGAGAGGTTGAAGTAATATTCGACATCACTCAAAAGGATAACATTTTTCCTTGTGATGTTTTATATTATCTCCAACAACCAATTGTTGGAAGGTATCAAGGAAGCTGAAGATAGGAGAAATTGAGCTTACTATCACGGGAGTTGCGGGAAAAATCCCGAGAACAATTAATACGGGAATTGAATTTCTTGAGGAACATAAACCTTGGGAAAGATTACAAGACGGAATGGAGTTCACGGTGGCTAATAAAAGATACGAGAATTAGATGACCACTAGTCCATTCTCCATATACATTTCTATTGGAATGTTATATCTTTGAATACAAGGCCGAGTATTTCGCCGCCTATATTGATTCAGTGTAGGAATATGTCTTGCAAAGCCGGATGTTTTTCTAAAGAAATTGGAGAAGATTTACCGGCTATTGCAGGAAGAGATTTCTCTAAGAGGATTCTTATCATTAACGGGGAATTAAGCAGCGAGAAATCATGATCGGAGGCGCGGGCGGTACCCCGTGGTACAAAGTGAAAACGCCACCAATCTATTTCCATGATCTGGTGCGAGATATTTTTTGGGAAACAATTTCTGCAAACATTCAAGCGGTTCACACAAGAGAACGAGACGCGAAGACTTATTTTCACAACCTTATGTGATCATAAGATTATTGTCCAAAGATGCGGGAAGCATTTCTGAGAAAAATGCCTATTAAATTTCGCAGCAAGCGTGGTGATGAAGCCAAACTTCGCAATCCAAAAATGGCGGATCGAAGAAAATTTGGTGAAGCATTATTATCCTATAGACAATTTGGTTCGATTCAGGAAGGATCAAAAGATATGGGATAACAACTTGTATTCATTGAGTGCAAGGTGAAGAACGAGTTACTCGGAAGCCATTGCGGAATTATGGATGAGTCTAATGGAGAATCCACAGAGTGATGTAACCATAGAAGAACAAATATCACTCGAGGATATCAAGAAGAAGATCAAAGGAATTACAATGAAGATCCTTTGGCTTGGTGGGATAAGAACGAGCTTAAAGCTTCCTTAAAGGTTAAACCTGGAAAGGAGTACGATTTCGTAAGATTCAAACCAATCCTTATGAATCGGGAAGATCGTGAGGATATGCGAGAAGATACTTAAGGAACATCTTGACCTTAAGTTAATTTCACCGGGAGTTTCTCCCATACAGCTGATCCGAGGATTCTTAGTCGAAACCATGGAGAAATCAAAAGAGGAAAGCAAGACTTGTTATTAATTACAAAGGGATTAATAACATTTTGGAGTTCGACGGATACTATATCCCAAGTAGAGAACATCCGGTTAATCTGTATCAAGGGTGCCAAGATATTCTCAAAGTTCGATGCAAGTCCGGATTCTACCGATTAAGATGGAGGAAGAAAGTAAGAAGTTTCTGACTTTCTCTACACCACAGGGGACACTATATTTGGAACGTGATGCCTATGGGATTGGCTAACACCCCGGATATATCAAAGGAAGATGGATAATCTCTTCAAAGATTATTTCGGTTTCATGTTCGTGTACATCGATGACATTTTGATCGCATCAAAGAACATGAAGGAGCATCTTAAACATTTGGAAATATTTTCGAGGATGTTTGTCATAAAGAAAGGATTAGTGCTTTCGGAGAAAGAAGGCGAGAATTGCAACAAAGGCAGATTGAATTCCTAGGAATTGAGATCGACAAATGCGGAATCATCCTACAAAGTCATATTGTAGAAAGATACGAGGATTTCGGATACTGTTTGAAAGACAATAAGCGACTTGAGTTTTTCGGGAGTTGTTAATTTTTCTTTGGAATGTTTATTAACAATCTGTCATACTACGGGGAAGGTGTTTAGCCCATTACTTAAAAAAAGAGGTATTCAAATGGGAAGATGAACATCAAGAAGGAATTAAGCAACTTAAAGAAGTTTGTAAAAAGCTTCCAAAACTTGCGATTCCCCAAGACGAGGATGAAGCGGTTCTTTACGGATGCGGTGATGATTGGTGGGCGGCGGATTCTTACTAAGGTCACACCAAATGAAGAAGTGCCATGCGGATATTGCGGCCGGTTTATTCACCCTAGTGAAGCAACTCGGTGGCATATTAACGAGAAAGAATTCTTTGCGATCGGGAAGAAAGGCTTTTAAAAAATGGCCTCTATTTTTCTTGGCTAAAAGTTTACTTTAAAAATTGATAATTCAAGTGTCAAGGCTTTTACGAGAAACAAAATTGAATCAAAACGAGGAAAAGGCTCGATTACTTAGATGGCAAAATTTGAATGTCAATATTATGATTATGATATTGTCATTATAAAATCTCATGAAAATATTCTTGCAGATTTCTTGACCACGAGATGGAAGGACGCGCGTTCTTGGCGAGGTCCTTAACGAGTAAGACATCTCGGGGAAAACCTGGAGAGTCTAGAAGCGAGATTTTGGGGCGTTATGTCTCAATGCGAGAAGTTCCGGGCGACTTCAACAGTGACCCGAGTGAAATCCGTTTCTAGTCAAATACGAGCATGCGGTTCGCTCAAGGACAATTGTTCTTAGCTTTGCAAGGCCTCTCTTCCAGCCGCATCTCTACGGTGCAAAAAGGGGCCGAGAGAGTACGGGGCTCTAACCCGGAGGTTATGGATTCAAGTACCATAATCACAAGTGTTGCGGTGATGCATCCCCCGAGGTGTACAAATCAGTGAATGTTGAAGCTCCGGTATCACAACCCGAGTCTTCAAGTCAACCCAAAGCACCTGCGGGGTAAAAGAGGGAGAGTTGAATCTTAGGCCACGAGACAGGCAAATCTAAGGTTTTGTGCGAGATTAAGATTTCTCCTATGCGGGTATATCGGCGACAATGGGAGAAATTAGTTACAAGACAAGGTATTAACCGGAAAAAACAATGGTTGATATCTCGGCAAGTATCAAGAGTTTGGATGAAACCGGAAGTCATCCAAATGAAGTACAAGAATGGTATACTTTTGGAGCTTTAGCTTCAATCTATACCGTGTCACCGAGGATTCGAGAAATTTCAAAATTACCGAAATGGATTGGGGAAGCGATTTACGAGACTTGGGCAATAATCCACATTTGGCGGAGGCGATATTTTGAAGGCTGTATTTTATCGGTGCGGCTCACGAACCTGCAAAGAAAGGCTTTAATGAAGCTTTTCATTTCATCAAGCTAAGAAGATAGGATGGAAATGCTTTAAAATACATTAAGCGGCTTCAGGAAGAAGGACCAGTGTTAGTAGGAGCATTTTTCAAGAGGCGAAGCCTACAAGACGAGCATGGGGTCTTTGGGTTTGTCTAATCGAAATGGACAAAGTCAAATATCCATTTAAGTTCTTCCGAGTCGGCGAATGGATCTTTCCTTTTGAATTCGATGTTTGGATCAACCACGAGGATTTGCGGAGGAACTCTTGAAACCAAAAGGAGAATTCTGCAGGAAAACAAGATTCCGCGAGCAAAGACACTTTACAGGAAGTGCAGTAACATGGCGCATGTTGGCCGTTGGATCGACCGAATCTGTCAAGCATGCCCCGACGAGAAGGAACTCGAGTTTGGGAAAGGTTTCGACCCAAACCCGACCGACAGGACCATACATTTGGAAAGGACAAGGGACCGACTCACAAGACGCGTTTTCCTCGGGGACCACGCAGACCAACTTTTTAAAAGATTCCCGACAGCCGGCCATCAGGGCCGAGTCAGTCGCGGAAAAAAGAAGAAAGACAGTGGCGAGTAATAATTCGGGGAGTATGGCGTAAGCGGTGACGTCTTACATCTCAACAAGATTTGAAGTCGAATTTCAAGTCCGGACTTACCTCTATAAATTGCAGGATTTGAAGGAAGCTCGAGGACATCGAACATTTTCCTTAGTTTTCTTACAATAAAATCGAGTGAAAAATTTGTAATATTTTGAGTGTTTTAGTTTTAAGTTTTATGTATTTAAGTGCAAGCCTCATCTATGAGAGGCTAAACCAAAGATTCTCCTCCCAAAAGGAGATTACTAATGTAATAAATATTTCTATAAGTTCTTAATAAAATAAATTTACATTTTGTTCAACATGTGTTCATGATGTACTATTGATCAATCCCCTTTGAAGAATTACTTTTACGCCTTGGGTAGGAAACGAACCAAGGTTTGTCTTTTGCGGTTTACGAAGGAGTCGGATAACTTGCGAGATCATCTTCCCCGAGGTGAGGTTGAGCAGTGAGTCATTTCGTCAAACGATCTGGGGCAATAATTTTCCGATTGGTGGCGTTGCAAACCACTTAACCTGGTCTTGTTTCGGTCAAAAGAGGTATGAATTTTAAGGGATTTATTAATTTTACGGAAGCATGTTGGGCGATATGGTCGTAATGGACTATTTTCATTTTTGATCTAAAGACCCAATTTGTATGCGGATAAATTCTTGAAATAAGATCTTGATAGAAGTATGTCTTGTTGAGTTTATAAGTGGAAACTTGACATGATCCATTTAAAACCTCGAATAGAGGCTGGATCTAAGTAGGTGTAACAATGCCACGAACAAAACAAATTCTGAGAAAAATCGGTTTCTTATTTCTCGAAAAATCGAAAAACAAATTGATTATGGAGTAAAAACTTTATGATTATTGTATAATGCAATATATTTATCCTTATGGAGCAATCTGCTACAAATTAGAGTTTAAAGGGATAACTAGAACTATTGTTTTTAAAGAATAAAATCCTAGGGGCAAAATGGTCCAAAAGTTGCAAAGAGTAATTATTTTTCGTAGTACGGGATGCAAAAGGTTAAAAATAAAAGTATAGGTTGTGAAGTGTAAAAATGGGTAAAGTTCGGTGGTTAAAAATAATTATCTCTTTTTTTTAATTAACATTGCTAACTCATTTTAAAAAAAATAATCAATAGATTTCAAAAATAAAATAAAATAAAGGGTTCGATTAAACCGGAAGAACCCGGTTTTCTATGATTCGATTTTGGAAGATCCAGTTTGAACCAATTTGAAAATTAAAAAAAAATAAAAAATAAAAATAGAGTAGTGTTTAACAGTACACACAGTAAACGTAGCTATAAAATGTTTCGAATAGATCTCCCTCTCCTGTCTGCGGTCCCTCTTTTCTAAACGGGCAACACCGATTCAACAATCCCTCTCTTCTCTAAAATTCATACAGACAAAAACCCTTCGCTTATAGATACACATTTCTATATATACACATACACACACACGTATAGGCACGCACACTCGGTCATGGGGGCATACCGAGCCGACGATGACTATGATTACTTGTTCAAGGTAGTATTGATCGGAGATTCCGGCGTCGGAAAATCCAATCTGCTGTCCAGATTCACTCGCAATGAGTTTAGCTTGGAGTCAAAGTCTACAATCGGAGTCGAGTTCGCCACCCGCAGCATCCGCGTCGAGGAGAAAGTCGTCAAGGCCCAGATTTGGGACACCGCTGGCCAAGAACGGTATGCCTATTTCTCGTTTTGTCGAATCCTTGTGCGTGTTTTGATTTCTCATTCATTTTTAATGTGATTTTTTTAAAGTGCTGTTTTTGAGATCTCAATCTCTGGTTTCATCGAATGTTTGAGATCTCAATAAAGTCGTCAAGGCGTAGATGTGCTTTTTCGTTTTTGGGGGTGGCGGGTTAGATCAGATATTTTCCTGAGATCCTGGGATTTAGAATTAGCATGATCTATTAGATCTGATTCTTATGGAGTTTAGATCCCTCTGTGTTGTGTTATTAATGAACCTTTTGAATTCGGACTTGGGATTCAGCTGATATGCATATTATGAACTTAAGTTAATTTGCTTGGACAGAACAATGTTCGTTTTGTTAATGTGATGATTTTGCATTAGGTTCGAGAGATGCTTAATGAGTAGAATTCTCTTGTATTAATCCATTAAATGAGCATCTAATATGACTCGGCCCAATTGAAGATCAGGATGTAAGCACTAAGTTTCTGGACAATGTATTGGTGCCCGGATTTGCGATGGAGCTTCTGCATCTAATGAAATATTCTGCATTCTTTGTATTAAACTGAGTTATATTTTTGCATTAGAGTTCAGGGATGCTTGGGAATTGTGGATCTAAGCTTTGCAGTGTTGCATAGATAAATGAACTTAATATTAGTCATGGTTTCAGGAGCCTTATGGCAGTTTCAGGTAGTCCAAATACCAATGAGTTATTCCAATGAAAGGAAAAAAAAGAATAACTAATGCTAAACTATACCTATCTAACTATCACAAAACAAAGAAAGATTTCTATAAATGTTAATTGACTAACGCTCTGGAGTTTGCTAAATTTTGCGTAGATGTGCATAGTGATGCAGTTTGAAGGAACTAAGTGCTACTTCATTTGTTGTATATCTTTCAAAATTTCTTCTGAAGACATTCAGTACTTGCCCTATTAGGTTGATAAAAATGACTATCAATTTTCTGATCTGCTGATTGCATTTCTGCTAATGATTCGTAGGATTAGGTGATTGACATACTCACGTAATGCTGTATATTGATGAACGTTATATAATTAACTCATTTATCTTCAGATCACTCCCAAATTCCTTGATTTCAGAAACTTTTCTTTGGTTCAACTAAATGAGCTAATTGATGTTTATGTTCCTTTTTTCGCCTTACATTCGATTTTGTTGTAGAGGGGCTTGTTACTCATTTGTCATGACCTATATTAATTTTAATTTCTTATGCTACTTTGGGATTGCTCCGTATGCGACTTGCATATGCTGCTGCGTGAATCTTTGTCTCCACTATTGTCTTATGAAGATACCGTGCAATTACAAGTGCTTACTATCGAGGAGCTGTTGGTGCATTGCTGGTGTATGATGTTACACGCCATGTCACATTTGAAAATGTAGAGAGATGGTTAAAGGAACTCAGGGATCATACAGATTCAAACATTGTTATCATGCTCGTTGGAAATAAAGCCGACTTGCGTCACTTGCGGGCTGTTTCCACAGAAGATGCTACGGCTTTTGCTGAAAGAGAGAAAACATTTTTCATGGAAACTTCGGCTTTGGAATCCATGAATGTCGAAAATGCCTTCACAGAAGTGCTTACGCAGATACACCGTGTTGTCAGCAGGAAAGCTCTGGAGGGTGGTGACGATCCAGCAGCTGTACCCAAGGGTCAGACGATCAGTGTTGGTTCTAAAGACGATGTTTCAGCAGTAAAGAAAGTCGGCTGCTGCTCTTCTTAAAGAGCGCTCAAAGTTGAAGTCTATTCCATTTTTTCGAATGAGTTCTAATATTTCCTGCCATGTTGGATGATCTCATTGTATACATTTGATCACTTTAACTATTCGGCCGCCAAAATTCTTAGTTCATTGACATGCGAAAAAGTTATTCAGATCAAGTCAATACTCTTTAGAGCAAGGTTTTTTTGTCAATTATTATATTTGGCTCAAATTCCTGGCTGTATTATTGTAGTATTACATTATTAGAAGTTTTCTTATATGGGATTATATATTTGAGTGCTTTAGATATTTATTTAGATTTGCATTTGGAATGCTGATCCATTCTTGTACTCAGATTTGATTACCAATTGCGTGATTTTAGTTCAGAGCACCGAAACCCTATGTTTAATCAAGTTCTTTGCCTTTTCCCTTCGGCTTTTAGACAGTTTGGTGCTTCAAAATGTGGATTGTGATTTCATTGCAACGGATGAATTACACGTTTAGTTAGATATCTATGTTCTATTGCAACGGATGAATTACACGTGTACAAGATGTCATAGTTGTATATATGTCATTCATCCATTGCGAGCATGAAGTGAAATAGAAATGTGTAACAGCAGATCTACAAAATGTTACTTTCTCTTTTCTTGTTGCTTAGTTGTTCGTTTAGTCGGAAACTATATCCAAGTAGATTGGATAATTTTAAATTATGCCATGAAACCTAGTTTAACCGCTCAGAAGTCTTTTATTTTGTTCTCTCTCTCTCTCTCTCTCTCTCTCTCTCTCTCTCTCTCTCTCTCTCTCTCTCTCTCTCTCTCTCTCACGCACACGCAAGTGCATATATATATATATATGCAATCTTGAGCAATTGGTGCTTATAATTACTGGTGCTAAATAGGAATGTGCTAATCTATATATTATTATTATAGGGGAGGATCCAATGAGATCACATTTTATGGTGAGACAGTGTGGACTAATATCAACCCTCTCTCATTTACATTAAATGCTAGGAATAATTTGAGATAATAATACATTAACCATTTAATTAATCCTAGAAAGATGTGGGAGACCATCCACATATGGAATCGATTATTAAAAGAGAGAAAATCACACGGGGAGAGAGAAAATCGCGCTGGGAAGAGAGAATCAGTTATTTAACATATTTGTACTGCATATTACAATTGTAAAAAAAATATGTGGGGACCGTGAATTAAGGAATCAATTAACAAGATTATTCTGGGCAGACCAATAATTACGGTATACCAAATAACAATAATTAAAAAATCAACAACTAATAGACACAAATCAATTAACTAAATTATTATAAAGTAAACTATGTCTAACTATACAATAAAACCAGTCTATGTATACAATAAACTATGTCTAACTGTACAACAAAATCAGACTACCTATACAATAAAACTATGTCTAATTATACAATAAAATCAGACTACCTATACAGTAAACTATGTCTAACTATACAATAAAATCTGACTATGTAGACAGTCGCCCTCGACGCGCTGTTCACTTTTTCTACCTCTTTTAGCCGTGATTAACAAAACACCAGTTTTGGCACAAAAAACCAAAAATAAAGTGTTAGAGCAGAATATATAAAAAACACATGGTAAAAATTAACTAAATAAGCATCAACATATAAGTATACAACAAAAATCTCCTAACATTTTCAACAAATATAGGCATACAACAAAACATATATAAGTATACAACAACATAAATATACACAAAAAAATTAACTATTTATACAACAAAATACATACAAGTATACAGTAACCTACTAAAATATAATTATACATCAAACATATAAACTTGTCTTCTTCACCTAGAAAAAAACCTAGAACCTCCATTAACAAAAGCTTAACCACCATCACTGAAAAATACATGAAAGACACAAACCAAACCCTAAAATAACGATTTCAACTCGCAATCGCATTCTCCCCAAAACACAACAACACGCAATAAAAGAAAAATTAAAAAAATCATAGAGTTTCACAATTAAAGTCGAAAAAACTGGAAAAACACACTTACCAGTTTCAGAGATGAAGATGACTGGTCTCGCTAAACAAATAACAATGCGCTCACAACTTACACTCACGATCTCTCACCTTCGACGAACCACTCCAACCGCCCGAAACCTCCGCCCATGACCACGAGAATGGGGAAATTCAAATTGAAAATCGACGAGCGGTTTAAGGGTGATATAAAATAATTTTCATCGATTACCATACTTGATCGAAATTATGTAATTATACAATTACATAACTGCCCTTTACAGATTTAAATAAAATTTAAAAGGTCTATTAAATTGGGTAAATCTCAACCATTTAAAATTACAGATTTATGGACAGGATTAGTCCACACCGTCTCACTCTAACTATGTGATCTCATTTGATCATATTCCTATTATTATATATATAATAACAAACCTGTTTCTATATTTGTTTTCCCGCTTAAAAGCTATTGCCTAAAACAAATTCCTATGACTATTTAACTAAAAAATAATTTCCATCAATAGTAAAATCTTCTTAATTGTAATCATTAATATTTTCTACTCTATTTTTGAATGATTTACAATCTACTTTAAACATGACTATTTAAATATGATTGGATACTGTATCCGTGCATTTTAAAATGATTTACAATCTATAACATAATTTAATATTATATTTTATTCTTAAAAACTGAACATATTTTGTATATTTATATTAGTGATTAATAAAATACTTTAATAAACTCTATGTATCTCTAATGATACACAATCATTTTATATATATATCAAAACATAGATTTGTAATATTACAAAGTTAATATTTTGCAAACAATAAATTATATATTTTTTTAAAAAAAATTAATAATACTTTAATGAAAAATATATAAAATCATATATTAAAATCTATATGCAAGAATGATCTCCGACTCATCACCAATATATTAACATAACTATTGTTTATTTTATATTCAAATATCTATATGTGAGAATGATCTCCAATCAACTATCAGTACATCTTCATCTGGCAAATGTTTATGTTATATTCAAATCAATATATACGAAAATAATATCACATCCACCGTCAATACAACTTATCTATTGATGATGACACTACATTTTTGGGACCGATTACCATCATTCTGACTATTGAGTACGAGGTGATATGAATAAGGGTGCCTAATTTTAGAAGTATCAAAATGAGCGGGGCCGATGAGAAGACCGATTGTCTATATTTTTGGAGGCCTAAAAGGATGGACCTATTTAGACAACCCATTAGCCCCGAAAAATCGACCGCTTGGTTATTTCATGTGTATTTACATGTGTTATGTCTCAAATATAGTAGCACAATAGAATTTCAACCCGACCCAACTTGATTTTTCTTTTTGGCGGACCAACACCCCGCCAAGTCGATCCATTTGACAGCTTTATTGATTATTAATATAACCCGTGCATTGCACGAGAGTCTCATCTAGTATATATAATGATATAGAATCGAGTTAATGTGTGTATACTATTGTGGAAACAATCTTATTCAAAATAATCATAATTTTGTTGTAAATAATCTTTGTTTTATATAGAATAATTATGATTATAATATCTATATGTTATTATTTAAATATATATATATATATATATATATATATATATAGGGATATGATCTTGTGCGAGACAATCCCTTACCGTGAGATCTTAGGGACTAATCACAACCATCCACTAAAAGTTGATTGGGATTAAAAATTATGGTATTAACTAATTAATTTAAACATTATATGGTAATATAGTAAAATATTAATTTGGTTTAACAATTATTTCATAATAACCACTGCCACACACACAATTATTAAGGGAAGATATCAATCACGTTCCATAACGTGAAGCATCCCATAATATCAAGGTTCTTACTCTCTCCTCTCTACAAACTAAGTCAACTCGGATAAATATGCAGGCGAAGAACAATTTTACGAAGATGAACGCCACAGAAAATGAAGATACACACCCAACACCGCATCAAAATTCAATAGACGCGATAGATAAAACATGTGAATATGGAGAGATTGAATTTGGATCATAAATTGGGATAAAAAATAATAATATCAATTCGTGTTGAATCGATCCATAATAGATATATTACAAAGTATGCTTAAGTTTTCTTCAAATCTTGAATACACATGTTTACAATTACACTCCTTTTTTAACCTATATACGTTCATGGATTATAAAATAAAGTGTTTCATATTTAGTGTATATTTGATGCATAACTCAACAATAACGATGCACATTTGGTTTAATTTGCAACTTGTGACCATTGGAAATGGTGACATATTACATTTATAATTTTGATGCATAGTTAATGCATGTTTGATGCATAATTTGAATATTGACGATGCATATTTAGTTTTAATTTGTAGCTTGTGCCCATTAGGAATATTACATTTGTAATTTTGATGCATAGTTAATGTATATTTGATGCATAATTGAATAATATCGATGCATATTTAGTTTAATTTGTAACTTGTGCCATTAGAAATAGTGATGATTACATTTGTAATTTTGATGTATAGTTAATGTATATTTGATGTATAATGAATAATAACGATACATATTTAGTTTTAATTTATAACTTGTGCCCATTAGGAATAGTAATAGATTACATTTATAATTTTGATGCATAGTTAGTGTATATTTGATGCATAACTTAATAATAACAATAATAATAATAATAATAATAATAATAATAATAATAAGGCACATTTAGTTTCAATTTGTAACTTATGCCCATTAGGGATCTTGACAAATTATATTTATAATTTTGATGCATAGTTAGTGTATTTGATGCACAATCGAATGATAACAATGCATATTTAGTTTTAATTTGCAACTTTGTGCACATTAGGAAAAGTGACAAATTACATTTGTAATTTTGATGCATATATGGTGCATATATTATTTTTGAAAATGCTAATTTAATGGATTATAAAAAAGGATGACGAATTCTTTTACATAGTAGCAAAACTCTACGAGAAAACGCGTGAAAGAAGAAGGAAGGATGAAAAAGTTTCTTCACAAATCCCTAAAAACCGATTCTCTAAACGGTTACCAAAAAAAAAAAAAGGAAAAACCGCCTACTTTAAATGACAAAATTCCCCTTATTGATAAAAAAGGTCTAAGTTCGAAAAATCTCAGCCTTTGGATTTGATAAAATAATTGCTAGGACTAGTCCACATTGTCTTACGTAGAGACTCCGCCACATTTGATCCAAGAATATGAAGTAAAGTTTACAAGCTAATTGTGATAAACCGGAGATGTGTTTTCAATGCAAAACCGTGTGTCTAGCTCATTTCATTTCCCACATATTTATACACAATATTTTACTATTACACTTGATTACAAATATAATCTTGTAAAATTTTCCAATGCTAAGTCCAAATCACGGACCTTTGTCGTAACACTCTCCTTTGGACGTAGCATTGTTGTATATTTGATGAGTATGCCTCGCTAAAAGCCACAAGTCGGAAAACCCCGTGGGAAATATCGACATAAGGGAAAAATATTACATTCTCAAATTCGGACCTTGTGCATAAGCTACCCCGTTGAAAACCTTAAGTTGGAAAAACCCAATGGGATAAAAACCAGGCAAAAGGAAAAAAGTGTACAAAGCACAATATATTCGCCCCTAAAATGAAGCATATCACCGCATAATTGATTCCATCAATCTTTCTTCGCACTAACCCTTCTCATTCCAATGCCGAAAACTAATTTTTCCAATGTAGACGCCGACAAGAATTTTGTAAACAAATCGACAAAATTATGACATGAGCTAATCTATTTGAATATCTACCTTTCCATTTTTCTGAGTTCATGTGTGTGGAAAAACTTTGGTGAAATATACTTAGCCCTATAACCTTTTATGTAACCACCTCTTATTTGTGCTATGCATCTTTGCATTATCCTCATAAATAATAGTAGGAGTGTCTCAGAATCGGTTTCAACTAACAAGCATTTCATATATGAACTATAATTGATCTTAACCAAACGCACTCTTTGCACGCTTCATGAAGAGCAATAATTTGAGTGATTGGAAGAAGTACCTACTAATGTTTATTTAGTAGATCACCATGATGTAGTTGTACCGTTATAGCAAAATAAGTAACCGATTTGTGATCGAACTTTGTGCGAGATCAAATTTATATCCAAAGATCAAGATAACCAAACTAACCTAGAGTTAGTGGATTCCTTGAGTAGAATAACCTCAAATCTATAGTACCACTCATATATCGAAAAAGTTGTTTAATACCATTCAGTGTCTTCGGTTGGCCAAAAATCGTATCATGTAAGTGATTTTTGGAAAAAAAAAAATCGGTCTAGACATTGTACAAGATACATTAATGCTCCGGTTGCATTAAGGTAAGGCACTTCGACCCGAGAATCTCCTCATCGATTCTTTTGGTCTGAATGGATCTTTCTCGGGATCTAAATCTGCGTGACAATCATAGGGGTACTCAAAGGATGAGCCTTGTCCATGTTAATCGCTTGAGTAACCTTTTTGTATATGTAGATTGGTGGACAAGTATCCGTTATCTTTATGCTCTAACTCAAGACCAAGAAAAAGTTTAGTTCTTCCAAGGTCTTTCACCTCAAACTCTTTCTTTAGATATTCAAAGAAGATTGGATAACTCTTTAGGGGTGCCAATCAAATTCATGTCATCGACATATACAACAATGATAACAAATCCAAGATTTGATCTTTTAATAAAAACGCATGGGCAAATGATATTATTTTAGTAACATTCCTTAGAAAAGTATTCGTTAAGTCTGGGATACCACATGCAACCGGATGGCTTTAATCATACAATGATCTTTGCAATTTGATCGAGTATAATTCACGGGGAGTATCTGATTTTGGCATTTTGTATCCGTCTGGAATTTTCATATAAATATCACTATCCAATGAACCATATAGATATGTCATCACTATGTCCATTAGTCGCATGTCTAAATTCTCGTGTACAACCATACCGATAAGAAAATAAAATGTGATCGTATCCATCAAAGGTGAATATATTTCATTATAATCTATCCCTGGTCTCTGGGAGAATCCTTGAGCCACAAGTCCGACTTTATATCTAACAACTTTATTTTTCTCATTCTCTTTCGAACAAAACCCACTTATATCCAATGGACTTTATATTGTTTGGAGTTCAACCAATTTGTCCAAATATGTTTAGTTTTTCCAGGGAATCTAACTCAAAATTTATTACTTTCTCCCACATGGCCAATCGGCATCTGACGACATTCCATTATAGAATGTGGTTCACAATCATAATTATCATTTATGATTTTTGAGCAACTGAGAATGCAAAATTATCATCAATATTAATTCATTTCGATCCTATATTTCATCAATATTAGGATCTACAGATTTGTCTAGAGCATGCTCGTTAGTATCAATTCTCCCTTTTTTTCTAGGAATAGTATCTTTTGAGCCAATAGGTCTACCACGTTTTTGTCGTGGGATATCATCATTCATTTTATTATTTTCATCGGAACAACAATCATGATCGAGCATTTTCAAAGGAATATGAGACTTCGTGACTTTATTAGCATCATTAAATGCATCAGGAAGTCTATTATGAATATTTTGTAAATGAATGATTCTATTCACCTCACTTTCACATCCGTAAGACGTAGGTCTATATGGGACAAGTTTTGTTCATTCCAGGAGATACTCTCAACTTGTTTTTGTTTATCATTTTCTAAAACAACTTTATCCCTTCCCATTGATGGAAACGTTGTCTCATCAAAATGACAATCCTCAAATCTTGCGGTAAATCTCCCGTCATTGGTTCCAAATGGAGAATCAAATCCAACATATATACCAACTCTACATTGTGGACCTATTTTTATCCTCCGAGGAGGTGGAATCGACACCGAACAAAGACACCCAAAAGTGGCATATGCGAAATATTTGGCTCAAAACCAAGAGTTAAATTGCATTGAAGAGTGCATATGATAAGCAATGGGGCATAATCTAATGAGTGCCGATGCATGTAATCCGCATGACCCCATGCCGAATCGGTGAGCTTTGATCTCATTAATAATGTACGAGCAATGATTTGAACTCATTTAATCAAGGATTTTGCCAATCCATTTTGAGTATGAACATGTGCTATTGGGTTTCAACATTAATTCCAGTCTTTGTGCAACATTCATCAAAACTTTTTGATATAAATTTTAAAGCATTATCCATCCTTATATTCTTAATGGGATAAAATGTTTGGATTTTAATAATATGCGCTAATAATCGAGCAAATACAATATTTCTACTAGATAATAAGCATACATGTGACCATCTACATGATGCATCTATTAGGGCCATGAAATATCGAAATGGTCCACTTCAGGATGTATAGGTCCAAAAATATCACCATGAATACGTTATAAAAATGATGGTGATTCTTAACCAACCTTTTCCATCGAAGGTTTTGTAATAAGTTTTCCTTGTGAACACGATTCACAGAAATAATCTTTGGACATCAACATCTTCATGCTTTTTAATGGATGTTCATTAGTGTGTTCAATAATACTATGCATCATAGTTATATCTGGGTGTCTTAGGTGATCATGCCATAGCCCAAATATATCAGGATTCACTAGCTTCCAAGGTTTGGTGGTGTAGGATTCAAAAGCTTTAATTTGGATACAATACAATCCAGAAGTTGTTGCTTCAAATTTCTCATGGGTAATTCTTTTTTCCATTTTATAAGATGTGATACACAAACACTTTTTATTATGTTCATTTAGTGTCTCCAAGTGATAGCCATTATCACGCATATCCTTAAAACTCAGTAGATTTCTTTTTCATCTACTAGATAATAATGCATTTTTAATATGCAAGATTGTACCATTAGGCAACACCATTGTTGCATTATCGGAGCCATCAATAATCTCAATTGGACTAGATATAGTTGTAACTTGTGCCTTGCACAATTTCACACTTGAGAAATATATTTTACTTGTTAATATTGAGTGCATTGTTGCACTATAAAGTAGACAATAGTCCATTTTCTTGGTGTTTCCCACGTGTACGTGGTATAATTATTATACGGTTATTAAAAAAAATCTTTCATTGAAATGTAAAACAACTAATTAATAACAAAATCAATGCACAACAAGAGTTTAAATATAAAAGATTTTATTCGACAACATAATATACATAATCATCTAACTATTATAACATGCTAAAATAAATTGTTACGACTAACATAAGAAGAATTGTGAAGATAAGAAGCTCAATCATAAACCAAAGTGTTCTGGAGGATATTCTCCAAACCAAAAATGCAATGTAATGTACATGATGGATATTGTAATGAGAAATACTACAATTAAGTTAACCATTTTTTGAATGAAAGAAATATGGAGTTTTGGAAAGATGAGAGAACATGTGTGAATTTGTTGAATGGAATATTGGTATATTTATAGATAAAAGTTACTGTTCATAGCCACTAATATAACCGTTGGAGGAGAAAACTTAATGTGAAATTTTGAATGTTTTGGTAGAGATTTACTGATATTTTATGATCGAAATATTAGACAGAAACATATTTATTATTTCACATTATGAACTTGAAACCGAGAATGTATCATCCAGAAAAAGTACAAACACGGGTACAATAAACATAATCTCGAGAATATACCATCCGAGTGAAATAACATACAAATATTGAATCTAATTTTATTTTATCCATTCGACACCTTGTGCTTCAGGATCCTCAAGAAAATCTGATATATCGAGTGATTTCCAGTATGAACAGGATTTTGATTGTGCATAATTTCATACGTGTAGGCCTCAGTAGTAGTAAGTGGTTTTACTGCCTCAGTGGCATGCGTTTGAACATCCTTGCCTTTATTTTTCTTTGATTCCTCATATAGATTTACTTGGTGTTGGCGATTCGACATATTTTGGCCACTTTTGTCCCGTCATATCACATCTCTGTTACAAATATCACCACTAGCTCTTTCCATTGGCATTTTTCCTTTATCACGATTTTGGCCGATTTGGACGCCCTGTTTGACCATATAATCATTTTGGGGAATCGGTAATTATCTCGATTATAGTTATTACGACTGATACTGTCATATCTATGAGTATTTTGATGTGGACCATCACGACCACGAGTTTATACTCACGACCTCTAAATTGGCCCCCTCCTCTACCGGAGTTAGCATGTACTTCGGTGAAGGCGCATTAGACCCGAGAAGGTCATAAATCATGATTTTTCAACAACAATTCATTGGCTTTCTCCGTGAGAAGAACCATGATTAATTTAGAATACGTCTTGAATTGTCGTTATCTATATTGTTGTTGAAGCACATTGTTTGATTTGTCCATAGTGGAGAATATTTTCTCCAACCCATCATATTGAGATAATTTTGTCAAAGAGCGATCGAGACTTAATTTTAAATAATGTCAAATTATAGTCGGTAACGGACTTGAAGTCCGAAACCTCAGATTTGCGGTCATATTATGCCTGCGGGATTATCACGATTCTTGTGTGATCAAATCTATTAATACGTGTAAAATATACGTGCATTTAGGGGCTTAAAATGGTATAAAATTGATACATTTGCATGTATATTTAATGTGTTTTACTTGGTTTCCTCGAGAAGGGCATGATCTGCGTATTCTTGTAATTTTTACAGAAAACAAAGCTTAATTGAAGATATATCAGTTGAAAGGTCCGGATAGGATTGACGAGTGTAAAGAGAAGATCGAAAAGACAAAGAACCTGGACAACAACTAGTCACACGGCGGACCATGTAGGACCACACGACCGCGTGTGACCGCTTCATGCGATGATGACATGTCTGTGTGAAGTTAGGAAGAAACATGACACGAAAACAAGCCGCGATCAGACCGTGTAAGAGCCGCACAACCGGACCGTATGAGAGCCACACGGCCATGTGGAAGGTCCGTGTGAAGCAACACGGTCGGACCATGTGACGAGATATGGCGGATTTTACGTGTCCTTTTCCCATTCAAACTCTATAAGTGATCTCTCTAAGCACCTATATAAGGGACCCAAGGGGTGTACAAAAATAGATACATCCATACACCATACAACACATCCAAATACTGAGAGGAACACAAGATCCAAGGTCTTCTAAGAGAGGAGGGCTAGGTTACGAAGAACACCACAAGGCCTTTCGCATCTACGGAAGCACACGAGCTTCGAAGGCTTGGAAGGAGAATCCATCCTGACAAGAAGGGGTTTTCTTTCTTAGTTTAGATCTCTTGTCTGTGCTTAAACGATGTCACAATGTTGATTTCAAGTTTCTCTATGAATTTGTTATCAATGTTTGGCTATAATTTCGGATCTTAGGGCATAATCAAAGCGGCGATTCATGTTAAATCTTGATTACTTATTTTCTTAATTGGTTCATGTGTTTTATTTTATGAATTCGAGTGCTTATTCTTAATTGCTTTTTATCTAATCAATAATTAACATGCCATATTTGTTAGTGCGGAATTCGGAATAGGAGTTCCAACAAAGACGAAAATCGAATTCAGACATAAATGGGTGTATCGAGTCGGGAGACCTACAATTATTATTAATCTGCTGTTTATGCGCCGCCCAGGATGGGGAATAGACTAACTTAGGAATTGAACCCATATAATTGCCTGAATTGGTTATTGAAACTTTAATTGGATTTAATATTGATGAAACATGTTGAGATTATGTGCCTAAGGTTACTTCCGTGGTTGTTGAAAATACTTGTGGGGTTCGAAAATTTATTTGCTTTTATGTTTAATTTTCGATTTTATACAACTCTTCATATTCGATCGCTTCAATAAAATTGGAATGCGATGTTATTATAGCCTAAGTGTTTCGTAGTCAATCCCTGAGGAATATGACCTTGCTTGCCATTATTATATAAACTACACCGTACAACTTGCCGTTGTAAGATCCAAAATATTTTTGGCGAACAAGTTTTGGCGTCGTTCTTTGGGGATTGAATGATTCTACTTAGATATAGTAATATGTAGTTCAATTTTAATTGAAGCATTTTGTAAATAATTTTTATTTTTTTATTTTTTCTTTTTATTTTTTATTTTTTATCTTCTTTGGTCCTAACATTGATTTGGTTAAGTGCTAATAGTGTATGATGACACGTTAGGATCTACCTAACCAATACCCAATGATTTGGAAATCGAGAAAACAACAAAACAACTAAGGAAAAGATCTAAGAAATGGCGGATGGAACTCATCAGAATGTCGTGAATAACAAAATCAATGAAGAGCGCCCACCTGGGGCAGACACACATGACCGAATAGTGGAAAGGCCCGCGGAAGGGTAGTTAGGGACTACTTTCACCAAGATTAGTCGAATCGATGGGGGTGTGGCCCGTCGCCGATCAATGCAAATAACTTTAAAATAAAACTTGCATTGATCCAGATGGTTTCACAGAATCAGTTTGGGGCAGAGCC
The DNA here is from genome assembly GCA_016081115.2 of Rehmannia glutinosa. Taxonomy (NCBI): domain Eukaryota; kingdom Viridiplantae; phylum Streptophyta; class Magnoliopsida; order Lamiales; family Orobanchaceae; genus Rehmannia; species Rehmannia glutinosa. The sequence continues at coordinate 544,901 of JABTTQ020000183.1, forward strand.
GTTGAGGATCCAAACGCGCATCTAGTGCAATTCTTAGAAATCTGCGACACTGTTAAGATGAATGGTGTTTCGAGGATATCATTCGATGTCGTCTTTTCACATTCTCTCTGGGCGATAAGGCTAAGAGATGGTTATGCTCTCTAATACCACCAAAAGCGATTAAATTTAACTAAGTCGGCGATTTTAGCCAAATATTTTCCCCTAGTAAAATGATGAACGTTAAAAATGTATAATTATTTTTGGCTTATATTATTATTTTACCTTATTAATATTATTAATAAAATAAATTTATAGTATTATTAATATGTTAGGAATAAAATAGGAAATCAACATAGAATTGTATTTGGAAGCATTTTTTAGTGCATGTTCGGATCAACGACCATAACTTTCATTTCGACATGATTTTGGGATGATTCTTGAAGATGTGGATTCACAATCCATTCATTTACAAGTTTTCAGAGATATTGAAACCAAAAATAAAAGTTTGGAATGATATTTTCTTGATAAAAAAATCATCATAAAATGAAGATTGAAGTGTTGCTCATTTAGTTTCGGACTTGACCAAGTTTGGTAATTTGGACATAACTCGGAACATACATGTTATTTGTACCTGACATTTTTACTGAGTATAAACAAATGATAGAGCTACAATATTGATGAAGACCCCAAAGTCGATTCGGATGGGATGAATTTGGAAAAATCCAAGAAGTTATTGTACTAGTCAATCCCGTATGCCAACCACATCTCAATTATTCAACCATATCTTGGCCCATGGTTGTTGGAATTCAATGAAATAAGTTGGAAATTCAAGCTAACACATGTGATAATTGATTTATGGAAGCAAATTGAGCAAAGATGGTTGAAATCATGGACAAAATGACCAGTCAAAGAAGGTGGCAAAGTTGGTGTTGATTTCCTTATTTTCTTACTTGTAATAAAAATGAAGAATAAAATAATTGTAAATTGATTTTGAGTTGGCTATAAATATAGGGCATTAGCATTAGCCAAGAGCAAGTTTTATGTAGAGAAAGTTAGAGTTACAAAGTTCAAAAGAATTTTTCTTTCTTGCTTTTCTTAAATTATAGTAAGATTTCTAGTATTTTATAAAATGTTTGTTTTAGCTTTTCTTCAATATTTTGTTTTCTCTAATTTATTCATGTTATTCTAAGTTTATTTTGGTGAGGAAATAGGGTGAAACTCTTGATGAAGGATAATGAATGATTGTAGATTCATATTAAATTTCATTGTTTGTATCATCAATTTGTTTTTAGCTTATACATTTTTGTTTGGTGGTGTTTCTTGATTTATGTATATCTATTGGCACAACAAATACTTGGTTCCATTTAGTTAAATGTTTGGTTTTATTTCAACCGACTACTAATGTGGATACCTTGATTTGTTGTAGACAAAAAGAATACATAAATACTTGATCACATAAACAAGTATTGATGTTATAAGATAAATTCTAATTGATGATACAACATGATTACCTCATTGCATGATTTATATGTATAATATTTTCCCATTGGAACCTTTTTTGTGTATGGATTTCAATAGTTGAAATCTAAGAGGTAAAAAAATATAATCATTCCTTTATCCGAAATCAAGAGTGAATCCCTAATCCTCAACATTTCTATTAATTAAATTTCTTGTAAGAAAATATATATTCTTACTAGTTAAAAATCTATTTACTCATCACTTAAATAATATATATCCTGTAAACTTCCATCAACTTCCCCGAGGATCGACCTCGGACTCGAGAAATTTATTACTTGAGACAACTGCACTTGGTTTTGCAACCTTAAAGTTGTAGCAAGTTATTGGCGTCGTTCGGGAAGAAACGGTAAGTTTCAGGTTTGTGAATATTTTTAATCTGTAAATATTGTGTATTTTCATGGTTACATGGTGTCGTAGTCCCAATTCTCTTCGTTTCGTTAGAAATAATTCATAAAATTTGATTGAAAATTTTGATTCACCTTTACACACACACCAATTATGGCTGAAAATGAAGTTGTTCATGATGAGATTCAACGAGCGGAATATCAAGAAGTACGTAATATGCGTTACTACTTGCAACCCCCTCGAAATTCTACTCCTTCGTGTTTTATTTTTCCACTAAATGCAAACAATTTTCGATTCAAGCAAGGGATGATTCCTCTACTTCCTAATTTCCATGGTATGGATTAAAGCCCATATTTACATTTAAAGGAGTTTGAAGAAGTATGTGCCACATTTGATGATCAAAATTGTACAAATGAAATTGTTAAGCTCATATTATTTCATTTTTCTTTAAAAGATAAGGCAAAAATTTGGCTTAGCTTTTTGAAACCTAGATCAATTGGCATTTGGCAAGAATTGCAAACTGAATTTTTGAAAAAGTTCTTTCCAACTCACAAAACTAATGCTTTGAAAAGACAAATTCAGATTTTTTCTCAAATCCTAAAGAAGTTTTCTTTGAATGTTGGGAAACGTTTAAAGAATTGTTGAATTCTGCCCACATCATGGTTTTGAAAATTGGCGTATCATCAGTTTCTTTTATGAAGGTTTAACTCTAAAACAAAACAATTTATTGAGTCAATGTGTAATGGCAGTTTCTTGATAAAGAACCCGATGAAGCGCTTGAATATCTTGACTATTTGGCGTAAAATTCTCAATCTTAGCATAATGTTGATGAAAATAAAGGAAAATTTCACCTTAATCAAGAGGATAGTTTAAGTGCCAGGCTTTTACTTTTGGCTAAAAGAATCGATGACATGGAAGTTAAAAAAGTAAAAGAAATCAAATGTGGCAAGATAAAAAAGTTTGTGGCATTTGTGGAATTAATGAACACTCCACCAATGATTGTCCTCATATTCCTGTTGAGGCAATGAATGGATTCAGAAAACCTTTTCAATCCCCATACTCGAAACTTACAATCCACAATGGAGAAATCATCCCAATTTCGGTTGGCGTGATAATAATCAAGCTCAACCAATGAATTCACAAAAAGCCACCGAATTTTCCTTCAAATCCAGCCCCACATGTAAAATCACTTGAGGAGACTTTGCAAGCATTTATGCATGAGCAAACAAGCATCAATAAAAAAACTTCTCAAGCCATCAATGAGATCAAGAATTCACTTTCAACACTCACAGCTTCTTTGCGAACTCAAGAAAAGGGTGAGTTTCCTGCTCAACCTCAACCTAATCCTTCCACGCAGTTGTTCTATTTCTACTTGGGGTGAGAATCCATCAATGAGGCTAATTCGGTCACAACACTTCGAAGTGGGAAAGTTGTTGATAAAACAACTCATCCCAAGAAAGTTATTAGTTTATCTTGAGAAATGAAGAATAGAAATAACGATGATGAAGAAGGTAAGTTGGTGGAGGTAAGTTTGAAAATGATGAAACATATTCACCTCCTGCTCCTTTTCCTCAAAGATTGCAACAAACCAGTAAATCGAACTCAAATTCCGAGATTTTGAATTGTTTAAACAAGTCAATATTAATATTCCTTTGTCGGATGCAATCAAACAAGTCCCACCTTATGCAAAGTTCTTGAAATATTTGTGCACAATCAAAAGAAAGCATCATGTGAAGAAAAGAGTATTTTTAATCGAAAGTGTGAGTTCAATTATCGAACAATTTGCTCCATCTAACTATAAAGATCCTGGTTGTCCAACAATTTCATGCATCATAGGAGACACGAGAATAGAACGTGCTTTGCTTGATTTAGGTGCTAGTGTAATCTTCTACCATTTTGAGTTTATGAACAGTTTGGTTTGGGTAAACTTAAAGAAACTCCAATTGTACTCCAACTAGTCCGATCGGTCGATTAAAGTTCCAAAAGGAATAGTAGAAGATATGTTGGTACAAATTGACAAATTTTACTTTCTTTGTTGATTTCATTGTTTTGGATACTTTAGGTTGTAAATACAAAGACACAAATTCCTATCATTTTAGGTCGTCCATTTCTTGCAACTTCAAATGCTTTGATAAATTATAGGAATGGTATTTTGAAGTTATCTTTTGGAAATATGACTTTGTAATCGAATGTGTTTAATGTTTGCAAACAACCTAACGATGATGTTGAATTAAATGAAGTGAATTCAATTGAAGAGCTTGTTCATGAAAATTTCACCGATTCTTTTGAATTTGCTAAAACATGTTTTGAAAGTGAAGGTATTTGTGAAAAAAAAATGTTCGATGTTTCAACCTGAATTTTTACAAGATCGGAAAATCATTTTTGGAAACCAAAATTTGAAAAGTTGTCACATCAAAAGTGCAACTGTTCCTTCAAGCATGAAATCTCCTAAAATCGATTTGAAACCCTTACCATCGATTTGAAATACTCTTTTCTCGGGTGAGAATGAGACTTTTCTGTAATAATTTCTTCCAAACTTGATGCATCTCGGGAGCGTAAGTTGATCGAGACTTTGAAAATGCATAAAAATGCTTTAGGATGGACCATTGCTTGACATAAAAGATATTAGTCCTCCGATTTGCACACATAACATTTATTTAGAGGAAAATGCGAAACCCTACGTAAATGCAATGAGACTAAATCCTAATATGAAAGAAGTAGTGAGAAATGAAATCATTAAACTCTTAGATAATGAGATCATTTATCCTATTTTTGATAGTAAATAGGTAAGTCCTATTCATGTCGTACAAAGAAGTCCGGTGTTCTTTGTAGTAAAAATGAAAATAATGAATTAATTCCAACTAGAATCACATCTTGGTCGGCGTATGTGCATTGGCTACAGGAAGCTTAACTCGATTATTTTCGAAAGGATCATTTTCCATTACCTTTTATGGATCAAATCTTAGAAAGAGTTGCAGGTCATAAATTCTATTGTTTCTTAGATGGATATTTCGAGTATAATCAAATTGAAATTGCACTTGAAGATCAAGAGAAAACAACTTTTACATGTCATTTTTGGTACATTTGCATATAGAAGGATGCCTTTTGGATTATGTAATGCACCGGCTACATTCCAAAGATGCATGCTTAGCATTTTCGGATGACATGGTAGAAAGTTTTCTTGAAGTCTTCATGGACGATTTTTCAGTTTTTGGTGAATCATTTGAAGATTGTTTGTTAAACTTAAATGTTTTGATCAAGTGTGAAGAAATAACCTTGTGCTTAATTGGGAAAAATGTCATTTTATGTTAACAATCGGTATTGTTCTTGGACACATTATTTCAAAGAAGAGGTATTGAGGTAGATAAATCCAAAGTGGAATTAATTGCCAACCTACCCGTACTCAAAAATCATGAAGGAGGTAAGATCATTTTTAGGCATGTTGGCTTTTATAGAAGATTTATCAAAGATTTTAGTATAATATCTAAACCTTTGTGTAATCTTCTAACAAAAGATATTGGTTTTGAATGGACCGAAAATTGTGAAAATGCTTTTGTCAAACTTAAAAGCCGCTTCACATCCGCCAATAATCCAACCTCCCGATTGGACTTTGTCGTTTGAAATAATGTGTGATGCTAGTGACTATGCCGTTGGAGCCGTATTAGGGCAAAGAAAGGAAAAGAAACCATATGTCATTTACTACGCAAGTAAAACTTTGAATAGTGCTCAAATCAATTATTCAACCACCAAAAAGAATTACTTGTTGTGGTATCCGCTTTGGAAAAATTTCGATCCTATCTTGTTGGTTCACCAATTGTCGTTTTTCGATGATCATGCGGCTTTGAAATATCTTTTGTCAAAAAAGGATTCCAAACCAAGATTGATTAGGTGGATTCTCTTACTCCAAGAGTTTAATATTACCATTCGTGATAAGAAAGGAGTAGAGAATGTTGTAGCCGATCATTTATCAAGACTTATTTGTGATGATTCGTTTCAAACTCCACCTATCAATGATACTTTTCCCGATGAACAATTGTTTAATGTTCTTGTGGTGCCTTGGTTTTGCGGATATTGTTAATTTTCTTGTGACAGAATGATGCCATCACATTGGAATTCACAAGACAAAAAGAAATTTTTGACTGGGGTAAAAGGTTTTATGGGATGATCCCTACCTTTTCAAATATTGTCCAGATCAAATCTTTCGTAGATGTGTACCGACAATGAGGTAGGTAGCATTATCAAATTTTGTCATTCAAGCATGTGGCGGTCACTTTTTAGTGAGAAAACCAAAGGCAAAGATCTTGCAAAGTGTGGATTTTATTGGCCAAATCTTTTCAAAGATACTTACACTTTTCGCAAAAAGTTGTGAAAATTGTCAAAAGTTAGGATCAATTTCAAAACGAAACATGATGCATTTGAATCCTATATTGGTGATTGAAATATTTGATTGTTGGGGTATTGATTTTATGGGGCCATTTCAATATCATTTGGTTTTATTTACATTTTAGTTGCAATAGATTATGTTTCAAAATGGATCGAGGCAATTCTTGTCGAAATAATGATCATAAAATTGTGATAAAAGTTTTGAAAGAAAATATTTTGAGTAGATTTGGAATTCCTCGAGTCATTATTAGTGATGGGGAACACATTTTTGTAACAAAGTTTTTGCAACTTTAATGAAAAATATGGAATCACACATAAAGTTGCCCCCTTATCACCCAGACAAATGGACATGTTGAACTTGCAAATAGGGAGATAAAACAAATTTTGGAGAAAAGCGAGTTAACCCAAATCGTAAAGATTGGTCCATTAGACTTATCGATACACTTTGGGCATACATAACTACTTTTAAAACATCATTGGGAATGTCTTCTTATAGAATAGTTTATGGAAAACCTTGCCATTTACCCGTGGAACTTGAACATAAAGCTTATTGGGCAATCAAAATGTTTAACTTTAACCTCGATGATGCTTCGAAATTGCGAAAATTGCAAATCAATGAGCTTGAAGAATTGAGAAATGATGCATACGAGAATTCAAAAATTCATAAAGCAAGAATCAAAGAATTTCATGTGGAAAAATTGCAAGAAAAACATTTGAAATTGGTCAAAAGGTTTTGCTTTATAATTCTCGATTGCATTTATTTCTGGAAAGTTGAGATCAAGGTGGAATGGTCCTTTTTAATTGTGAAAATGTATATCCTTATGGAAATTTTGTTGACATTGAGAATCCTACAAATGGTAATGTATTCAAAGGTAATGGACAAAGACTTAAACTATTTCTAAAGAATCAATTTCTTTACAAAGGAAGTTCTTTTTCTTTCCAATCATTGTTATAATTATTGTACATATTTATTTTTTGTAAATTTGTTTGTTTTGTAGGGTTTCTTTATTTCTTTTCCGGTTAAATGGCGGATAACGGTATTTCTCGTGACTATTAAAGTCGGACTCATCGTTTCCCACAAACACTGATATTTATACATAAAATATTTTGTTTTATTTTCTCTCATTAGATTTTTCTCAAAATGGATAAAAGCATTCCCCCTACTCTCAAAAAGCGATTTAATTTTCTTTCTACAAATGAAATTTTGAAAATTTACAAAGTCAGGCTTGAAAGGTTAAGGATGCTTATGCACAAAAGCATTCTGAGAAGATATACACTTTGGATAATTGAGGCGAAGGTAAGATTAGGAGGTGAATTTTTCAATTTTTCCTACCAAATGCATGCCTGGTGTAGGGAAAAGTTCATATTCAAAAAAAACGAAGAGCCAAAAGATCGTAAGTGTGTCACAAATGTGCTCAATGGACTTGTGACACAAGATGTCGTTCTTTAGGTATGGTTTTAAATCGAGAAGATAAAATTCAATTATTAAAGGATGGGAGTAAGGAGTCTTTAGATAACATTCTATTGACTTTTGATACGCATCCTTGTGGATTCAAGCACCGTGAAATTCTCCATTTGTGGAACCAATTTCGAAATGAATGTGAACATTGTCTTGGGAATCGACATTAAAAGACCTGTTTGCCAATTTATAAGAAAATTGGATGGGAAGCATATCCTCGACCCATGAGGGCGTTTAAGCCGTTCTCGGACATAAAACCGGAGGAAGATGTGAGCCACAATCACAACTACTTTTCTGTTCATTCACATGTTAGCATTTTATTTTGACTTTATTGTCTTTATTTACAAACTTTTTGACAAAATAAAAGTTCCAATAATTACATTTGATGTTGCATTTCCTATTCATACCTCAATAAATAGTGTTGCATTCACCCTTTCTTTTACACCATTGATTATATCGAAAAAAAAAGAAAAAATAAAAGAGCGAAAAAAAAAATGGAGGGTTCTTCTTCCCGTAGAATTAATCGTGTTGATGTATTCTCGTGGTGCAAATCCGGGAAAGACATTTGTTTTCTTGAGGCGGTGATAATCTCGGTAATTTCTAGCGAAAGGCACATTAACTTAGTATACGTGGGAGGTAGTTTTGGGTTGATGGGGCGTGTTGCTAGTTCTCGCCTATTTAGGAGGAGTCGAGTCTTAGGAGTTATCCCGAAACCTTTAGTTGTCGACAAATCACCGGTCAAACCATTGGAGATGAGTTAAGAGTATCAAACATGCAAGACAAAATGGTGAATATGATGCATAATGCGATGCCTTTATCACCTTACCTGGTGGTTTTGGTACGCCATTTGGAGGAGTTATTCCAAGTGATCTCCGGGCACAACTCAACGCTCACCAAAAGCCTATAGGTATTCTTAATGTTAATGGTTTCTTTGATGGTTTGTTGTCTTTCATAGATTATGTTGTCGAGAAAGGCTTTATTTCACCATCTGCATTTAATCATAATTTGTGCAACAACACCAAGTGAACTAATCGATCAACTCCAAGCATTTGTTGATGAACCCGATCCAAATGGATTTCAAAAACGCAAATGGATTTGTCTCGACTTTGTGAGATTTATCTTTCACGGGTATAACTACTACCGTGTTCTTCTAGTTTCATTTCAAAAAGCCATACATCGTAATATCTTCTAAACCTTACTTTCCTATTTATTTTTGACATTGAGGACAATGTTTTAGATAAGTTGGGGGAGAAGGGATAATTGATATTATTTTTTTCCTAGTTTGCAATGTGTGATTTTGAAAAAAACAACATCGATGGCGAGTAAAGAATGTCATTTTGATATTCTTAAGACGCAACTCTATTTTTATTGATATTGTTTTTGTAGTAATTCTCTTTTCAAAACATCGCATGTTGTGATTTTTATTTAAAAATAAAATATTGTGAATTGTTAAAACAAGAAAATAGTCTTATTGTTGAATTCAATGATGCTATCTTGATTAAATTTAAAAAAAAACTATAAAAAAACAAAGAAAAAAAAGAAGAAAGTGTTTTGTGCACATTCTAAGTTTTGTGGAAAAATTAGTTGTGATACATATAATCGGAAGTTTGATCATGATAAATTATTTTATTTTTAATATTCACACATCTTTTGTGAATGAGTGGTGAGTTTGAGAAAATAAGCATTCTCGAACTTTAATTGGTCGTTTGAAATGGTTATGTTGTGATTTGAAATACTTAAATATTTTACCTAACATGTGGAGAAATGATTTGGTTAACACCCACATTGTCAATTTTCGTAAAAAATACTTCATTACATAATTTGTGATGAGTATTCTTCATTGTTATGTTATCATTGTTAGTCATGTTATAAAAATACTCCATTACATAATTTGTGATGAGTATTGTTCATTGTTAGTCATGTTGTAAAAAAAAAAAAAAAAAGAGAAAAAAATGAAAAGGAAAAAAAAGAAAAAAAAAGAAAAAAAAAAAATAGAAAAACAAAACAAAAAAATATTATCATTTTGTTTGCAATTCTAAAGCAATGAAATTTCGAGACATAATTTGGTATGAAAAAATTGGGTGTTTCAAATGTTATAACTACCTATCTTATGCTCAATTTTGGTTTGAATGCTTGTCCTAAATCATATTGGCCATTTCCCTGAGAGTTTTGACTGTTTTCCAACTCCAAGAGTGAACTCCTCGCCAATTTACACAACAAACACTAACCTGTGAGGATATGGAGTTGAGGCTTTTTCATGATCAAGTTTGAAGTTAATGTATTTTGGTTTGTGGAATGAAACGGTGGTTTTGTGCATATATACACGATATTTCTTCTCTAAAAAAATATATCATATAAAAAAGTATAATATTTATTCTTGATAGCATCTATGATGACTGACAATAAACTTTTGATTGTCGACTATTTCATAAGGTTTTTAAAAATTAATGATCAATGTGCCATATTCATAAAATTTCTTTTGTATTTTTTTATGCTTTAATTACTAGGGACTAGTAATAAGTCTGGTTGGGGGGTGTGATGAACGTTAAAAATGTATAATTATTTTTGCCTTATATTATTATTTTACCTTATTAATAATACTAATAAAATAAATTTATAGTATTATTAATATGTTAGGAATAAAATAGGAAATCAACATAGAATTGTATTTGGAAGCATTTTTTAGTGCGGGTTCGGATCAACGAACATAACTTTCATTTCCGACATGATTTTCGGATGATTCTTGAAGATATGGATTTACAATCCATTCATTTACAAGTTTTAGAGATATTGAAACCAAAAATCAAAGTTTTGGAATGATATTTTATTGGATAGAAAATTCATCATAAAATGAAGATTGAAGTGTTGCTAATTTAGTTTCAGACTTGACCAAGTTTGGTAATTTGGACATAACTCGGAAAAATACAAGTTATTTGTACCGATATTTTTAATGAGTATGTAAAAATGATAGAGCTACAACATTGATGAAGACCCCAAAGTCGATTCGGATGGGATGAATTTATAAAAAATCCAAGAAGTTGTTGCACTAGTCAATCCCGTATGCCAACCACATCTCAATTATTCAACCATATCTTGGCCCATGGTTGTTGGAATTCAATGAAATAAGTTGGAAATTCAAGCTAATACATGTGAAAATTTATTTGTGGAAGAAAATTGAGCAAAGATGGCTGAAAGCATGGACAAAATGACCGATCAAAGAAGGTGGCAAAGTTGGTGTTGATTTCTTGTTTTTCTTACTTGTAATAAAAATAAAGAATAAATTAATTGTAAATTGATTTTGAGTTGGCTATAAATAGAGGGCATTAGCATTAGCCAAGAGCATGTTTTATGTAGAGAAAGTTAGAGTTACAAAGTTCAAAAGAATTTTTCTTTCTTGCTTTTCTTAAATTATAGTAAGATTTCTAGTATTTTATAAAATGTTTGCTTTAGTTTTTCTTCAATCTTTTGTTTTTTCTAATTTCTTCATGTTATTATAAGTTTATTTTGTTGAGGAAATAGGGTGAAACTCTTGATGAAGGATAAGGAATGATTGTAGATTCATATTAAATTTCATTGTTTGTATCATCAATTTGTTTTTAGCTTATACATTTTTGTTTGGTGGTGTTTCTTGATTTATTTATATCTATTGGCACAACAAATACTTGGTTCCATTTAGTTAAATGTCTGGTTTTATTTCAACCGACTACTAATGTGGATACCATGATTTGTTATAGACAAAAGAATACATAAATACTTGACCCCATAAACAAATATTGATGTTATAAGATAAATTCTAATTTATGATACAACATGATTACCTCATTGCATGATTTATATGTATAATATCTTCCCATTGGAACCTTCTTTGTGTATGGATTCCAATAGTGGTAATCTAAGAGGTAAGAAAATATAATCATTCCTTTATCGGAATCAAGAGTGAATCCCTAATCTTAAACATTTCTATTAATTAAATTTATTGTAACAAAAATATATTCTTACTAGTTAAAAATCTATTTACTCATCACTTAAATAAGATATATCCTGTAAACTTCCATCAACTTCCCGAGGATCGACCTCGGACTCTCGAAAAATTTATTACTTGAGACAACCGCACTTGGGTTTGCAACCTTAAAGTAGTAGCATAAAACGCCGCAATTGAAATCGATATCACCCGGTTTAGGCAATTAGATTCGATTGCCTCTATATGAGCATGGGATAGATTCCGGAATTGTTAATGAAGTGCCCTCAACATGGATATCTTGATTACCAATAGGTTCAGTATTTTTATAATGGTTTGAGTGGAAACACGAGAACGATTATAGATCTTTGCATTTGGGGGGTGCACGATAGGGAAATATCCAGAGGAGGCAATCGAACTGTTAGAGGAGATGGCAAATAATAGTTACCAATGACCATCCGAGATATCCAAGGATAGATGTATCGCATAAACTCGGGATGGAGATAAGATAGCCATACCACAGAACAAATATCCATACTAAATATGAAATGAATGCGATACATCGGTAACTTCAAAAGTGGCAAAGCGAGTTGTTGTGGAAGAAGCAAATTTTGTGGGACAAAAGAAGGCTACAATAGCTACGTAAATACTCGGCCACAATAATACTATAATCCGGGGCTATGACACCCGCAACCACACGGATTCAGGAATGAGCAATCCAACAGAGCCAAATGAACAAAACCATCTCTAAAAGATAAGTTAGCTTCATTCACTAGGAAAACTTGAGATCGACTAAATCAAGATGAAGCCAAGATAGACATAATCGAGGATCAGGTAACTTAATGGAATACTAACATGAATGATAGATTGAAATCTTTGGAAAAACAGGTGGGGCAGATTGCTACATCAATAAACGGCCAAAGACTAGAATGGCAAATTCCCAAAAGATACGAGGATAGATCCGGAAAACGGTGTTAATCCATTCATCCGAGGAGTGGAACATGTTATGAAGGTCCACAAATGCCAATTGAACAAGAAATAGAAGAAGAGCAATCGAGGAGCCGGACACAATAGTGGAAGTGCACCACCACTAGTGGAAAAACAAAAGGTAAACTATGCTCCAACAATTGCAAGAATCGAGGTATCTATTCCTTTTCCGCAAAGGTTTGAGAAAAAGAAATTGGATGATAAATTTATTAAATTTCTGAAATTTTCAAGAAAATTCAGATCAATATACCTTTTGCGGATGCTTTAGAACAAATGCCAAATTATGCTAATTTCTTAAAGACATCATGGCAAAGAAAAGAAAGATCTCGGAATATGAAACGGTAAAATTGACAGAGGAGTGCAATTATTAAAAGGAAGTTACCCCAAAAGCTTAAGGATTCGGAAAATTTATGATTCCTTGTGTAATAGGGGGTACAACCTTTAATAAAGCACTATGCGACTTAGGTGCAAGTATTAACTTGATGTCGTTATCAATATTTTAAACGGGATTAGGCGAAGTAAAGCCTACGACAATTACCCTACAATTAGCAAATCATTCGGTAACATATCCAAAGGGGTGATTGAGGACGTCTTAGTGAAGGTAGACAAATTCATCTTTCCGGTAAACATTATTGTGTTGGAGATGGAAGAGGACCGTGAGGTTCCATTAATTCGGGAAGACCATTCTTAGCCATAGGTAGAGCATTAATTGATGCGTAAAAACGTGAACTAACATTGCGAGTAAATGATGAACATATATTATTTTCTATTTATAAAGCTATGCAATTTCATGAAAATGTCGGACATTGCAACCTGATTGATGTACTAACCCCATGCATGGAAGCCGAGTTTGAACAGTTGTGATGAAAGACGATTGGAATGGTGCTTAAGCCACTCACTAGAATCCCAAGGTATAAGTTTTGATATTACTAACAATGAGGTTATCAATTTTGTGCTTGCCTTAGAGTCGTGGAGGAGAAAATACCAGAAAACAACACGCTGGACATCCCACACGGGCGTGTGGAGCTACACACGGCCCAGTGTCGTGCGACACTTGACTCCGGATGCACACGACCATGCGACATGTCGTCAGAGAGACTTTAGTCACATGGCCGTGTGACTTCACACAATGTGACCTCACACGGACCACCATGCGACTAACATTTGAAGGAAAAAATCCACACGTCCGTGTGGTGTCACACAACCTAGCGACATGCATTTTGTTTGAAAATTCAAAGGACGATCTCCTGGATCCCCTAACTTAAACCTCTTCCGGATCATCTTAAATATGCATTCTTGGACGACAACGAAACCTATCCGCAATGATTTCTTCTTCACTTATCGAAAACCAATTGAAAAACTAATGCAAGTTTTAAGGGAACTCAAAACTACTATGGATGGTCTATTTCGATTTAAAAGGTATAAATCCTTTGATCTATATGCATAAGATAAGAATGGAAGATGATTGTAAACCTTATGTGCAACACCAACGGAGACTTAACCAAATTATGCAAGAGGTAGTTAAGAATGAAGTGCTTAAATGATTAGATAATGGAATTATATTTGCTATATCTCGACAAAGAATCGGGTAAGTCCAAAGACAAGTTGTACCAAAAAAAGGTAGGGATGACGATAGTAAAAAGTGAAACCGATGAAATCTTAGCGACTAGAGTTGTTACGAGGTGGCGTATTTGCATTGATTATCGAAAGTTAAATGCAACAACTCGCAAAGATCATTTTCCTCCCCTTTATGGATCAAATGTTAGATCGCCTTGTACGATTGCTTCCCGGATGGGTACTTGGGGTATAATCGACATTGTGATTTCTCCGGAGGACTAAGAAAAGACATCATTTACATATCCTTATGGTGTGTTTGCATTTCGTAGATTACCATCCGGGCTATATAATGCACCGCAACATTTCAAAGATGTATGATGGCCATCGCCAAAGGATTTTTGCCAACCAAACTTCTCAAAAGATTCCCCAAACTTCTACTTACAACCTTCGTTTGTCCATCGGTTTGTGGATGATGAGATGAACTAAACTTTGAATCCCGATCGAAGTAATGGTTTTTGGAATACCATGAAGTCTCACAATTTCTTTGAAATAAAGATCACCCATGTGTCGATCCAAAGTCTTGGTGCAAGGAAAAAATATGCCATTTTAGAAACTGGATCAACAACCACCTGACCAAATCCTTGTTCCTTTAAGTGCGAGGCAATCCAACCACAAATTCCATACTAACATCTTCCTATGGACCCATTGGTACCAATAATGGAGTGTATACACCAGTGTTTTGCCCGTGACTTTTGCCAATGTGACAAGTCTTGCATCATTCAATACATTTCTTGACATCTCGTTTCATCCTTGGCCAATAAAAATTCTCTTGAACAAGTGCAAGAGTCTTTTTCTACCAAAATATCCAGCAAGACCTCCATTATGAGCTTCATTAATAATTGCTTGCCTTAGGGAACAACTGGAATACATAAGAACTTATCTTTGAAGAGAAAGCCATCTTGAATTAAGAAAAGTTTGAATGGAGCCTTCAAACATTCCTCCCAAATCTTGCCAAAATAGGGATCATCCTTGTAGAGATCTTTGATTACCTCAAAGCAGACGATTTTTAATTGCAAAGTAGACAACAAAGAGTGTCGTCGACTAAGAGCATCCGCCAATCGATTAAGTACGCCGGACTTGTGCTTGATTACAAAGTTGAAAGCTTGTAAATATTCAACCCATTTAGCATGTCGAGGATTCAACTTTTGTTGAGTATTCAAATATTTCAAAGCTTCATGATCCAAGAAAAGAACAAACTCCTTGAGTAGGAGATAATGTTGCCAATGATCCAAAGTTCGAACAATAGCAAAGAACTCATTATCATATGTAGAATAATTACACCGAGAAGTATTCATCATCTCGCTAAAAAAGCAATGGGTTTACCTTCTTGGCTAAGAACCCCTCCAATCCCCACAATTGAAGCATCACAATTCACTCCAAAAACTTTATCAAAATCAGGTAATTGCAAAATTAGAGCTTCCGTAAACTTTTTAAAAGTTCAAAGCTTTTTTGTGCTTCTTTCGTCCACTTGAAGTTGTCACCTTTCAAACATTCTCATTATAGGTGCAATAATAGTCTTGAAATTTTTAATAAACCTCCGATAAAATGAAGCTACGCCATGAAAACTCCTAATATCATGAATAGACTTACGAATCGGCCAACTTATGCTTCAATTTTGTTTTCATCCATCTTCATGCCTTCGGAAGAAATAACATAGCCTAAGAAAATCGGGCTATTTGTGAAGAAATGACATTTCTTCAAATTAACATATTATTTTGCTCTCTCGAGCACTTCAAATACTTGCCGAATGTGATGCAAATGCTTTTCCGGGCTAGAGCTATATACAAGAATATCGTCAAAATAGACAACAATAAACCTCCCAATAAATGGCTTAAAAATATGATTCATATGCCGCATAAAAGTCGAAGGTGCATTTGGAACACCAAATGGCATAACCGATAAGTGGCTTTTTATGCATGTTTTATGTGTATATTTGAGTAGAATTTGAGTTATTTTTATTGTTAGTTTCGTAAATTTTTATTGTACATATTTCATATTATTCCGAGGTGCTTTTATTGATGTAGATTGACCATTTAGAGCTAATTTTGGTGAATTTCGAACCATGGATTCATGTCAAAACATACCCGGGGATTTAAGAATGCAAAAACGCTCGAAATCTCAAGCTAAACGTGTCATTTCAGAGCTTTTAATTTTTGGTCCAACATGGACATGGTGTCTCGGGCAACACAGTCGTGTTCCACCGGAGCAAAAACGAAAAAATTGCACAAAACAGTTCGACACGGCCTGGTCGTGTTCCCCAACACAGTCGTGTCAGTGACACGGCCTGGCCATGTTGGGAAGCACAACCATTTTATTCTGACTTCTTGTGTGATAAAACAGCATGGCTTGGCTGTGCTGGGCGACACGGCCGTGTTCGGGACCTCTTTTTGCAACTTTTCCATGCGGAAATTAAGGAAAACTCACCAACCAAGCTTTTTGACCACTTTTGTACACCTTTAACACCCAATTTTGCTGCAACATGTCCCTATATTCCCTCAATTATTATATGAAAACAAGAATTCAACAACCCAACAATGGAATTGGAGCATTTGTTTAATAAAAGATGAAATTATTAATGTGCTCTTGCACAAAAATAATGTCTATAAAATGCAAGAGTATGAGTTGGGAGAGATCATTCAGAAAAATATTCATTGTTTTTATCATATTACATCCATTAAGTAGAATTGGAATCAAGGGATCTTGGAGAAGAAAGCTTGGGGCAATATTGGAGAAGAACGCTTGAAGCAACATCATCAATCAAGAAAGAAGCCCATTGAGATTTTGAGAAAGATAAGTACACCATGTCTACAATACTTAAATCTTCTTGTGTAATATATTTTTTTTGTCAAAATCATGTGTAGCTAAATTCTTAGTATTTGAATGTAATGAACTCTAGGATGGATTTGTGATTAAGGCTTGTATGTTTTTAATATAATCTTCATGTTTTATGTGATTCACTTATATTATGCTTTGTTCATTCCAGTTAATATTTCAGGGATATTGATTTGAAATCTATTCCTCATCGGGTAATCGAGAGAATTATGGTGAGAAAGAACCTATTTAAGTGAAAAGAGTTGCATGCAATCCTAGATATAGGACGATATAAATCTTCTGGATTAGGGTCAAACCTAATATGGGAATTCATAAATCGTTATATTGCAATCTTGGGGGTTTTAACTAGAAAGAGATTTCAGTTAATCAACTTGAGATTAGGAGTTTTTCACCTTGAAAAAGGGTTTAACTTAAATTGGGAATTTCTACGGTCCATGAAACATGAGATTTTATTAAAGAGGATGGTTTTTGGCTTAAGGGCTTATGGTTGTATTTGTATCTTGTTAAATCACAAAAACATTCCAAAGGGATTTACATCCAAACACATTTCTATCTCTTGAGTTCTTAGTTTACAAATCTTCCTTCATTTTTACCAATTGTAATTTGTTAATTTAGAATCTTTATTTTCCTTATTTATCCAACAAACCTCTGAAAATTGCTAGATTAGATAACAAAAAGACGGTAATTACTAGTACTTATAATCCTCATGGGAATGACACTCGGTACTCAATAATCTATCTATAAAACGATAGGTGCACTTGCCTAAGGTTTTGTAGAGTAGCTTTTTGAGCCATCAAGTTTTCGGCGCCATTGCCGGGATTGTAATATTAGGAAAGCTTTATTTTTGTTAATCTAATCATTTTTTTTATATTACCATTGTTTTTATTCTTATCTATTCTTTGTGAGTCTTGATTAACACTTTCCATCTTTATTTACCGCAGTGCCTGCCTACTCGTCGTCGAGGCGGGAAACGCGAGATCGCTAGTAATAACTGAGGAAACCATTAATACAGACTACGAGGAGGATATGGACGAAAGCAAAGATTTTGCCATGGCGGATGAACCACAAAGAACTATGTGCGATTATGCCAATCCATCCATGGATGGCACGTCGTTAAACATTGTAAGACCCATCATTGCCTCCAATTATTTTGAGATCAAACCAAATGTTATTCAAATGGTGCAACAGATTTGTCCAATTCGATGGTCTACCAGGCATTTAAGATCCCAATAATCACATCACAAATTTTCTTGAAGTTTGTGATACCTTCAAAATCAATGGGGTCTCTAACAATGCCATCCACCTATAACTGTTCCCGTTCAATCTTTGGGGACGAGCAAAACAGTGGTTAAATATTTTGCCAAAAGGAACGATTACAACATGGAATATTATGGCCGAAAAATTCCTTTTGAAGTATTTTTCCACCGGCAAAAACCGCAAGAATGAGGAATGAAATCTCTTCATTCACTCAAGAAGATGATGAAATCTTGTACGATACTTGGGAAAAATTTAAGGAATTGTTGCGGAAGTGCCCACACCATGGCCTACATATTTGGATGCAAGCCCAAACTTTTTATAATGGGCTACTCTCGCAATAAGACAAATGATCGATGCAGCAATGAGGAACTCTTAATAACAAAACGCCGGAAGCGCTCAGATTTTGATCGAAGGAATGGCCATGAACGGCTACCAATGGCAATCCATACGAGGTAAAACTAACAGTCGGTGGGTGTGTATAATGCAGATCAGTGGTTGTGCTAGCCGACCGGTCGAAGCTTTGACCCAAAAGATCAATGATCCGCGGCTCCTAAACTACCATCACCACACGTTTTATCTTGTGAAACTTGCGAAGGATCCCGTAGTCATCGTGAGTGCCCACACACAATACCGCAAGTGAACAGGCCAATTATGTAGGGAACCAAGCCAAAAATCCTCTCGAATAATCCTTTCAAAGAACACATACAATCCTGGGTGGCGACAACGTCCTAATTTTGGTTGGGGTAATCAAGTCCAACCACGGCCTAATCCCAATCCTAATTTGCACACGCCTCCCGGATTCACCGACTCAAGGTAAGCCCAACTTGGAAGAACTTATGGAAAAGTTTGTGCAATCAACAGATGCCCGATTCCAGACGGTTGAAACATCCTTAAGAAATCAAGAGGCATCTATCCATAATTTTGAAAACCAAATAGGCGGATTGCGAAAATGATTTGAGAAAGGCCACAAGGAATTTTATCGGGTAACACCGAGCCAAATCCAAGGGGAGCACGTAAAGGCCATTACCATTATTATGCCAACACCCCCTTTGAAATACGTGGAGGGTGGCATGCCCGAAGAAAAGCTCGGGAAAAAGTGGTTGCAAAATACAAGCCCAAGATCCTTACCTGAGTCTAACCAAAGAAGAGAGAAGGGAGGACAAATTTGGTAAGTACCTCGAATCGTTTAAACAATTACATACCAATATTCCATTTGTTCAAGCTCTTTCAAGCATGCAAGAGATCTAAATGACATCAATTCTAATGAAAATAAGCTTAATGAATTATCAAATGTGCAATTGACTGATAAATGTTTTTCCAATAAACTACCAAAAACGTTTAATGATCCCGGATGTTTTATTATTTCTTGTACAATTGATGGTTTACCTGTTGATAGGCACTAGCTAACTTAGGAGCTAGTATCAATTTGATGTCTTATAAAACATTCAGGCATATGAGAATAAGTGAACTTAGACCTACTAGGATGGACATTCAATTAGCCGATAAATCGATTAAACATCCTAGAGGTATCATTAATGATGTGTTAGTCAAGATTGATAAATTCATGTTTCTAGTTGATTTTGTTATTCTTGACATGCATGATGATATTGAGGTTCCTTTAATTCTTGGTCGTCCTTTCTTGGCTGTGGGAAAATCAATCATTGATGTGCATGAGGGAAAATTAACTTTGAGAGTGGAGGATGAACAAGTAATTTTTAAAATTCATGTTGAAATTGAATAATACTTGTTCTTTTGTTGACTCAGTTTCTTTGAGTAATGTGAAAACTAAAAATCTCTTGAGAAAAAATTTGTTCAAAGTGCAGGTCAACCAACGAAAAATAATCTTCTTAGGAGGCTTATTTCCAAAATAGAGACCCAAAAGGTCAAAGAGCATATTTTGAAGCTTTAAGTTGGAGGTAATTCTACCAAATGCCCAAGGGATTTTCATAAGTCCGAGGCCCTACCCGACTAATCTCCACATTTAGGTGAATAAGTCCGGCTATACGACTCTAAAGCGCTACCGGGGAGGCAACCCGATGTTTGTGTGAATTTTTTTATTTTTATTTTCTTTCAAAATAATCACAAATCCTTAGAGTCATTTTCAAATCACATTTTGATTGTTTTTGGGTCATAAAAAAATTCTAAACATCTTTCTTTGTTGTCTTAATCGAAAAGACATGAGCCTTCACGGTATTCGAGTTGTGTATTGTTTATGCTTGAATAGATATGAAGATGCTAACAAAGATCCCATGCTAAACAACTCAATGGCCACTCAACATTGATTTCACTCTTGTAGTAAGGTCGTGTTTTTTTTCCACCTCTTTTATTTTCTTCTACTTTCTTTACTTTTTGAGTGTTTTGTGTGTGTTTGTTCATCTCTTTTTTCACATTGAGGACAATGTGAACCTTTAAGTTGGAGGTGGATGCAATTATATTCTCGGAATGCTTGTGTGCTTGTTTTTATTTTGATCCTGTCGACAAGATATATGATTTTATTTAAAACAAATTGATTGTTTGCTAGTCAATAACTTGACCCAATTACACCTAAATTAACCTTTTAATTTGTGTTTTCAATACGAGCAATTGATTGTCTAGGATAGATTGACATGGATGTGTGCTAAATTTTAACGAGATTTCCAACACCATAATACCGATGTGTTAAGGCATATACGATGATACTTAGCGTTATGAACGTTCTAGAACTCATTATTTAGTGGTGGTTAGCTAGTTATTAAACCAAGCTTGTGGATAAAAAAATGAGAAAAAAATGGACCAATCGAGGTTATACTTCTCTATTTGTTGTAGCTTAGTAACTAGGAGCATTCATGATCCCCATATTTGTCTTTTACGAAAAATGGCGACACGAATATGAGTATGGGAAACCACCCTAGTAGTGTTTGAATGAAAATTAAAAATATAAACCTAGTGGAAGCATGTCTCGAAAGGTCCTAAAAAAGAACGAAAAAAAGAAAAAATGTATATTCCTAGAATCCTCATTCCAAACAAAAAGGGTTCAAGAAGCTTGGTTATATGACTATTAGGCACTACAATGATCTATTGAATTCTTGTTTTTTCATGGAGTTATTGAATTGAAGTTGTTCATATCTATCAAGTATTTGTGGAGTGATGATTTCAAGTCCGAATAATGCCTGGCGATATTATGGTCATGCTTGACCCGATCACTTTGCAAAACTATATTTTTTGAATGGTTAATTCAGGTTGAGAAGGCTAAGAAATCGCCTAATTATGTTCAATGTGTTGAGAAAAAAAAATCTTCCTTGTTTGTTGTGATTTATTGAATCCCTCTTTTTGATTTAATGTTTTGCTTGAGAACAAGCAAAATTTTAAGTTGGAGGTGGTTTGATAAGTGTATTTTTATGCATGTTTTATGTGTATATTTGAGTAGAATTTGAGTTATTTTTATTGTTAGTTTAAGTAAATTGTTTATTGTACATAGTCCATATTACTCCGAGGTGCTTTTATTGATGTAGATTGACCATTTGGAGCTAATTTTGGTGAATTTCGGACCATGGAGTTTGAGGATGCAAAAACACTCGAAATACCAAGCTAAACATGTCATTTTGGGGTCTTTTTGGTCCAACACGGCAGGGGTGTGTCGGGCAACACGGCCGTGTTCCACTGGGAGCAAAAACGAGAAAACATTGCACAAAACAGCCTCTGACACGGCCTGGCCGTGTTCCCCAACACGGTCGTGTCCAATGACACGACCTGGCCATGTTGGGAAGCACGACCATGTTATTCTGACTTCCTGTGTGATAAAATGGCACGGCTTGGCCGTGCTGGGCGACACGGCCGTGTTCGGGACCTCTTTTTGCAACTTTTCCATGCGGAAATTAAGGAAAACTCACCAACCAAGCTTTTTGACCACTTTTGTACACCTTTAACACCCAATTTTGCTGCAACATGTCCCTATATTCCCTCAATTATCATATGAAAACAAAAATTCAACACCCAACAATGGAATTGGAGCATTTGTTTAATAAAAGATTAATGTGCTCTTGCACAAAAATAATGTCTATAAAAGCTAAGAGTATGATTTGGGAGAGATCATTCGAAAAATATTCATTGTATTCATCATATTACATCCATTAAGTAGAACTGGAATCAAGGGGTCTTAGAGGAGAAAGCTTGGGGCAATATTGGAGAAGAAGGTTTGGAGCAACACCATCAATCAATAAAGAAATCCATTGAGATTTTGAGAAAGATAAGTACACCATGTCTACAATATCTAAATCTTCTTATGTAATTTATTTTTTGTCAAAATCATGTGTAGCTAAATTCTTAGTGTTTGATCGTAATGAACTCTAGGATGGATTTGTGATTAAAGCTTGTATGTTTTTAATATAATCTTGAGTTTTATGTGATTCACTTATATTTTTGTTCATTCGAATTAATATTTCCGGGATATTGATTTGAAATCTATTCTCACGAGAGATTTATGGTGAGAAAGAACATATTTAAGTGAAAAGAGTTGTATGCAATCCTAGATATAAGACGATATAAATCTTCCGGATTAGGGTCAAACCTAATATGGGAATTCATAAATCGTTATAATGCAATCTTGGGGTTTTAACTAGAAAGAGATTTCAGTTAATCAACTTGAGATTAGGAGTTTTTCATCTTGAAAAAGGGTTTAACTTAAATCGGGAATTTCTATGGTCCATGAAACATAAGATTTTATTAAAAGTGGGTGGTTTTTGGCTTAAGGGCTTATGGTTGTATTTTTATCTTGTTAAATCACAAAATTATTCTAGAGGGATTTATATTCGGACGCATTTCTATCTCTTGAATTCTTAGTTTACAAATCTTCCTTCATTTTTACCAATTATAATTTGTTAATTTAGAACTTTATTTTCCTTATTTATCCAACAAACCTCTACGAAAATTTCTAGATTAGATAACTAAAAGATAGTAATTACTAGTACTTATAATCTTCGAGGAATGACACTCGGTACTCAATAATCTATACTATAAAATGATTGGTGCACTTGCCTAAGGTTTTCTAGAATAGATTTTGAGCCATCAATAACCAACCATTCGTAAAGACCATCTCTTATCTTGAAAGTTTCTTTCCATTCATCTCCGACCTCATGCGAATTTGATGATAACGACTTCGCAAATCAATTTTTGAACTAGTCTTGAAACCATGAAGTTGGTCAAGAAGATCATCAAGGCGAGGAATAGGAAAATGGTATTTGATTGTAATTTTTTCACGCTCTACTATCGTTGAACATGCGCCACAAACCATCATTCTTTGGCACAAGAAGTGTCGGACAAAGACACCGACTTTTACTTTCTTGGACAAGACCTCTAGACAAAAGGTCATCAACTTGTCTTTGCAACTCTTCATGCTCCTTTGGGCTCATTCTCGTAAGTTGCTTTGTTTAGAATTGAAGCACCAGGGACTAAATCAATGCATTGTCGAATATTTCGCATTGGCGAGAGTCCCGGGGAATTTCTTTGGGTACCACATCGTGAAATTTGTGAAGAAGAGACTGGACTTGAAAAGGAACATCACAACCTTCTTTATTTTCCTCCAAAACTACCAACGCAAAAGCTTACATAGATTCACAAATCACCTTTTCAACTTGAGATTTGGAGAGTAAAGTATTTTCCTCTCCTTTTGAAGATTTATAAAACATTCTCCATCTTGGATGGCCCCAAAATAATTTTCTCGTCGTCTCTAATAAAAGCATAAGTATTTTTGAAATCGTCATGATGTGTTTTCCTATCAAATTGCCACGGTCTACCAAGAAGCAAATGACAAAAGTCCATAGGAATAACATCACACCAAACTTCATCTTTATACTTATTGCCAATAGAAAATTGTACAAGACATTTTTTTGTTACCTTTACTTCATTTCCTTTACAAAGCCATGATAGCTTGTAAGGTTGAGGATGATCTTCGGTGTTTAATTTCAAATTCTCCACCATTGTAGTCACCACAACATTCTCACAACTTCCTCCATAAATAATGACATTACACACCTTGCCATGAGAAGTGCACTGGTGTGAAATATATTATTGCGTAGCCATGAGTCATCTTCAACATAAGTGGCATTGAGACTCCATCAAAGTACCAAAGATTCTCTATGATCTTCATAAATAATCTTTTCCTCTTCATCCGATCCATCATAGATAGGAATTGCCTCATAAGTTTCCTCCTTGTCTTCTTCCTAAATAATAGTGATAATCTTGCGATTTGGACAAGCCCGGCAAAATGTCCAAAACCTTTGCATGTGAAACATGGTTTTTGATTATTCGCCCACTTGGTTTCACAAAACCAGCATTATTTTCTTTACTTGCAATATTTTTTTTTTGCATCCTTTGTTGTTGGGGTATTTTTCAAGTAGATGCACTCCCTCGGTTAGAAGCACCCCCACTTGAAGAGAAACAACCACCAAAATGATTAAATTATTTTTGTTGTTTCTCAACCTAAGTCCAATATGGCTACAATTGGACAATATTTCCAATTTCATATCGAAGTCCTCCAAGAAAACGAGCAATAGTTTGTTCTTACGGATCCAAACTATCACATCGCATCATAAGATTTTCAAATTCAGCAATATACTCCACGGATAAATCTTTTTGCTTGAAGTTGTGATATTTGAGAAAGACATCTTGAGATAATTATCCGCCAAATTTTTTTCTCGTAGTTCTTTCTTCATCTTGTCCCAACTTCGGATATTTTGCTGTCATCATGAGCATGTTGCTTCTTTACATGCTCCCATCAAATGGATGTATATTTCTTTAACTTGATAGCAACAAACTTCACTTTACTATCTTCTTTAATATCTTTAAATTCAAAGACTCTCTCAACGAGTTGAGCCAATCAATGAATTCATTAGGATCATTTATTCCATCAAAATCTGGAATATCAACTTTGAAGTCAATAGATTTATCACGAACATTGTTTTTTGGAGCCCCTCGACCACGAGATGCATTGTCACTTGAATCATTATTTCTATCACCATAAAATGGATTAAAATCCACCTCAAAATTAGAAGAACCAGTCTACGATTCATGACCCTCAACATCATGATTCAAAGGTTCGACACGCGCAGAAGGTGTTGCTCGAGTTGTTGCACTTGTCTCCTTAAGTCATCCAACTCGATATCACGGAGGTCTCTTTGAAGAACTACATGATCATTAGGTCTTTTTTGTCTACGACCAGCCATCAAGTACCAAAGCTCGATAACCAACTTGACAGGAAAGTTTAGGAGAAGTAGAAGAGAATACAAGGCACCACTCAACACTCACCACTCTAGGAAACCACCAAAAAGTTAGAGCAAAATACAATAATAAGTAATCTTCTAAACAAGCTTAAGAGCTCATAATATTATTGTAATTTTCGAAATATGCTGTTGGAGACATTACAATAGAAGACCTTTTATAGGCAAGCCTTGGAACAACCCTCCAAGATGAGTGAAAAACAATAAATATAACTTCACGCTTTCTAAGGTCTTGAATAATGTAAAGATGAGTCAAGTGAGGGAAAATCTGTTGAATAATGACTAAATACTAATTATATATCAATTACCAAGGTGCTTGAATGGCTTGACTCACAAAAATACGAAGAGTTGGTTGACTCTTCCAAATTCCCAAGTAAAAGTAGCATCCTGGCAGCCTTGATGAATTTGACAATAACTCTTTGTAGAAATATTATTTTTGACCTCCGTTTTTTTTTGTTGAAAACTAGATTCATTGGGATTTTCAATGGTATATGGCTTGCACTGTAATTCATTCCCAATTAAAGAAATTTAATCTTTAAAATTACCCTAGAAATATGAAAAGTTAGTATAACCTGAAAATTCAATGACTATTAATTTTTCTGTAGCATCCACCTCCAAAGAATGAGAAAGCAGCAATGAGCTTTTTGGGACACGCGGTTTTTATAGACGCTTTATTTGGGATTTTTCAAAAATAACTAAACCCCTTTCCCACTTACTTGAAAAAGATGTACTGTTACTTTCACCTCTCGATTGTTTGCAGCGTTTGAAACACGAGAAAAAAAAATTTAGTGATCGCACCAATTTTGATCACACCAGATTGAGTCAACCTTTTGAGATAATGTACGATGCAAGCGACTATGCAAAAGAGGAGCAACAATGGGACAAAAACACAAAAAGTTGTTTCGTGTTATTTATTATACAAGTCGAACATTAGATCATGCACAACAAAATTACACCACAATCGAAAAAATTATTGGCGGTGGTATTTGCGTTTGATAAGTTTCGGGCATACATGATTGGGACAAAAACAATAGTCCATACGGACCATACTGCGGTCAAATACCTATTCGTAAAGAAGGACACCAATCAAATCTTATTCGATGGATACTCCTCTTACAAGAATTTGACATCGAAATTTGGGATCGGAAAGGATATGAGAACGTGGTAGTGATCATCTCTCACGACTTGAGCAAACGACTAATGAAAACACTAAAGGCACAACTATTAAGGAAACATTCTCGAAGGAGTTAATTCGTAATGCATTTGAAACAACCAGCCCGTGGTAAGATGATATCGTAAATTACTTAGTAAGCGGGGTCCTACCACCATATATCACATATCATGCTAAGAAGAAATTTCTTCATGGTGTGAGCAATTTTTTTGGGATGAACCTCTATTATTTAAAAGTTGTGCGATTTAGTTATTAGCGGATGTGTACCTCAAGAAGAATGGGCAAGCATTCTAGAACTATGCCATTCATCACCATGTGGAGGCCATTTTGGCCCAACACGCATCGCGGCTAAGGTATTACAATCCAGTTTCTTTTGGCCTTCTATTTTCAAAGATTGTTATAAGTTTGTTTTGCGGGCGATAGGTGTGTCGTATGGGAAACAATTCAAGGCGACAAGAGATGCCATTGACTCAATAATGGAAGTGGAATTATTCGACATTTGGGGTATAGACTTTATGGGACCATTTCCAAGATCAAACGGGTATATATACATTCTTTTTGCAGTGGATTATGTATTCAAATGGTTAGAAGTTATACCTACTAAAACAAATGATGCCGAATAGTGTTGAAATTTTTGCAAAAGAATATTTTCACTAGGTTTGGCACCCCACGAGCCCTTATTAGTGATGAAGGGTCTCACTTCGCAATAAATTGTTTTATGATAGAAAATACGAGTGAAACATCGAATGGCCGCCGCTTACCACCCACAATCAAATGGGCTAGCCGAGGTATCCAATAGAGAAATCAAGCGGATCTTAGAAAAGATGGTTAGCACAAATCGAAAATATTGGGCTTTAAAGCTTGATGATGCTTTATGGGCTTACATACGGCATACAAAACACCTCTGGATATGTCCGTATCGATTAGTTTTTGGGAAGTCATCCCACCTTCTCGGTGGAACTAGAGCATAAAGCATTTTGGGCGTGAAAAAGCTTAACTTCGACGATCAGCAAAGAGGAGAGAGAAAACTACAAATAAGCGAATTAGAAGAATTTCACAAGATGCATGTGAAAATGCCCAAATCTACAAAGATCGCAAAAAGAGATGGCATGATAAGAAAATTTTAATATGAGAATTTCTACCCGGCAAGTACTACTTCTATATAACTCGAGATTGAGATTGTTTTTGGGTAAGCTTAAATCAAGGTGGTCGGGTCCATTCGTTATTAGAAAGGTACTATCACCGGGAGAGAAGCCGTTGAATTACTAGCAAAGAATTAAACATTATTATAGGCAAGAGACGCAAGAAGAAATTTCTTGATTTGAACTATCCAAGTAAGTACTTATTACGCATTCTATTTACTTTTGATAATCTTCTCATATGTTCGGGACAAAGCATATTTTAAGTTTGGGGGATTGCCAAGAATGCGTAATTTAGTACTTTTGCATTTTGCATTGTATTTAGGATTGCATGTAGAGCATAAAATTTGCATTAAAAAGAAATTAGCACATTTATTACTTTAGCACGTTTAATTGCTTTTGTGTGTTTTTTTTATCAAAATTTTCGAAAAAGCATAGCTTCCGTATGTTTTTTACTATGAGCATTTAATTTTATGAGACGACATATTTTTGTGAATAATTCGATGAATAGTTGATGAGATGTCATTTATTTGTTTGGCAATAGTTAAGAAAATTGGGTATTTGAGCATGTTGCGAAAAATAAGCCTATGAGTTTTTGTGCCTTAAACTCGGTTTTATATTATGCGATCTTATTTTTCTTGAGTGTGTCATTCATGATTGATAGCTCTAGAGCTTGCTCGTATCTTCAATGAAGTCATGTGTGTGTGCAATTTTTGAAAATGATTTAAGGTCATCTTAGCCTAAAAAGTCTACCTATGAATTCATTATTCTCTAGTTAGCCAATTTTGAGCCAAAACTTTTATTGTTAGCCACATTGATCTTTAAAATTGGAAAAATAATTTTATCCCTAAATTCTTGAGCTTATAGAAATGAACAAGTTAAGGGGAGATGTGGTGAAAATTTGAAAAGAGAGAAATTTGGCAAAAGAAAGAGAGATGAGCAGATCTAGGTGAATGAAAGAAGAATGAAGTTCGAAAAAAAAATCGAGCCCAAGGAGAGAAAAAAAGAGAAAATTTCTGAAAAATGTGAAAAACTGAGAGTTTGAGGCTAAAAAAAGGCAAAAAGGCCTAAGAATGAAAAGAAGAGAAAAAATGGTGGAGTTGAGTTGAAAAAGAAAAAAAAATCATAAGAATACTTTTTAGAAGAAATTGGGTTGGTGAATTGCAAGTCTGTGTGATTAAATTCTATTTGCTCAAGTCAAGTCACTTAATCCAAATTTTCCCTACCCTTACCAAAGAGCCTACATTATAACCAAATGAAAGTCATTTTTGATTCTTAACTTGTGCACACAAAAGTGGTAGAGATGTTAGACGATTTGCAAGCCTATGTTAGTTCTACATTCATTGAATTGATTTTGAGCGCAAATATTGTCCATACACTTTAAGAGATGAGTGATACACTACTTCTTGCGAGTCACGATGTCAAGTACCCGAAAGAGTAATAATTATGTCGGGCTTATGGAAAATGACTTCTTGATAATGAATTGCATGGTTTTCTTGAATATGAAGTCAAATGCGATTAGATGTTTATAGTGTTTTTGTGTGTTCTTTGTACCCCGTGATTTTATTTTTCTTAATTCACTCGAGGACGAGCAATGATTTAAGTTTGGGGGATTGTGATACGTGTAAAATATACGTACATTTAGGTGCTTAAATGGTATATAATGATACATTTGCATGTATATTTAATGTGTTTTACTTGGTTTTCTTAGAAGGGCATGATATTGTGTATTCTTGTAATTTTTACAGGAAATGGAGCTTAATTGAAGAAATATCAGTTGAAAGGCGCGGATAGGATTGTCGAGTGCAAAGAGAAGATCAAAAAGACGACGAAACCGGACAAAAACTAGTCACACGGCCGGATTGTATGGGACCACACGGCCGTGTGACCTGCCCGTGCGATGATGACATGTCCGTGTGAAGTTGGGAAGAAATAAGGTACGAAAATAAGCCGTACGATCGGACCATGTGAGAGCCACACGGCCGTGTGGAGTGGCCGTGTGAAGCTATACAGTCAGACCGTGTGACGAGTTGTGGTGGATTTTTGTGTCCTTTTCCCATTCAAACTCTACAGGGGATCGCTCCAAGCACCTATATAAGGGACCCAAGGATCGCACGAAAAATAGACCCATCCATACATCATACAACATATCAAAATACACAGGAACACAAGATCCAAGGTCTTCTGAGAGAGGAGGGCTAGGTTATGAAGAACACCACGTGGGCTTTCGCATCTACGGAAGCATAGGAGCTTCGAAAACTTAGAATGAGAATCCATCGACAAGAAGGGTTTTCTTTCTTAATTTAGATATCTTGTATGTGCTTAAACGATATCACAATTGATTTTAAGTTTGTCTATGAATTTATTATCAATGTTTGGCTAATATTTTGGATCTTAGGGTATAATCAAAGCTGTGGATTCATTTTAAATCTTGACTAATTATTTTCTTAGTTGATTCATGTGTTCTATTTTATGAATTTGGGTGCTTATTCTTAATTACTTTTTATTTGATCAATAATTAGCATGTCACATTTGTTAGTGCGAAATTCGGAAGAGGAGTTCTAACAAAGACGAAAATCAAATTCTGACATAGACGGGTGTATCGAGTCGGGAGACCTACAACTGTTTGTGGGGAGTCATTCAATTCTTAGATCTTTTGGGAGTTTTAATAGTTGTATCGAGTTTAGAGACCTACAATTATTGTTAATCTCTTGTTTATGTGTCGCCGGGAGAGGGAATATACTAATTAACTTAGGAATTGAACCCATAGAATTGCATGAATTGTTTATTGAAACTTTAATTGTATTTAATATTGATGAAACATGTTGAGATTATGCTCCTAAGATTGCTTCCGTGGTTGTTGAAAATACTTGTGGGTTCAAAAATTTATTTCTTTTTATTTTTAATTTTTGATTTTATACAACTCTTGTTATTCGGTCGCTTCAATAAAATTAGAATGCGATGTTATTATAGCCTAAGTGTTTCATAGTCAATCCGTGAGAAATATGACTTTGTTTGTCATTATTCTATAAACTACACTTTGTACACTTGTAGTTGTAAGATCCAAAATATTTTTGGCGAACATCTATCTTTGAGCTTTTGCCGGAGCTCGGAAGACCTTTCAATTTGTATATATTCATTTTTCAAATCATCGGATAGATGACGTATAAATATCATTGCATTCGCCTTATCTTTTACAACGACCTCTTCGCTTTTTACAAGCTTCAATGTTTCAAACCGGATCTTAACCTTGAAGTTGCAATTTGATATCTAGGTATCATGATAAATAATTATCGTCGGTGGTATCAAGGATCCGGAATTTCGCTTTTCAATACCGGCCATTTTTCTACAGAGGAAATAAAAATAAATTAGTACCAACAAATCCAAACTTGAAATATACAAATATTTTCTTGAGCTATAACTCGTCCGACAACGTGTTATAAATAATCTTTGTTTTAATAGAATAATTATGATTATAATATCTATATGTTATATATATATATATAAGTAAAGTTTACAAGCTAATTGTGATAAACTGGAGATTGTGTTTCCAATGCAAAACAATGTGTCTAGCTCATTTTATTTCCCACATATTTATATACAATATTTTGCTATTACACTAGTGATTACAATTATAATCTTGTGAGATTTTCCAATACCAAAGTCCAAGTCACTGACCTTTGTCGTAACAAAATTGAATTTGTTTTATATCTCTAGATCATACATTCATACTTACGTGACATAGTTGCATAAATGATGGCGTTTAGGAATATATGGATCTGTTATTGGTCATAGTATTGTTCCAAGTTATAGATCTATTAAGATGGGATATCGATAAGTCTCTAAAGACTCGTATATACATGATGCATGGTTAAATGAAGAATGTCTCATTCCATAGGCATTGGCATAAGGATGCTGGCATGCACATATGTGCAGGTGCTCATCGGCGACTGAACCACACTGCTATCTCAGATCAACGGCGAAGATGGCGGATGTCGATGAGTGTGTTTTAGCTTAGGGATTACTGGCGGTCCGTTGTGGTTCACCCTTCATAGAATTTTGATGTGAGTAAAGTTATAAGAAATTATTTAAATGATACACGTGTTCAAAAAATAATATTTTTCAAATGAACTACTAATACTTTTCAGAGAAAAAAATGATACTTTTAGGGGACTACTAAATATTTTTCAAGGGAAAAAATAGTGCTTGGATATAAGAATTTTTAGGAATTTTTTGGGTAGTCGAAATTTTTGATAAAGAAATGTAAATGGAAATGAATTTTTGTGAAAAAATAAACTATTTACTCACTCTCATTTTTCTCACTTTTCTTACACCATTCACATTATTTTTTTGAAATTACACATTTTTCCTATAATTTCACTATTTACTATCACACATATTTTTAACTACCAATCATATTCAATTATTATTTTACTATTTTCATATCACATCATCTTTCATCATTATAGTTTTATTTGATATCCATTCACATTTCCAAAAATCTTTTATTCTCCTAACAATTTTTTCTCACTATTAATCCATGAAAGAACATTTCCAAAATGAAAGTATATCCAATCACACCCTAATACTTTTAGGATGAATTACTAATACTTTTCATTTCAATATGTAATACTTTTTACTTAAATAGAATAATAATTTCACCTAAAATTTTGATACTTTTCGAGTTCAACATGCAATACTTTTCAAGTAGAAACTAATACTTTTAGAATAAAAGTGATAATTTTCGAAAAAAAACTAATATTTTAAAAGTAAAAATTGATACTTTTAGAAATTTATTAATACTTTTTAATTATCATTACACCCATTATACCCCAATATTTACGAAAATGCCACTGTATTATGGGCTAGGAGTCACAGTCATGGGAGATTTGTATCACGAAATGCAACACGTTAGATGGTCCTATATAAATTTTTGTCAATAGAAAAACTACTCTTGAGATTTAGGCTTATTATAAAAAGAAAATCCAGTTACATTTCAAAATTATTAATACCCCTTGATATTTTTCTTTTACATATTGCACCTACAGGGCCAGTATTTATAAAATAAATACAAACTTAAAGAAAGTATTTATAATTTTGAAAAATAATTATTTTTGTTGTATTTAAACTAAATATTAGGAATAGTTTTATAATGAGAAACAAATACTAAACACCTAACTATGCGATTTTTTGTACTTTACTATATGAACTATTTTTTTATACTTTAACATATATACTACACAAGTTTTACACTTTGCCCTATAACGGCCCGACACATGTCCTCTTCGTGATGGCAAAATCGTCTTTGCCTACAATTAAAATAGAAGTTGTAACACTTTACTATCCGAACTTTGAGTAATTTCACTTTGTCATATCAATTTTAAAATATATATATGTGTATATATATATATTTACTTATCTTTATTTAATACATAAAAATCACAAAAAATAACTTGAAACAATATAGTGAGGTGATTTGAAATAGAAAATCCGGCTCATACCGAATTTATATTTATATTATGTATATTTATTCGTATATATTACTTATATTTGTATTATTATGTATTATTTACATACTAAAATATAATAAATAAATATTATAATTATGATTACAATATTTATTTTTCTTGTTTTTTTTCAAATTTTTTATTTACCCAAAATCGGTAGAATCTTGAAAAAGTACGGTAAAAGTTTTGAGTCAAACTAATTATTTTGGTACAATATCCAGTCCTTCGATGCATACCGAATTTTCAATTCAATTATGGTTTTTGTTTGCTCAACAAACACATATTGAATTTAATCGCGCTATATGTATATGTAACAATAGGAAATCAATATACTAGTGTGGTAAATCAATCAAGATTGTCTCACAATGAAAGTTTTGTCGGCGTGTAATTATATGAATTTAAGAAAAACATAAATAATTCCTAAATACTATAATCAAGTTTTAAATATGCAATTAATTAAGATTTAAAAGTAGATATCTAAAGCATCGTAGTAGAAAATACGGATAAATTCAACATAAAAAACATCTAAACCATAAAATAATTCCAAGATGTCTAAACCGTCTAACATAAATCGATACCAATGATGTCTAAACTCTTTAAGTCCTAAACGTAAACCCTAAAATAATATCATTGATAATATAGTTTTTGAGGTAAATATTAGCTAAATTTATTCTTTTATAATTTTCTTTTCAATTGATATGGTAAAATGAATTTGCAAAAGTTCATATGGCAAATTGAAATTCTTAACAAATTCAATGGTAAAATGTAACAACTTCTTTTTGAATTTTACGCAAAAGACGATTTTGCCCTCACGTGGAGGACTCGCGTTGGAATATTCGAAGAATACTCCACCGGCGATAGCCATTTGTATGACAAAGTGCAAAACTTGTGCGCGTTTGTATGACAAAGTGTAAAAATATTGGTTTATACGGTAAAGTGCAAAAAAATCGTATAGTTTGGGTGATTTAGAGTTTTTCCACTTTTATAATTTACTCAATTGAGAATACGTAACTTTATTTTATCAGGAAATATTCGGGTCTTTTTCTACAAAAGCGGATTAAGGTCCATGTGAAACATTCCGGGGAAACAGAAGTGCACTTGAGAAACAAATTTGCTAGTGCTTGTAATACAAGACACCAATGTCATAAATGCTAACACACGGGATAAAGCGAAAATGGGGACCTCAATACGATATACCTAATATTATATATCGTTGTTGTTTGTGATTCATTTGCTTCACAAAAGCTCTAAACTTCCTTTTTTTTTTTTTCTGTCATTTAGTCTTATGCCAAAAGAGTTTCCCTCTATCATCTGAAAAAATCTCAGATCTAATTTTGGTGGCCCTAGACCCTTTTCAATAATTGAAAGGATATATTATAAAATTATTTATAAATTTTGCCTAATACAAAAGACTCAGTTATTTTAAAATTACAATTTCCCCCTTGATTTTTTTATATATTATACAAATAATACCCCTCAATCAGTGCAAGTTGTAAAATTAAACAAATATCAAGGGAGTATTTATAATTTTGAAGAATAACCGATTTTTTGTTGTAACAATACATAATTCAGGATAATTTTCATAACATATAAATAAATAACAATGGAGTATTTATAATTTTAAACGATACTGAACTTTTTTGTAGCAAGAATGAATTTCGAGTTAGTTTTTATAATTTCCCCTAATTGAGACTGACTATAGTATTGATAAAATTGCCTCAAACTTTCTCAATCATGGTTAATTATAGTCTCTTTAATTTTGGGCTATACGGTGAGACATTCAAAAAAAAGAAAGAAAGAAAGAAAATATATATACGATATTAAGTATAGCAAACAAAGTCGTGTTTGAGCTAAAGCTAAAACCGCATTTCATATGTAAAAGCAATTTTCTTTGTTAGTCCATTAGTTAAAGTTGGTTATATGTTAGTTATGTTAGTTATATATTCAACTCTTATTTATATTGTGTAAAATTCATTTTCATATTCATTCAATCAATTCATCAAGTTTCATATCAGATTTTCTCTCAATCTCCTGTTCAATATTCTTGATTGAAAGACTTCAATATGGTATCGAGTTTGAAGGAACTCATCATTGCCTTCATCAAGCTTTAAAACTCGGTTCTTTATCAAGATTCTCAGTTCTTTCTACTTTCTTGCCATCAAACGATCATGGCTCTTTTGAAGAAACTCGTTCAACCGAGCACTCTACTTCTTCTCTTGACTTCAACTCACCTTTCTTCCTCCGTCAGCGACAACCCTGTAGCCGTGATAGTCTATGATCATGAGCACATCACGGGGGATAACTATGTTTCTTGGAGCCGAGAAATTTGTAACAATGGCTCTCAATGTCAAGAACAAGACATCTTTTATTGATGGTTCAATACCCATTCCTCCACCCTCTTCTCGTCTTCTTCACGAGTTCTTGGCAACGTGCCAATAACCTGGTCTTATCTTAGATTCTAAACTCGTTTCTAAAAAAATTCGAAGAGCCTACTCTACTTTACAAGCGCCAAAGATGTGTGGGATGAATTAAAAACCAGGTACATTCGCAGTGATGGCCCTCGTGTATTTCACCTTGATAAATCTCTAAGTTCGGTTTCTCAAGGAACTCAATCAATCATGACTTATTATAATAATTTCAAAGCTCTTTGGGATGAATACATCGAGTTTTATGCCGGTCATTAAGTGTACTTGTGGTTCTTGTTCTTGTAATATTGCTACACTTATGATTAACACTCAAAGCAAAATGACTCGTGATCAAGTTTTTAGTTGGTCTACATGATTCTTATGCACCGATTAGAAGTCGGTTGCTACTTTCATCTCCATTACCAAGTTTAGCCAAAGTGTATGCTCTTCTCCTTCAAGAAGAGTCACAAAGGACTTTAAGCAATGTAACAAGACATGATACTACAAATAATCCTATGGCAATGTTAGCCAAACAATCTTTTCCTCAAACATTTCCAATCAACAAAGAGAAAAAGAAAGCAAAATATTCTCATTGTGGGTTCACATGACACACAAGAGTAGATAAATGCTTTCAATTGATTGGATACTCTCAAGATGGAAGGGTCCTAAAGGCCCTAGAACAATGACAGACTACGCGATGTTAATGCCACCATTTTCTCTCCCAAGGCTGATCCTCATTCATCTATTTTTCTTTGATATGGTAGAGAAATTTCTTGCTTTTGCACAAGCAATGTGATCTACAAAAGTCGACTCCACCACTCAAACATATTCATGACTACATCTATCAAAGGTATATTTGAACATACTTGATTTCATTAGAAAATATGATTGGATATT
Source organism: Rehmannia glutinosa (assembly GCA_016081115.2). NCBI lineage: Eukaryota > Viridiplantae > Streptophyta > Magnoliopsida > Lamiales > Orobanchaceae > Rehmannia > Rehmannia glutinosa. The sequence continues at coordinate 581,608 of JABTTQ020000183.1, forward strand.
AGATACGGGGGGTAGCAGGATCATATGATGCAGTGATCCTATTTTATTTTCTCACATCTCCGAGAAAAGTCTCTATATCTATTCATATGCCTAATGGTCGATCTATACGCTACTCATCTAGGTGAAGTTCAAATCAGTAAAAGATTTGTCATTATCTAATGTATTATGTGTTCCATCTTTTACATATAATCTTATATTTGTTTCTAGTCTAACCAAATCATCCAATTGTATTATCCATTTTCTTCATTCTCCTTTGTGTCATACAGACAGAAGAACACCTTGCTTGATGAAACACAAGGCATCGATCTCATCAAGCCTATCACAAACTCGGAGATATTGGATGCCCTTCGGGACATTGGGGCTATCGCTCTCCAGGGTTCGATGGCTATTCATCTATTTTCTTTAAAAAGAGGACTATCGTTGGTGAACAGTATGTGAGCGTTGTTAAGGAATTATTTTTATCTGGGTGTTTGCTTAAGCAATGGAACCATACTATTCTTGCCCTCATTCCGAAGTCTGACCACTCCCTAAGGTTGGTGACTTCAGACCGATCGCTTGCTGCAAAGTAATTTACAAGCTCATTTCTAAGATACTTGCAACAAGAATGGCGGAAGTCCTTGACCCCATTATTGATGGAGCTGTTTCGCTTTTGTAAAAGGGTGCAACATGGTGGAACACATCCACCTTATGCAGGAGTTACTCAGACAATATAATCGTAAGCGGACCGACGCTAGATGCACTATTACGATTGACCTGCATAAGGCATTTGATTCAATCTCATGGGACTTTTTGAGAGATGTTATTATGGGTCAGGCTTCCCCATCTCTTTGTATCGTGGATAATGGAATGTGTTTCTACCACTTCATATTCCTTATCCATCAATGGCGGCACTTACGGGCTTTCCAAAGGGCAAAAGAGGATTGAGGCAATTGGACCCCCTTTCCCCTTACCTTTTCGTCATTTTATGCGGAATATTTGTCGCGTTTGATCAACAAGAAAACCACAAATACGCACTTCAACTATCATCCAAAATGTGGCCTATTGAACATCACCCATCTTGCCTTCGCGGATGATCTGATGCTTCTTTCTCGAGGGGACAGTATCTCAATTCAAATCCTTATGGACTGTCTGGAAGATTTTGGGCTAAAGTCCAGGCTACCCATGAATGTACTCAAATCGAACATCTATATGGCAGGTATCGGTGAACGTGAGACTGAAGAAATCTTGGAATTTTCCCAACTTGTTCGGGGAACAATGCCATTCCGATATCTTGGTGTCCCACTTGCTGCAGAAAGATTGAAAGTTGTTTACTTTGAGCCACTCATGGACAAAATTCGTTCGTACATAAACGGTTGGAGTGGCCCAACTCTATCATATGCAGGCAGAACGGAGCTGGTTCGCTCAGTCCTTCAAGGAGTGGCAAGCTTTTGGATTTCCATTTTTCCCCTTCCTGATCAGGTTAGGAAAAATGTTATCAAATTGTGTCGTAATTTTCTTTGGGGCAACAAGAAAGCTTATGTGGCCTGGAAAATATGTTGCTTCCCAAAGCATGAGGGTGGCTTGGGTCTCCGTGACATCAAATCATGGAACCAAGCTCTATTAGCCAAAATCTTGAGGAACATTAATGCCAACAAGCAAACTCTTTGGTATCGATGGATACACCACTATTATTTAAGGAACGGATCGATATGGGATGGAATGTGCATCATCGGATTCTCTTCTTATTAAAAACATCCTATGTATACGAGACCGACTTATTGATACATGTGGCTCTCAACAATCCGAGCGAAGATTGAATATTGGAGTACAGGATTGTTGTCTAAGTGCACCGGGACGCTTATGACATTTCACCCGCATGGCAATAATGTTTGTTGGAAAAGTGTTATATGGGGTCCTTCTATCCCCCCAAACACTCTTTCATCATGTGGCTCGCATACTTGGTCGCCTTAAAACCAAGAATCGTCTTGGTTTTATGGATATTGAAAATGATACTGCGTGTTCGCGGAGAACAACAAGAGTCAATTTACCATCTCTATTTTGAATGCACATTTTGTAAGCAGTGCGGGACGCAACTCGGCAATGGAATAGCATACATAGACAAATGAGTACACTCGGGAGCGCACTCAAATGGCTTAAGAAAGAAGCAAAGCGGGACAGTTAAACCGAAAAGCAAGAAGACAAGATCGGCTTCCACCGTCTATCAAATGCGGAATGCAAGGAACGGGTTGATATTCGAGGTGAGACACCACGAATAGATTCGATCATCATAAAGATCGAACACGGGTGTATAAAACAATCTTTGCTTTATACCCCTATGTTTTGAGCTTGATTCGAGAGGCATGCATTAGACGGGCGCTAGTTTTACTTATCTCGCGTTCCTTTTGATATGTAATATGAATTTGATGTAGGAGCCATTGCTATGGTTCCAAACTCTCATTGTATAACAGGCTCGCTTGATGTATGTGTTCATTTGATCAATATAATTCACATTTACCTATATCATCTAAACTTTCCAAATGTTGCATCTCTTTGTTGCTCAATCCTCGATTTCAATATTTGGCATGCAAGACTAGGACACCTATCGCTAAAAGACTTTCATTAATTGATCTATAGATTCTAATAACAAAATTTTTGATTCATGTGATGTATGTCACTTTGCAAAACAGAAAAGACTCTCATTTCCAATAAAGATTAGTTCTACTTCTAAAATCTTTGATCTTGTACATTGTGATGTATGGGGCCCTTTTTCTACAGTTTCTAATGCTGGTTTCAAGTATTTTTTAACAATAGTGGATGATTTTTCCAGATGTACTTGGATTTATATGATGAAATCAAAATCTGAGACTAATATTCATCTTCCTCATTTTTATACCTTTGTCCATACTCAGTTTAATGCCAAGATTAAAGTGATAAGAACTGATAATGGTTCTGAATTTTTACTCTCTAATTTCTATAAAACAAATGGTATATTACATCAAACTTCTTGTGTTGAGACTCATCAACAAAATGGTATTGTTGAAAGAAAGCACCAACATTTGTTGCAAGTTGCTAGAGATCTTTTATTTCGATCTAAAGTACCTTTATTATTCTCGGGGATCATTGTGTGCAAGTTGCAACTTATATCATCAATAGAGTGCCTATTTCTTTATTGAATAATAAGTCACCTTTTGAGGTTCTTTTAATAAACCTCCGATTATAACCTCGATAAAAGTTTTTGGTTGCTTAGCTTTTGCTTCTACTCTCGTGCTCACATTAACCAAATTTGAGCCTAGAGCTCTTAAACGTATGTTTTTAGGCTATCCTATTGGCACAAAAGGATACAAGCTTTATGATATTGCTAACAACAAAATAATAATTTCAAGAAACGTTCAATTTTGTGAGACAATTTTTCCTTTTCAAACTTTGACTAATTCTACTGATACAGATACAACTCCAATGCTCCAAAACTTTCCTTCTGATTCCATTGATGTTCCATATGTTATTTCTTCTCCTGCTAACATTGTACAATCTGCTCATTCTGGTTCCCCTCCTATGCAACATGGTTCTCCTCCAATGCAGACAGATTTTCCTCCATGCAGCCTATATCTCCTATACCACCAGCTGGTCCTGTTCATGATGTTCCACAGGATACCAATCAAAGAAGGTCTATTATAGTCAGAACCAATCCCAAATATTTACAGGTTTATGATTGTGCATTGCCTCAGTCTCTTCAAGGAAGACACTCAGCTCAACTTCTAAAATCTGGTAAACAATATAGCATTGATAATGTCCTATCTACACAACAACTCTCTCAAAAGCACAAGGCTTTTACTGCTTCTATCAGACAAATAGTTGAGCCTAGAACATACAAACAGGCAAGTCAGAGTCTTGAATGGCAACAGGCAATGCAGACTGAGCTCAAGGCACTTGAGAAAAACAATACATGGATATTAGTTGATCTACCTCCCAATAAACATTCAATTGGTTGCAAATGGGTGTACAAAGTCAAGTACAAGCAGATGGAACCATTGAAAGATACGAGGCTAGATTAGTTGCAAAAGGGTATACTCGAAGAAGGATTGGATTACTTTGATACATTTTCTCCTGTCACCAAACTTACAACAGTCAGACTAGTTTTAGCCTCGCAACTGACTCAAAAGCGGCATCTACATCAACTAGATGTCAACAATGCCTTTCTTCATGGTGACTTAGATGAGGAAGTCTATATGACACCTCCACCAGGGTATTGCGCAAGAATGACAAAGTCGCAAGAAGTGATTAAAAGTCTTTATGGCCTCAAACAAGCCTCAAGACAATGGTTTCAAAAGCTTACTTCATGCCTCATCACTTATGGATTCAAACGGTCAAGGTTTGTGATTCTTTTTTATTAAAACTTCTCCTACCTCAATAACTATTTTTTGTGTCTATGTAGATGACATAGTCTAGTGGGAACAATATAGAAGAAATCAATAAACAAGCCTCAAGACAATGGTTTCAAAAGCTTACTTCATGCCTCATCACTTATGGATTCAAACGGTCAAGTGTGTGACAGTTCCTTTTTATTAAAACTTCTCCTACCTCAATAACTATTTTTTGTGTCATGTAGATGACATAATCTAGCTGGGAACAATATAGAAGAAATCAATGCTATCAAAAGTCATCTGGATGCCACATTCACCATAAAGGAATTAGGAACTCGAAATATATTTTGGGTATTTAAGTAGCCCGCAGCACCAAAGGGATTGCTATTTGTCAAAGGAAGTATGCATTGGACATTTTAACAGAATCAGGCTATCGAGGTTGCAGACCTACATCTACACCAATGGATTCCAAAGTTGATCCCCACAAAGAAAGATAGTACTCCTCAGATGATCCATCAATATACGAAGATTAGTTGGAAGATTATTATATCTCACAATCACTAGGCCGGATATATCATATAGCATTCAAACTCTTTCTCAATTTATGTCTAAACCTACTAATACACATTTGATTGCAGCTCATAGAGTGTTCGGTACATTAAAACAAATCCACGGGAAAGGATTACTCTACCCTCGCAAATTCCTCAAAACTTCTCACAGGATACTCGGATGCAGATTGGAGGAAATGTCAGGACACTAGAAAAGAAATGGAGGCTATGCCATCTATTTCGTAATTCTTTAATTTCTTGGAAGGCCAAGAAACAACCAACATCAGTAGATCACCAACAGAGGCTGAGTACAGGGCTATTGCTTCAATCACATGTGAAATACAATGGCCAACTTACCTACTTACTGATCTTCAAGTTTATAACTCACAACTTTGTTGTTATCTATACGGACAACAAGTCAAAGATGTTGCATTGCACATAACCCTTGTCAACGTGAAAGAACCAAACACATACAGATAGATTGCCATTTTGTACGGGAAAAGATAGAAGAAGGCCTGCTCAAGCTTGTACATATTCCCTCTTCACAACAAACGGCAGATATATTTACCAAACCACTACCTCCTATATTATTTCAGCATTTTATATCTAAGTTGGGCATGGTTGACATCCACGCACCACTTGCGGGGGTATTAAGCATAGCAAATAAAGTCGTGTTTTAGCTAAAGCTAAAACCGCATTTCATATGTAAAAGCAATTTTACTGTTAGTTTGTTAGTTAAAGTTGGTTATAGGTAAGTTTTGTTAGTTAGATATTCAACTCTTATTTATATTGTGTAAAATTGATATTCATTCAATCAATTCATCAAGTTTTATATCGATTTTCTCTCAATCTCTTGTTCAATATTCTTGATTGAAAGACATCAATATATGAATACATATATGATGCGTTTGAATGAATTTGAGACGGTGAAAGTATCAATACATGTGTCTCGTAAAAATAAGAAAAGAAGAATTCAATCTCGCGATTCACATTTCTTCGAGTTCTAATTCACATTTCTTCAGGATCTATGGGATGAGGATTACATGACAGATTAGTTGACAAAGCCGGAACATGATGCATTAAAAAACAATGAATACATGTCTTCGTGAATACATTATTTGAACTTTTTGTTGATCTTCCAAATTATTGAGAGAATTCAAAAATGTCCATATTTTTTCGAAAATATATTTTTACACTTTTGGACATTGATTAACCCTTAGTTTTACTTTTGTACGTCTAATTTTTGGACATTTACACGTTTTTACTTATTTATATAGTTTATTTCTATTGTTTCTTGATTATTCGTTGTTGTTTTTATGTTGTTTCTATATTGTTTCCGTGTTGTTTTATTGTTTCAACACATGGATTCAATGTGTATTTCTTTATTTTTTCTTGACATACAGAGTTCATGGTACTATTCACATTTGTAGGTCGTTGTTGATCCAATGTAAATCTATTCATCCATTGCTAAGGTAATACCGAATCACCACATGTATTACGTAGTTTAATTTAATTGCTTTCACATACAAAGATTTTTTGCCGCTGAAAAACACTCTACATTTTGAGACTTATTACATTACAAAAATAATGTCCAGACATGATAGACATGATGTCCAACAAGAACTAGAACACACACACACACAAAATAAAAATAAAAAAGAACAAAAGCAGAGAGAGAGGGGGAGGAATCAGACGATTTCATCGGTGGTTGAAAATGTCGGCAAATTGAGGTCTTTTTCGGTTCTTGGCATGGAATCTCCAAAAAGAAAAAAAGAGCTTCAAGAAGTTAATTATTTGCTTAATCACAAGTTGGAGGTACTTTTGATATCCCATGGTGTTTTAGTTCAACCATCACACAGTCAACGGATGGAGGCTTGAGTCCAATTGGCAGTGGCAGCCATGGCTTCCTTAAGACATCTCCAATGGCTGCATCTATACTTTCCTTTGACTGTTTCAGAATTTACGAGGACGAGGTTACAAAACACAAGATCCATATATATATATAGGGGAGGTTAAAATGAGACCACATATTATAGTGAGGCAGTGTGGACTCTATCTCAACCCTCCATTATCTACATCAATGACTAAGATAAATATGGGTTAAAATTACATTAAATATTTAATTAATGCAAAATAAGGGTATAATTGTCAAATTAACCAAGTGGGGGACCATCCAAATATGGAATCGATTATTAGAAAGAGAGAAAATCACGTGGGGAGGAGAAAATCACGTGGGGGAGAGAAAATCCCGAGAAAATCGCTACCGGAGAGAAAATTGCTGGTGGTGCTCGCCATGCAAGTATGATGTACACTTATCATATATTTGTTGTATATTTAACACAATTTTACTGTATGCTTAACATAATTTTACTGCATATTAAAATAATAAAAAAACATATGGGGACCGTGAATCTAGGAACCAGTTAGAGAGAGAGAGAGAGAGAGAGAGAGAGAGAATCACGCTCATTAACATGTGGGGACCGTGGATTAAGTAAATTAATATATATAGAGAGAAAATCACGCTCATTATTGTGTTGTATATTTAGCATATATTTGATGTATACTTAACACTATTTTGTTGTATGTTTAACATAATTTTTGCATATTACAATTGTCAAACAAAAATATGTGGTACCAGTGAATTAAGGAATCAATTATAGATAGAGATATTCACGCTCATTAACATGTGGGATAGTGAATTAAGTAAATCAATTATAGATAGAGGGAAAATCACGCTCATTATTGTGTTGTATATTTAGCATATATTTGATGTATACTTAACACTATTTTGTTGTATGTTTAACATAATTTTTTACCGCATATTACAATTGTCAAACAAAAATATGTGGGTAGTGAATTAAGGAATCAATTATAGATAGAGATATTCACGCTCATTAACATGTGTGGGGACCGTGAATTAAGTAAATCAATTATAGATAGAGGGAAAATCACACTCATTATTGTGTTGTATATTTAATATATATTTGATGTATACTAACACTATTTTGTTGTATGTTTAACATAATTTTTCTTTGCATATTACAATTGTCAAACAAAAATATAAATATACAACAAAACACATATATATATACAACAAACCACATATAAGTATACAACAAAAAACATAAGTATGCAACAACATAAATATATACATCAAAAATTAACTATTTATACAACAAAACACATCTAAGTATACATCTAAAACATACAATCTCGAACATTATCAAATCCCATTCCAAAATATATACTATTACTACCATTCCCTTTCGAACCCACCAATCAAATCCATTGCTCTTCGTATAATCTCAATCCAATTCGATTTCAACCATGTCCGATCAAGTCATAACCACAATCCTAACTCCAGGTCACCAAAATCCAAGAAGAATAGATTCGCCAAGAAATTACCCTAATTTAGGTGTCAAAAAGGAATTCAAGAAACTCCAAAGCGAATTCAAGTCCATTAAAATTTGTTCTCGTCGACGCTTAAAAAACATGTGGGGACCACCCCAAACCCTCCCTCGAAGAAAAAGACGAGGAACCTGGTTGAGATCATCTCACTTGGTGCACTCCAGGAGCCATCTGTTCTTTGTGGTAGGCGACACGTGCGTGGCACGCTCGGAGGTTTCGGAATGGATTATGTAAGCTATGGGGGGGGAGAGGAGAAGATGGAGGAGGAAAATTTTGGGGAACAGAGATAAAGCCATTGTGGGGGAGATGAACGGGATTTTTAGGGGAGATACCAATTGGGGATGAAAACTACTAATAAGAAAATGACTAACATGCCCTTTTCAGAACTTTAAAATAAATCTAAAATGATTATTAAATTGGGAAAATCCCAACCATCTAAAATTTGAGATTTGTGGTTATGATTAGTCCACAATGTCTCACTCTAATTATGGCCTCATTTGATCCTATTCCTATATATATATATATATATGATTCAAAAAAGCTTTTAATCGATCAAAGGAGAATTCAACAGATTTTAATTGGCCCGGAGAAAAAGAAAGCTCACCGGATGAACATCGGAAGGGGGTCGAGGCATTGTTTGTCCAGCTGATACACAAAGTCCAGGGACAGGAGTTGGTATGCCACACACCGGTGCAGTGGGAAACCTCTGCAAGATATTTAGTAACAACATTACGGAAAATAATTTTTGGTCCACTACTTTGAGATTTTTGTACTTTAAGTGGTTTCTTTTAAACTTTAGTTTAATATCTTTTAAAAATTTGAACATTTAGTTTTATTTTGATCAAAATTGTATAATTTTATCGAAAATTATTGATTATAACCGGTCCGGTGCTAACATGTCAAAAAAATTGGAGACCTTGGTAATTTGACACAGAAATTGCTACAAAATATTAAAATCCCCAACTTTGTCAATTTTGCGACAAATCACCTAAATCCATAAATTTCGTAGATACATTAGCACCTAGGTTCTAGTTATGATGAACTACGGTAAAATTACACAATTCCGATTAAAGTTAGATTAAATGTCTAAAATTTTGAAAGATATTGAACAAAAATTAAATTATATGACTGCTTAGATGATTAAATTTTTAAGTAGTCCAAGTTAGAGGACCGAGAAAATTATTTTCCCAAAAAATTAATTCACAAACAAGCCCAAATATTTATAGGACGAAAACACCCAATTTGAAACATGTTTGGAATGACACTAAATATCAAGGCTTGATGATACCGTTGGCAGATGCGGTGAGAAGCAAGGTGTTCCTGGTGTTGAAACCTGTATATATAATACAAGTACATATATTATATATAAATATATACTCAGTCGAGAGACCAGCTAGGCAAGTGGGACAGAACGATAGTCTGCAATTAATTAATGATAATTACAAAATAACCTTCAGGTTCAAGCTAATTACAAATAAGTCAAGAAATTTTTATTGCAAAACAGCTTGAGGTTTTGTTTCGTTTTATAATATTGCAAAAAATTATTTCAAAAATCTCCCTAATATTACAGTTATCCCTTAAATTTAAGACATAATTAAAACTGGTGAAATACTTTTTGTGATTTTGAAATATATATATTTTTTTGTAATTAGCCCAAACTTCGAGTGTTTTTGTAATTAATTACTTACATATGAACCGTGGGAATGCCAAAAAGAAGGGTCAGCGGGTGGCAACGGAGGCAGATGATGAGGCCAAGCAGGTGGTGGAGGGGCTACATATGCAGGCCACGTGCGCGTTAATGATTGGTCGACGGATGGATGACCCCATACATGCAAGGGTCTAAATGGAGGGATGGGAGGAAAGCCCACTGTTGGTGAAATCCGGGGATTCACCTCTCTCTTCGCCGGCGTTCCATACACCTGCCGCCTCTGATTCCAGCTTTCCGCCTCAGCTTCTCGAGCAAGTAAATGTTTACGATGCGACCGATATTTCTGCAAAATTAATAATGACAAAAACTTGTGTGAGACCGTCTCACGGACTTAGATCCGTGAGATTTTGTTCTTGAAAGTTTTAAGGTTTTTTGATTTTATTTTTATTAGGGTTTATATTTGTTTTTTAGGATTTATTTTTTATTTTTGGGTTTATTTTTGTTTTTCGGGTTTTTATTCTTGGTTAATGTTTTTAGGGTTTATTTTTGTTTCTTCATGGTTCATTATTATTTTTAAATTTATTTTCATGGTTCATATTAAAGACGGAGCGCTTTGGGAGGTCGTCTCACGGATTTAGATCATGAGACCGTCTCACAAGAGACTTGCTCATTAATAAGACCACCTTGTCTAAATTTCAAGTTTTACATGTCCTAAAATAAATAATATTCATTATTTATTCCCCCTCAAATTATTGGAATACCTTAAACCAAAATATTTATTTATCTCATTAGAAATTCTACTTACTTTCTGCTTTGAAGCTAAGCGTCAATAAATCTTACGGAGTTAGTTACAGATATAGGGTATTGTTTGACTTTAAGGGTGTATTTATAATTTTGAGCGATTAACTGAACTTTCTTAGTTTTGTAATTTAGCCAATTATTATTTATTTTTATGCCAAAAAATTCCAATATTGAGGAAGCACAACAATACAACATTGATATAGTATCTCTATCATCCCAATATATATATAGAGGGGGCCTGTCCAATCTAGACAATAATTAATAGCATTTGAAAAAGGTAATCAATACAGTTATACAGCGAATAGCTTTACCAACAGGAGACAAAATGTACCAAGGGATATCAAAACTTTATGCGTTGTTTCAACATCTGCTATAATTTGAAGAATGACTGTAAAATTAGGCGTTGCCTGTTGGTAATGCGTACAGTGGGTTTACCGGCACACGTGGAGTAAATTTTGACCACCAAAACGCGCGCCCACGGGAAAAAATGAATACACCGAGAAAGCAAGCGCCCATAGTTTTGGTTCGTGGATTTTCAGCGCCTTGTGCAGCAGAGTTGTACAAGAACAAGAATGTACTTTGCTTGACATGGATGGGAAAAGTTACTTTGTGATTGGTTATGATTTTTTTCAAAATTTTCATTTTGAAGTGAAAATTTTATTGGAATTGTGATTATTTGAAAATTTTCCAAAGAAAATTTCAGTTATATTCAAATTTAACTCATTTTTCTTTTTCTATCTTACACTTACCAATACTCACATATACTATTTATTCCACATTTTAAAAGACCGCGCTAGCGCGATTAGTCCCCCCTAGCCTCTAGGCGCTAAACCTCCTTCCCTTGTCCGTCTTGGTTATTTTTTTGATTAGGCCCCGCCTAACTCCGTCCAGTCCCGCCTAAGCGCTAGGCTCCCGATTTGTCGCCCGAACAGCGCCTAACGCTTTTTAACAAAAGGTATAAAATGAGATTCATTTTGCCTATGGATCAATTTTTTATTTTTATTCAATTTTTTACATTCTATTTTACACAATATTTTCAGAAATTTTTTCACAAACAATCAACTTATCTAAAAGATTATCAATCACATCAACACAATTATTAATTTTTTCTACATATCTAACTTTCACTTTTAAAAAAAATCCACCATTATTTTCTTAGAAAATGAAAGCACAACCAATCACAACCTAGGTTGCATTTTGTTGGATAGTCTTTTATTCCATCCATTTTTTTAAGTGAATAGTAGTAGAAAATTATTTTTGAAAATTTGTGAATGTTTTTTAGAATGTGATTGTATGTAAAATGAAAATATGGTGATAGTAGCTGATGTGATGATTTTTTTAGTAAAATAGTGATTAAATGTGATTGATGATTTGAAAATTGAAAAAGAGAGTTATTATATTCCATCTATTTTCATTTTTAAGAAAATAGTGGTGGAAAGTTGTGAATTTTTTTTAGAGTGTGTATGATTAGATATAAGATGAAAATGTAATGATGGTAGTTAGTTGGTGTGATGATTTTTTTAGCAAAATAGTGATTAATGATTTGAAATGAAGAAAGATAATAAATATTGTATTTGTTGAGATTGTGTAATGATGATATTTTTTTTAATAAGTTGGAGTACTAGTTGGAGGGACGGAGGGGATAAATTTCAAAGAAACTAAAAGATAACAGGTTTGAACCCCAGTCAACACTCTTACAAATGGAGAGTGATATCACTTGAGCTACAAGCTCGTGGTGTGTAATTATGATAGTTGATAGTGGTTTTTTTTAGTAAAATAATAATTTGATTTGATTGATGATTGAAAAAATGAGAATGATTGAATAGTTTATTTCTGAAATTTTGTACAAAAAATCACCTTTTGGGTAAAAATAATTTTTGAGAGAAAATTTTGCAAAAAACTTTGACAACCAATCGCAACCTTAAAAGTTAATCCATGAAGAGAATTTGAGACATTTGAAGAAAGTCTCTTGGAGTTATGAGTTGTAAAAACTCGCTGGAAGAGAAAAATGGGTTTAGTAGATGTTACTCCTGGAGGAATACACCATGTATAGTACTTATCATAGATTTGCATACAATACAGGTCTACTATATGTGTGTGTGTGAATTTGTGTATATCAACAATAAATCTACGATAGATATTCACATGGAATATTTCTTCAGGTGTAGCATTGATAAAATCGGGAAAAATTGGACCAAATTTCTTGTTCTATTCACATATTCTACTTCCTATTCCACAAGGATTGAATGAATGGCGCGTGTCATTGACATAAACATCAGTGGAAAAGAATTAAGCTCGAGTACGAAAAACCGGTGAAGACCCGGAAACTTTTAATATGTATGGATGTGAGTCTAATTCTCATTTTCTTATCACTATTTATATAAATGGAATCATGTTTGTTTGAAAAACCTTCAAAGTAGAAACTACTATATTTTTTTCTTCTATTTTTCACATAAAAAGTCCCAATCTAATAATTTCAAATCTCAACTCTATGTGCACCGCATCTCTTATTAGTTATTAATAATGATCCTCATCTTTTCATCCAAATTATATGCTTGGAACTCACTTCTACCAATTTGTATTCTAAAAAGCACTAAGCGCTAGGCATGTGATATACTAAGGTCGAGGGGCATGTGCGGGTTATAGATAGGATTAAAAAGTCTAATCGGATAAAGGAAGCATAACGCCTATATGGAACTAGAAGGGTTTAGAGAGATTTTTAGAAACGATCTTTACCAATATATCTTTTTAATATATTACTATTTTCAAATTATATATCTATGAGGTTCACCAATCACCACCTACGATCTCACAAATAAAATATCTCATATACATGTATAAAGTAGAGATGGAAAAATACCGAACTTGACAATGGGAGGACCCATCCCCGCCTCGAACCCGATGGAGAATTCCCGCCCGAATATCAACGGGGCGGGGATAGGTTTAGGTTACCCCACCCTGCCATGCCCCGACCCATTGCTTTATATATAATTATATATTAAGTATATTTTATATTGTATATATATATTATATGTAAATATTATTTTCTAAAAAAATATTATCTAATTCATTATTTTAACTTCTAAAGTGTTAACAAATATAACACATAAATTTTAACAAAATATGTATATGATTTTGTCAAAATATATAAATTGAGAATTAAAAATGTTATTTAAATTATATAAAAACACAAATGGGGATACCTACTCCCCCTCCCCTAATCCCGATTCACCCCATCCCGATCATGCTCCGATCCTTAGCGGGGTGGGTACGAGAATACCAAAACCCGCCACGTTGCCACTCATATTATAAACTACTCCAAAACTAGTTAACGAAACAATTTCTAATTTCCAAACTTGTCTAAAATCTAATTCTCATTCATTCATTAAGATATGATTTTGGGTTATTGATTTTTTAGTACGGCTATAAGTCTTTGTTGGTTTTTGGTCACGACATTTCAAAGTTACCAATTTCGTACATACTTCACATTTTTTTATAAATTGGTACCTATTCACTTTTAAGGACGAAAATGCCCCAAGTTTTTTAATTTTTTTAAAAGTTAAGTTTTAATTAGAATTATAAAATTTAAAAATAAATATAATTAAGAAATAACTTATTATTATTTAATTTAAATTATTAAATTCTTAATTGTGAAAAATAAAATAAATTCAATTAATTATATATTCTTAAATTTTTATTTAAAAACTAATTAAAAAAGTAATATATCAATAAAAAAATTTGCTATAATTTTCTTATTTACTATCTTAATTTTAATTTTTAGATTATTTAATTTTATTTTAATTTTTAAAATAAGTTAACTAAACTATATTTTTCAATTAATTAAATTTTAATTTATGTTTATTAATTTACTAATTTAACGTAATTAATTTTACTTTTCCTAAGAATTCATTAATATTTTTAGAAACTTCTTTTTATTTATATTAATTAACTTAATTAAAATTTAATTCATTTTATAATTTAAATAAGTATATTTATGTTTTTGGGGCATTTTAAGTCCTTAAAAGTGAATAAGTATCAATTTATGAAGAAAAAAAAAAAAGCGAAATACGGGTTAAATTGGTAACTGAAAATGTCGTCTGCAAAATCAAAGAAGTCCGATAAGCCAAGTACTAAAAAATCAATAACTCTATAATTTTATTTCTGACACCAAAACAAATAAATTATCAAAATTCATATTCCAACTCTAGAAACTCAAAATTAATGGAGAACATAACCAAACGCAACAAGAATCACCCCAAAATAAAAATAAAAAGAAGAAGAAAATAAATAGAATCAATCATCAAGCATGAGAAATTAAATGGAAATTTGGAGGCAGTGTTACATACTTGAAGATGGCTGGCAATGTTATGGCGTGTGAGACAATCAATTCCCATAAGCTCCAAAATCCTTGAAGGGACTGCCTTTTCCACCCCCAGCTTCTCCACTGCCTCCACGAACCTCCTGTGCAGCTCTGGCGTCCAATCCACCTATATATATCAGACACACACTAACAAATCAATTCATCATATTTAATTTCTTGAAAATCTTAGTTATATATCTACATTAATATAAAAAACACACACAAGTTCAATTTTACTCGGAAATCATTAATTTAATAAAAAAGCGCCCCCGATCCTCGTGATGTATGCTTTCTCATAAGTCACAATCCAATAAATAAGAGAGAGAGAATTCTATATGGATAAGAGTTTGGGAAATTGCGCTTTCAAGAGAGTTGTATTTCTTTACCTTTACTTTCTTCTTCCCTGGTGGATTTTTAGATGATTTTCTACCTTTATCAGCTATCTTATTAACGGCGATCGGTTTCTCCCTTTTACTCACAGTTTCCTCGCCCGAACCAAGATCCAAAGCAGAAATAGATACTGTTGCGGCTTTTTCATTTTTCCTGAATCATTTTCCCGGTTCATCTCCGGTTCCTCACCTGCAGTAACTGAGAATTCAGCCATAATTTCTGACTCCATCTCCAAAGCAGGTAACACATCGCCATTGCTGATTCCCACGCAAAAATCATCAAAATCAATGGCGTCGAGCAAATTCCCAGTCGTGAACTCTGGAAACTCATTATTCTCTTCCATTGAGAAACTCTGAATCTGATTTTCCCTTTCATTCCTTAATGGCGAGACAGCAAGCATTCCAGTTCCAGTGTATGAACGTGGGTGATAGTAAAACCAGAGCCCTGCCCTCTATATATATATAAGTAATAAATTTTACAGCAAGTTATAGATTTACTTATTGTGCGTATTAACTCCTGTAAGTTAATATGTAGTGGGAAAAATTAAAAAAGTGGAAATCTGTTAGCTTCGGCAAGTTTTTTTCTTGTTAGTGGAAGGACGACAATAAAGTGCACCATGTGTTGGTGTTATA